>CM040123.1:102826598-103390129 GCA_022559845.1 Amorphophallus konjac
CTGGGGAAGGGGAATGAGATCGGAAGGGTTTCTTGGCTTGTACCCATGCACGGCTTCAAATGGACTCATCCCTATGGACTTATTGATGGAATTGTTATATGCAAATTCCGCCTGTGGTAAGATGAGATCCCAATTTCCGGGGCGATCCTCAACAAGACACCTAAGAAGGTTCCCTAGACTCCGATTGATAACTTCGGTTTGGCCATCTGTTTGGGGGTGGTAGGCAGTGGATAATTTGAGGAGGGTACCCATCATGTGCCAAAGAGTTTTCCAAAAGTAGCTAGTGAATTTGACATCTCTATCGGAGACTATGGTTTTAGGTAGCCCATGGAGACGGACAACCTCATCAAAGAACAATCGGGCCACATGGGAGGCATCGGAGGTCTTGGAGCATGGGATGAAGTGGGCCATCTTGGAAAATCTATCAACTACCACATAGATGGAGTCATGCTTTCTTTGAGTCTTGGGTAATCCTAGCACAAAGTCCATACTTAAGTCTTGCCATGGTCGGTCGGGGATGGGGAGTGGGGTATATAAGCCAGTGTTTTGCTTCACCTGTTTGGCCGAAGCACATGTGCGGCATTGACCCACTATCTTGCCTACATCTCTCTTGAGACTTGGCCAATGAAACTGTCCCTCAACTAGGGCAATGGTTTTGTGGACTCCAAAATGACCAGCTAGCCCTCCCGCATGTAATTCCCAAATCAAGAAGTCACGGAGTGAGGTCCGTGGGATGCAAAGCTTTGGTCCTTTGAAGAGGAACCCATCCTCTAAGACAAATCCCTCATGTTCCTTGCTAGAATGGGTGGTCAAGGTGGTATAGATGTGCCCAAAGTCGGGGCAACTAGGGTACTCATCCTTGATCCTATCAAATCCGCTCACTTCCACTTGGATAGTGGATAACAAGGAAACTTTCCTACTAAGAGCATCTGCCACTCGATTCTCACTCCCGGCTTTGTGTTTGATGACAAAAGTGTAGGATTAGATGAACTCAACCCATCGGTCATGTCGGGCATTTAGCTTTTGTTGGGAGTTGAGGTATTTGAGGGCCTCATGGTCGGAAAAGATGACAAATTCTTTGGGCAACAAGTAGTGCCTCCAATGTCGGAGGGACTGCACCACGGCATAGAACTCCTTGTCATAAGTGGAGTATCTAGTCCTAGCATCACATAGCTTCTCACTAAAGAAGGCTACCGGGTGTCCCTCTTGACTAAGGATCCCTCCTATCCCTATCCCGGATGCATCACATGTGACTTCAAAGACTTTAGAGAAATCGGGAAGGCATAGGACCGGGGCTTGGGTCAACTTCTCCTTAAGTTCTTGGAAGGCTTTAGAGGCGGATTTGGTGCACACAAAAGTTATCTTCTTGAGACAATCGGTGATTGGGCCGGTGATAGTACTGAATCCACGAATGAACCTCCTATAGAATGTTGCCAATCCATGGAAACTTCGGACCTCATGAAGAGTGTGGGGTTCCGGCCAATCAAGAATAGCTTTGACCTTATCGGGGTCCATGGAGACACCCTTGGTGGACACCACAAATCCTAGGAAGGTGATGGATGTGGTCATGAAGTGGCACTTTCCTAAGTTGGCAAATAGGCTTTCTTGTCGGAGGACGGTACAAACTTGCCTAAGGTGGTCAAGGTGGGCCTCTTGGGTTTGACTATAGATGAGTATGTCATCAAAGTAGACCACTAGAAAGATCCCAGTGAAAGGTCTAAGGGCCTCCGTCATAAGACGCATGAAGGTACTTGGGGCATTTGAAAGCCCAAAAGGCATGACTAACCATTCAAAGAGACCATCTTTAGTTTTGAAAGCCGTTTTCAACTCATCCCCGGGCCTTATCCTAACTTGGTGATAGCCACTCTTAAGGTCAATTTTGGAGAAAATGGTGGCTCCCGCTAACATATCAAGCATGTCATCAAGCCTAGGGATGGAGAATCTATACTTGACGGTGATTTTATTAATAGCCCAGCTATCCACACACATCCGCCAAGACCCATCTTTCTTGGGAGTTAGAAGGGCCGGGACGGCACATGGACTTTTGCTAATGCGAATGAAGCCCTTCCTAATGAGTTCCTCTATTTGCCTCCGAAGTTCGGCATGTTCCGTGGGATTGAGGTGATAATGAGGAAGGTTTGGGAGAGTGGCCCCCGGGACTAGATCAATTGCGTGTTGCACATCACGCATGGGAGGGAGTTGGTCCGGGAGCTCCGTTGGGAACACATCATGGAATTCTTCTAGGAGTTGTTGGATTTCTATGGGATGTGGATTGGTGGGAGTGGGCTCTCCTAGGCAAATGATCACCGCACATAGAGGTACTCCTTGAACTATCTCCTCTTCAAGTTCTTTCCTAGTGATGAGATGAAGACCCTTGGCCAACCCCGAGGTCCCACTTTGTTTGGGAGTTTGGGTGAGGGATGGGGTTGGAGGGGTGGAGTTCCCCAAGACTTGTATGGTGGTGGGGTGTTGTCCTTGAGGGGGAGTGTCCCTCTTGGTCATGGGACGAGGTGGGGAGGGGTTAAGACGGATAGTCTTACCCTCATGTTCAAAGGTGCATTTGTTGCTCCTACCCAAGATGGTGGCATCTACATCATAAAGCCAAGGTCTTCCTAGTAGGATGCTACCTACTTCCATGGGTATGATGTCACACCATATTTGACCATGGTATGAAGAGAAGGTGAGGCGCACAAGACATTGATTGTTGACCGGGATGGAGTTGTTGTTGATCCATGAGACCCGGTATAGACTTGGGTGAGGGGTGATGGCTAGCCCAAGAAGCTTGACGGTATCGGGTGATACGGCATTGACACAACTCCCACTATCCAAGATCACTTTCCTTACATGGCTCCCTATTTTGACAAAGGTGTGAAATATTGAAGTTCGACGCCAATCTTCTTCTTGGGGTTTTGTGAGGGTGCATCTAATCACTCCTAGATGAGAGTTGGTAGATGGAGTGGTGTGATCTAGACCCGATTCTAGGTATTGGGCTTCATACTCCTCTTCCCAATCTAGTGAGGCTTCATGGTCCTCAATGACATCTTCAAGTTCCTTTTGGGGTGGAGCTTCTTCCTCAATAAGTAAGCTAGATAATCTCTTGGATGGACATTGCCCCGCAAAGTGGCCAAACCCTTGACACCTAAAGCATTGTTGACGCCCGCTACCCGAAGTAGTTCCTACATTTGGGCCTTTGGGAATGTCTTCCCTCTGTGGGAGGGGGTGACTAGGGGTGGGTTTGTTTGGAGTGATGGTGGGAGGAGGGTTGTAAGGCCTTAATGGGGTGTTCCCACTTGGATTATGGGCTTTCATGGGAGTGACTGGAATGGGCCGTGGTCCCATGTTTTTGGGATCGACCGGTCGGGGAGTAGAAAATCGAGGGATCCTAGAGAATCTTTCTACATCCCTAGCTATTTGATAAGCTATCTCAAGGTTATCAACATCTCTCATAAAAAGCTCTCTTTTGATGTGACTTTGAAGCCCATTCCTAAAGCGGGACAAGGTAACGGCCGGGTCCTCATGAACTCCACACTTCAAAAGATAGGAGTCAAACTTCTCAATGTATTCAACCACGGTCTTCCCCTCTTAGGTGAGGCTTTGCCATTCATCTAAGAGCATTTGATGGTAGGATTGGGGAAGGTATTTATTTCTAAGTTGGTTCTTCATACCCTCCCAAGTATCAATAGGCTCTCCCCGCCTAATCCTTCTTAGACCCTCTTGGTTTAACCAATAAGTTTTGGCTAATTTGATGAGATGCATTTTAGCCAACCTTACCCTCCTTTGGTCGGACATAGGGTACCATTCAAAGTATTGGTCCATGGCGGTTTTCCACTCTAAGTAGACACTTGGTTCATGGGAACCATCAAAGTTTGGGGCCTCTACTTTAATCATCCTTAAGAGAGGGTCATCCGGGTCGTCCCGTGGACGCCTTTCATGAATTGGATGGTGGCGGGGTCTCTCATGGTCATGGTAAGGGTCAAGATCCAAGTCCTCCCTATAAATTTTAGCATGTGGATGATAGGCTCTTGGTCCATGGTTCCTAGGATGGAATTCATCCCTATGAGGCTCAATATGTGGAGGGTGGACTCTTGGGTCATTGTTCCTTGGGTGGAACTCATTCCTATGCAACTCACCATGTGGTGGATGAACTCTTGGCTCATTATTCCTTGGATGAGGGTCTTCCCTAGGAGGCTCAACATGTGGAGGGTGGACTCTAGGCTCATTGTTCCTTGGGTGGAACTCATGCTCTTCAAGCCGAGCAATTCGAGTGGTAAGGGACTCAAGTTGGGCAAGAATGTTGGTAAGGGCAGCATCTACCCTATTCATTTGACCTTGAGGTTCCTCCCTAGGAGCATCTTGATTGAGTTGAGGATGGGGATCCATGGGTGGATTTGAAGATGAAGGATCGGATCGGTAACTAGCACCACTACGGGTGGACATGCAAGACAAGGGGCCAAAGATGTTGGACACACAATGCAATGGTCCTAGGACTTAGACTTGATAGAGACAAGTCAATGACTTACTCTGATACCAATTGATGTGACACAACCTAAGACTTAGGTAAGCAAGCACATTCACAATCAAAAGGGCCAATTTTGGGCCGCCGCTCTCCCGTCGCTCACCCAAGCCCGGGGTGACTTGGCAATGCCAAGTAGAGGAGGTGGGGTTGGGCCCTTGCTGGTAGAGGTCTAGCAAGGCCAAGATTTGATTCCCAATGGATGTGGATGCCCGATTCAAGGGGGCCGACAAAGTGCCAAAGGCACCGGTGATTCTCTTCCCACGGTGATCACTCAAAACAACGGGGCTTGAGGATCGAGCTCTCACTCGCATAACCAGCGGAACTAGAACTAATATTGAAAGACAAGCATAATGAGCAAGGTTTTAGAGCACTTACTCGACCGGTTTGAAGAAACCGGTCCCGTTCGAAGACGAGGGCGAGCGGGGAGGCGGTGGTTCCCCACACGCCGCGCCGGGGTAGCTTGACCTGCCCAATTGAATACAAAACTACACCTCTCGCAGGAGGGGGATCTTGGGATGGGGGTTAAGGTATATTACAACTAATACTACCTCCACACAGGGAGGGGCCTTTAGCCGGCCAAGCGGGGAGGGGAATCGGAGGAAGGAACACCGAAGTTGGGAGGTTGCCGATTCTGCGAGGTTCTGTGAGTGCTGACAGGGGATTGAAGATTTGACTGCTGCGACTGCTACTGGATTTTGTTGGGGACGAAACGACCTGGGAAATCTTCGTAGGTGACCAGGGAAGACGTACAATTTTTGTAGAATTCTTCTGTAGCCGGTGCTGGTCTGGGTGGAGGCCCGAAGAGAGAGGCAGACCTTCAGACTGGCAGCTCATGGTTTCCAACAGTAGGTTGCAGAGGACGCCCCGACAGCTCCTGATCTTGGAATCAAGCACCGTCAGAGTTGCTGGAACCGTGGACGAGTCTTCTTCACAGAAAAATGGACGGGGAAGCCAAACGATGCCGGAGAAGTTCAGGAGACTCAGAACAATGCTGACAGGTCGGAGCAGACTGTGGGTAGCAGAACCGCGTAGCTGAGGGATAAAAATGATAACTTTGGATCACGAACGCCGATTGAAGTTCCGTTTCTTGATTCTGGAAGTAGACAGGACGATGAAGAACTTTGCAGAAGAACTCTTGAGCTGGTTCCTCCAAGGCTCGTCGTGGCAGAGCTTCTAATCAGGTTCAGGTCTTTAGCAGAGGCAGTACTGCACAGCTGTGGGAGAACAGACCTCCCAGACGGCTCGGAGCTCGGATGGGGACGAAATCACCACCGTTGTGAAGAGGACAGGTAGCCGCTTCCGTAGATGCCTTTGGACCTTCAAACTCGCAGGGATGTGGTCGTGGTGGCCGCTGTAAGCTTCTGGTTTATCTGCAACTTCGGGACTGCCAGCTGCAACCTGAATATAACTTCCAAAGACCTATAAGAAGAAGGGGAAGCAAGAACTATAGGGTGAAGGGGAGGTAGGGGATGGTGGAGGGAGTATGAGGGAGGGCTGGAAGGGTGCTAATGGTATGAGGAAGATGGAGGAAGGGGGGATAGGTGGCAGGTTACAGTAGGGGTGAATGATGGTGGGGATGCAAATGGGTGAAGAGGAGTGGAGGGCAAGGGGCGAACTAGCCCTATGGGGGAGGAGAGAGGGGCGGCCAAGACATGGAGGGAAGAGATTTCAAATTCAAAATGGACCTAGGAAGTTGTGGGATTATGTGGGAAGAGGGGTGAGTGTGTTGGGATGGGGGAGATATTGTTGGAATGGGGTAGATAGTGTTGGAATGGGGGGAATGCTACCTTGGGACTAGGGGGGGTGGAGTAATGGTGGCTATGGGAAGTGGAGGGACTTTAATGGGGTAGGTGGGGGTTGGAAGTTGGGAGGGAGGAGGAGGAGAGAGAGAAAGGGGCGAACCCCATAGTGGAGGAGAGAGAAAGAGGGATAGAGAGAGAGGTGGGGTGGGGAATCACTCCCCTAGGGCTTCTCACCCAACTATAGGATTCACTCCACTAGAACTAGATTTGAATACTCAAATGGAAATATTTTGTATTGAATCATTCATTACCTCCAAATGAAGGGAATGGGGCCCTATATATAGGAAACCCACATTTTACAATAAGTCCCTTACAAAAGACTCAATGACAAATAACCGAAGGGGTAGGGGGGGCTTATGGGCCAAGCCCGAAAAATTGGGCCCAATAGCACATTACACAATCTAATGACACTCAAACCTAGGAAAATAAATGCAAGACCTAGGGACATGACTCAAATAAAATGAAAATTACATCAAATGACTCAAAAAGATAGCACAAAAGGGATAATTGGGCCTTTATAGAGAGAGGCCTGAACTCAAACGATGCCGGAATGTGAAGAAGACCCTAGCCAAAGGGAGTTGTGGATGATGCCTCCATCACCATGGGGTATTATGCTACTCGCGTCGCATTACGCTGGGAGTACTTTTTTTATAAATAAGTGAAATCCACGAGAATCCATGAGGCTATCTCTTGATTGAATTATCACATGCTTGATTACATGATATTCTTATGCATAACCTTTATGGTTATGAAAATTGAAAAGTGAAAGTGCGTTCTTGTTACATGCAAGCATATTCTCGTTCGTGAAAAGGCCAAGTTACATTCTAGTCAAATTCTTAGTTGATTCTGCTCATATATCACCACACATCGTATATCTTGATCTTATCGTGCTATTATTACTTTGGGATTTATCCGCGTGTTTTATCATATTTGCATGTTTTATCTTTACTCTAGAGTTAAAATGTTAATTACTTAAACATTACCTTCATGTTAATACGAAGATACCTACTGGGCATGTGTGCTCATTCCATACTTTTTCAATCTTTTTCATGAAATTCTGGCAGGTCGGATTCGGATTACTCAAGTGATGGATCTGAGAGTGATTGATGGTTCGAGAGAAGCCGTAGTTGGTCTAGTCAAGAGTCACTTATGTCATTTTCATTTTATTGAGTTTAGTTAGTCAATGAGTCAAGATCATGTACTTGATTATTATTATCAATAAAAGTTAAGTTTTTTGATCAATTACTGTGTCCATTCATCTTATGTGTGAATGATTTGCGCTCTGATTATTATTGTCACTTGAGACTTCTCTTGTCGATTGTTCACGTTTCCGATTGTCTTCCGCTGTACTATAATCTCGGGGCATGACAGTTAAAGTGGTATCAGAGCCTAGGCTTAGAAGTCCTAGGAAAGGTGTCATGTTATAGGTTAAGTCCAAGGTTAAGGACCCATACCTATGAACTAGGAAGAATTCCGAACCCATGTGAGAATTGGGTAGAAGCCAGGATGAGATCGCTAGTTAGAAAATATCTCTAGGTTAAATTCCCCTTCGCTCCGTAGGAAGTAACGTAATGTTCTTCTTCTCAGGTACCCCACCATCCTAATGGCTCACCGTGTCAACTGGGATGAGATGCAACAAACAGTTGCGGGTCTCACGCAAGCTCTACAGACGGTGGCCCAAGCTGGTGCAAGGGCTAGCGCGGGTAGCTTGCACAGCAACTTTCGAAGTTTAAATCCTCCACGATTTAATGGCTCTTCCAATCCAGACGAGGCAGAAAATTGGATTGATGAAATAAACAGAATATTCGACATTATGCAATGCACTGATCAAGAGAAGGTTTGTCTCGCCACCTTCCAATTAAATAGGGATGCGCGTACTTGGTGGAAAGCTATTCCGACATCACCTCCAAATGCACCACACACTTGGAAGAGATTTCTCATGCTCTTCCGAGTAAAATATTTCTCCGAACATGTTAAGGAGAGGAAGGCCGCGGAATTCTCCGCACTTCGCCAAGGCATGATGTCCGTGACGGAATATGAACTTCAATTCTCCAGTTTGTCTCCATATGCACCTCACTTGGTTAGCACCAATCTCCTAAAGGCTAGCCGATTCATGGACGGTTTAAGGCCCATATTTATTCAACAACTTGGGTCTCAAAATATCCGCACCTATATGGAAATGGTTCAACGGGCACATCTATGTGAAAGAACCCTGGAGAAGGTGGATAAGCTCCGAGGGAAGGAAGAAAGGTTGAGCCGAAAACATGATAGGCAAGAAGAGAGAGAAGTTGCTGATGACGAACCCCATCACAATAAGAGGTCCCGCAATGGGAACGATAATAGAAAAAGAAATGGAAATGGCAATGGGAAAGTAAAAGAGCTAAGGAAGAAGAAGGAACGCAAGTCGCCATGGCCTGCTCATTCTGTGAAAAATTTGGGCACTCGGCTGAAGAGTGTTGGAAGCATCTTCGCGCTGGTCTCAAATGTGGAAGTCGAGAGCATCGCTTGCCCATGTGTCCCCTTATAACGGAACAATCTTCGAGGGATAACAACGGACGCGGGAGACGAGGCCGACTAAATGCCATTCTGGACGAGGAAGGTAAAACGGATGAAGGTATCATCCTAACCTATTCACATTGCCTTAATTATTAGTGTAAGTAATTAGCTAATTAAAACACACACTCTCCGTAACAAAAACACATGTTATGAATTTGGGGACAAAATTCTCTTAAGTGGGGGAGGGAGTAACACCCCAGATTTTTATAGGATTTTTTTAAGTTAAATAAAATTAATTAGAGCTTAAATAGAATATTAAATGAATTTTGGGTTAAATAATAACCAATTAATTAGGCCAATAGGACCCAAATTAAAGCCCAAAAAGATCTGGCCCATATTATAGAAGCTTAAAATTGGTGTATTTACGGAATTAATTGGATAAATACATTAAATAAGGATAAATAGAAGATAATAATAATGAAGAGTTTGAAAGGATTTAAAATTCGATGCCAATCCTTAGAAGCGCTCTATCGCGTGACCGCAAGGGGCTAGAAATGGTCGTCACTAGACCACTACCATCCGTCCTATCGCGAACAACAGAGAAACATGAAAAGTTTGGATCTTCGACATCTAAATCATCTGGGATCGATGCTATCCATTAGCTGGAAGGGTCTAGGATGTGTTAGGATCAATTACAAGCCCTAATTAGGACTCTAAGGTCGTCCAAATCCATAAAACCCTAGCTAACCCTATAAATAGATCCCAAAGTTCACATGTGCAACCCTTACTTTTGGCTCACGTGGAACTAAGGTAAAGAGACATTATTTCAAATAGGTTCATTGGAGTATTTTTTCATAATACTAAGGTCTAACTGCCCTCAAAATTTCGTTCTAGGAGATCAAGCCCACAAGGAGTTAGAAGCATCCAAAGTCACTGGTTTGGTACAAGTAACCCAGGAACCTGTTCGACTGGGCCAGATTGAGCAACAAATTAGAAGCCCTAAATAAGGTAATTAGATATGGCCGCTTTAGAGTTATTTGTTCCTTTTAGTACCCTCTTCTTACCCTCTAAAACTCGTGGTCTTAGGTGAAGAGAATCAGAAATTAGAAGGCCACAAAGTTGCTGGTTTGGTTCAGGACAAGCAGAACTAGGGTCAAGTTCCAGCCCAAAATTCGAAGTCTAAAGCCCAGATCAGAGGTAGGTTATCTCATGAACGGCTTAAACATGATCTTAGGAGTAAAAGCCCTCAAGTTGCAGTCGTTTTCATTCATTGTACTCAGAGTATTTCATGTTTTATTTTTATTCCGCATCTAGGGTTAACTTAACATGCATAGTTCATACCTTTAATAATGAAAGTAATGAATAATGATTACCCATGCGTCTCCATGTCTTAATATGATGTTATCAAGCCTTATTTACCTGTTGGCACATTTTACTATGCACCCATCTACCTTAGATTAGCCATATCTCGGTTTCTATTGCTACTTACAGTAGACAGGAAGAAACGGTCTTCTTGAGACCGCCTGATAACCCTAGCGGCCTAACGATAGATCGCTAAGGCCCATAAAACGGTCCTCCCGAGACCGTTTTCATTTTCTAAGTTTCTGTATTTATGTTAACCCGAACCATAATGCAGAATAACCTTATTTATCATATAGTAAACCTAGATAATTAGGTTTTATCCTTGTTTTAAGTATTATATCTATAAACTTGGATCTATTGATGGTTTATTTCCAGTAGATTTCATGTGTCACCAATACTTAGAATTTACTTTAACTTAAGATTAGTTTCATGCCAAACATTATACTCTTGTATTAAATCTATTTTTCAAATGATAGATGAACTTGTTTTACTGGTGGATTTGATCGTTGTTTTACATGATCCTTTCTCATCTATGAGTCATTTTCTTAAGTACATGGCATATACTCCGGTATGTGACCATTAGTTACACTTTACACTTATAGGCACACTCTCTTGGACTTATGAACCTCTCCGTCAGATATTCCTTCTATCGGATTAGGGGATTATGTTTCAAGGCCTCCATAAGACTCCGCGAGCATGGGATGCCCACTAGGACACCGAGCTGGTGTGAACATGTCACATAGACATTTTAAAAGAGGAATAACAATGATTAAGGGTGAATAATTATGCTAAAATAACTGGGACATAAAAGGAAAAGAGGATGAGCATGAGATGCTCTACGGAGGGTGATCGCCAGAGGGGTTACCTCAAAAGAAGAAGGATGATCGCATGTACCTTGTATTGAGCGGGTGAAACTGGGAGTTCTTCCTTCCTCCTTCTACCGGCCGGCTGATGAAGGGGGTTTATAGCTTGATTACCCTTGCAAACACACAAAATAAACAAAGATATGGATTACCCAAGTGTGTAGTATCAATGCTCTAAGGATATGAAATCAAATTGGGCATGAACACACCTTGTGTGTTTTGGTTTTAAACCCCTAAGAAGGAGCAACAAGGTTGGAATTATGAATGACATGCAAAGCAAGATATAGTATGGTGCAAAGCAATTTTAACGTGCTGAGAAGGTCTCTAGGGAGTGATGAGTGATATGATAAAAATAAAAACTAAAGAAGAAGTGTCCTCTCTGCTGTGTGTGCAGTAGTAAAGGGAGAAAAATAAGGTTGCAGTAGCTGTAGCAGGATGAAGAAACGTCAGATGAAGACACCGCTCGTGGGAGAATGAACACCAGAGGAAGGGGCTTTGGAAGAAGATCAACACTGTGAAGTACCTACAAAGAAAAACAAAACTCTCCCTTCTCTGTGTAAAAAAGACTCTCACATCGTTCTTCTTAGCTCTCTCTCTGTTAGCCTTTTTGTTCTTCTTCTTCCTCTTCTTTTTTCTTTTTTCCACACCCGCGCGAGGAGCACATGTGAAGGTATTTATAGGCCAAAAATCCTTGCATTAATAGGATTAAAATAAGGCAATGAATCCTCTAACAAGGAACCCTCTTCCCAATCGAACATAAGGTGTAAAATAGGGAAAGGATCACTACAGGGAAGAAGAAGGTGAAAGGGGGACGGAAGTGCAAATGACGACCTGACTAGGGGCGTCAATTTAAATGACGACATTCACACAGTCGTTAATTCCTGGATTAAATTATATAAATAAATGACTTTCCTTATTTAAAATTGAGAAATGACGCCTGCTTGAATGGGCGTTAAATAATTAACGCCCTTAAAGAGGACGTCATGTATTTGAGTTTTATTTTCTTTAGGATTCATAAAATCCAGAAAACAACGCCTGCATGAACAGTCGTTTATTTATGGAATCACGACCTTCTTCAGGTCGTCAATTAAATGACGCCCTCCCTTATGGCGTTAATTTCAATTATTTAAAGAAAAATGTAAAGAAATTACAATTAATATGGAGAAATTATCAAATAATTAGAAAAACTTCATATTAAGCCAATATTGAAGTCCACTTTGGGGCGTCACATGGTGACATGAGATTTACTCAACATATCATCGATTTTGGCGTGTCTACAGCTGCCCCGCCTTGGCGTCTGCTTTGCAAGGGAGTGAGACGGAATGAAGCGAAAGTGCAACGGGCGGAACGAAGGGAGCGAACTGATAAGTCGATGCCAAGGTGTGATGTGATACGCCTCCGACATCAAGCGTTGGAAATCTTTCAGGATTCTGAATGAAACAACCTTGGATGATTACGAGAAAGCAATGATCAGCTGGATGAAGGAACTAATCTAATAAACGAAAAATGTGCGCGAGGGCACGGAAGGAAAGACACCATTGGAGAGCGGTTACCAGTCAATGTGGATGTGCTACAACCAAGGTGGGTTTACAAGAAAATAAAGTGAATTGAGATAAAGACCCAGCAAATGAATGCTTTCAAGGAACCAGCCTGAGCGGCTTCAAGGAGAATATAGTACTCGATTTGGAATGGAATATCTCATATCAACTCAATTAAGAGCGAGTGGCCCTCATTATTGGCGTAATATGAGGATTTTCATCATTAAAGCTCAAAGTCCTACATGATGCATGCTAGGCTAAAAGAAAAAAATAAAATAAATTAAAATAGAAAATAATCAAGGATAATATTGTTAAACCATCGAGACTTGGTCAGGAATCTTGATCTCTAAGCTGGCACTAAACCGAAGCCCGTTTATCCACGCATCAACTCAAAAAGTGGAACCGTCGTCCCAAATCTTAAATGATCCAATGGCCTATCCGTGTGATCAAGACTCCCCTGGAATTATCACTATTTTTGATGAAAAGGGAACTCAAATTCCAGGTTCATCAGAACCACAAGGTCCTTGATATGCTATAATAGCGTAGATACCATATAGTAAGAATGCTTACAGGAGAAAATACAAAGGATGGAATGATGTTACCAGTGTAAGAAATCCAATCATCTTAAGACCTACATAACATGCGCTTCTCTATGCTCAAAAATTATTAGCTCAGAATATGATCATAAGTGCGTGATATAAGCAATTTTATTAAAGCATAAAGCACTTAAGTTCATCAATAATCATCACGCTGTAAAGCAATTCAAAAGACGTAAACCCAGGAAATGACGACCCTATGTAGCGGCGTCAAAAGCATAAATGACGACGGTTATTGGGGCGTTAATCATGATCACTATTAAACTTGGAATCGGATAAAAATGACGACTGGAATAGAGACGTTAAATAAAAGATGACACTAAAAATGTCGCTATTCAATGAAATGACGCCATTGTTAACGCCGTCAATTAATCATAAACAATTGTGCTCCGTTTCCTGCTCGGAAACATAACTCTAGTGGTTCGTTCGAATTATACTCAAACCGTGATTGCCCTGAATGGCTAGCCAAAGTGTTCGAACATTATAAAAGGATGCATCTGGTCATCTGCTAAACATATCAAACAACTGAGAGTCATTGCAGCCAAGACTCAATAGAGAACCACATATTAGAAACACAGGGTCTTTCAACTGAAGAAGAAGATGGAGAAAGCTATGATGCAAAGGTTCACTAAGAAACCTAGGATGGGATTTCCTAGAATATCTGAAGTTGCTGGCCATATCAGTGGAAGAATCAATACGAGCCAAGTAAGTTGATTTGTGTTAAAGCTTTTGTTTTATTCTTCCTTTTTTCTTCAAAATTCTGATTGCATTCTTTCTTCTCTCTTCTTTTCTTTTCCATTTTATTCAGGACTACCCAAATGTACCGAGACCAAGGAGGTTCTTAAAAATCAAGTGGCTCCCCTTACTCCTCTCCAAATTATCCTTAGATATGAGGTCCTTCCTTTCAAGGTGGCACTTACTAGGCCTTGTTACCCATGCTACCCATTATGATGACATCCACTTAGATTGGGCCTCCATAGGAGCACTAATAGAATTATGGCATCCAAACACTCATACTTTCCTCTTTCCCACTTTTGAAGCCACCATACTCTCAGAGGAAGTAGAGATGCTCCTTGGCTTAAGAAGGATCAAACAAGGGGAAGAATCAAAGATGGCTAATTTGACTAAACCAATAAGTGCCCATGATATACTTAGTAGCCTTGTACAAAGTCCAAACTTAGTGAACCAAATCAAGGCCCACAAAGGAATCAATCTTTTGAAACTAGCCTCGTGGGTATACAAGAACATGGACAAGGCCCAAGAGAATGAAGACTTGTTTGAGAGGGTGATGAAGGGATTTGTTGTATGCATGGTAGGAGCTCTCATCTTCCCTTCATTAGAAGATCAACTAGAGGAATGCCACCTAAGCACCATAGCTAGCATATGGGAAGGAAAAAGGATAGGTCCGGCGGTGCTAGCTAACCTCTATAATGGACTCACTTTGGCTTCCTTGGGGCGGCCCCTCCATGGGTCCATGTTACTCTTCTCTTGTTGGGTGGACCTCCACCTAAAATTTGATCCATGCCAAGAAACTCAACCGGCCTCAAAAATCTTCTCTAAAAGCCCCCTCCGGTACATGACGGATTCCTTAAGCCTATGTGAGAGGGTAGCTAATCGGGTGCCAAAACTCAAGAAAAGAAGTGATTGGAGGAACTACCTCAAGACCATGCCAAAGAGCGGCTTCACTTGCACACCGGGGTTTCTCAAGACCCAAGAACTTCGCTCAAGACTCCCCTCCGCCATTGAACTACGACTAATTGGCGGGACCGACTTCGTCCTCTACAATGCTCACCGGTGCCTTCCACAACTTGGACTACCTCGGCACACTTTTGAAGAACCCTCGCATCTTCCACCACTCAAGAGGAGGGAACTAGGCTCAAGTGGGGACCAAGAGGAAGTCAAGACAATCATGGCACAATGGAAGGTTGGACTACTACATAGGTCCAAGCAACATGTTGAAGAAGAAGAGAACAAATGCAAATCTTATGTAATAGCACTTAGAAAGATAAGGCCCATGATGGCTCATTAAATGTAACAATGATTTTCTGAATGAAATAAAAGAATCTTTCCTTATTTGAGCCAAAGCAACGAGTTATATGATTTTTGTCTTCCAATTTAATGTGATTCTGTCTGATAAAACTGAGCCTCGGGTTCTCTGTTCTGAGACGCGCCTCCAGGCATGGCGTAATTCCCTAACCGGCGCCTTAGAGCATGTCGTCAATTCATAATCATTTCTTAAAAATAAATAAAACCATGATTGACGCTCATCCAAACAGGCGTCTATTAATTGGCATCCCAAGGTAAGGCATTAATCTCTTTAAATTCATTCAATTATTTTTAAAAATAATTCCTCAATTTTTTTCATAAATAACGCCTTCATTCATGTCGTCCCTTAAACATGCGACGCCTGCGTCTACTGTCGTCAATTCCAAACAGTAATCATGATGACAATCACATCAATCAATCTCCCATTAATACGTCTGACGACAGTTACGAGTTCCCATGCAAAGTAAAATGACGCCTAAATTCAGATCGTCAAATCATAAGACCACGCCTTGACAAAGACCGTCAATTAATGAAGCGACGACATCCATCCGGGCGTCAATTCTTTTCGAACGTTAACCCCTATTTCCCTCTTCTCTTCTCCTCCCTTCGTCTACTTTCCCTCTTCTCTCTCTTTCTGCAACCAAACCCTAACCGAGCCCCACTCTCCATCTCCCATTTCTCTCTCTCCATTCTCTCTCTGCTCGAACCCATGGCGGGCGGTGCACACAAACGGCAGAGGGTGACCGCCCCCGACGTGGTGGACCTTGGCGACGATGAGCACGCGGAGAGGAGGCTCCGCGGCGGTTGATGAGGAAATCCGGCGGCGGCCGAAGAAGCTCCTGCGGTGGAGCACAGTGGAGAGAAGAAGCGGCCAACGAAGAGGAAGGGGAAGATGATGACGGGAGCGAGGGAGAAGAAGATGAAGACGATGGTGAGGATGAAGAGGATGACGAAGGAGATGAAGACGGTGACGAAGAAGAAGAAGAAGAAGAAGAGGAGGTGAAGAACCACCACGCGGCGGCGGTGACCCCTCGGCCTCGCCACATCCGGCAGCCCCGGCACCACGGCCACCACGGCAGCCACGGCAACCCCTCCGTGGAGAGTTACTAACACCCGAACGGAGCAAGATAGGTGCCCCAACCCTTCATTTCATTTAATTTTTATTTTTTTATCAATTTCCATAGCCCTCGGTGAAGGGAGAAATGTCGAACCAGTGACACAGTAAAATGACGCCCCGGTGGGTGCCGTCAATTGAAACAACGACCCTCCCTGGGTCGTCAAATTAAAATGTTTTTAATTCTTGAAAATGATGAATCATGAAACCACGCCCTGCAGCATGTCGTCATTTTAAAACGTCTTGTTTATTTATCATTTGCTGCTAATTTCCATGCCATTTCTTTTATTTTTGATATATGCCTCTGCTTTATTTTTATTTCGCATGCTGTTATATTTTTAAACACCCCAGAAAACAACGCCCCCCACCGGGGCGTTAATTCATTAAACAACGACCAAGGGGTGGTCGTCAATTAAAATTTTTCACAATTATGGTGTAGGACAGAAAATCACCTCCAAACAGCGCCCCCCACAGGGGCGTCACTTAAACAAATAATGACCCAGGGTTGGTCGTCAATTCAAACAGAAGGCAAATCAAAACAGCAGATGAATAAAAACTTATCAAAATGTTCTTTTGTTGTTTACAGGGGTTGATGAGGACTCGGATCTCCTGGGTCTAGGTTCGAGGTGCCTACTACGGGCTCCTAGATTTTCAGAGGGCTAGGGTAGATGCCATGGGGTTCGGACCCTTCCTTAGCATAGAGCCTATGAGACCCGACCTACCCTTGATCCAGGTGCTTAGGGAGAGATGGGATAGGACTAGTCGGGCATTCTTGATGCCATGGGGTCACATGGTTCCCAGTTTGGAGGACGTCGCTAGGATCACCGGGCTGAGGGTGGACGGTGAGGCAGTGAGCGGGATCACCCTACCTGACTATAGCGAGCTGACACAGAGGTTGCTAGGGTTAGAGACAGTCTACGAGACGCCGAGCGAGTGTAGGACCATCTACCGCACCGACCTTACCATTGCTATGGGGTTGGGTGATTCTAGGCAGAGGTCGAAGGAGTCTCTAGAGGAGTTCTCGCAGAGGCTGATTGGGGGAGCTAGGGCCGTCTACTGCCAGGACCCAGCTGAGAGAGAGAGAGGGCAGATCGAGATTTGAGGAGATTCTTATTCCTAATGCTCGGGAGGTTGCTGCTCGGCACGAAAGGCGACATCATCAACTGTCGATTCTTAGGGATCCTCGAGGACTTGGAGAGCGTCGGCAGATACGCTTGGGGTACCGCACTTCTAGCGCACTTGATGACTGACCTGTCTACGGGGACAGGTCGAGAGACGACTGTCAGCGGCTTCTCACCTTTTCTTCAAGTATGCATTTTCTTTTTCTTTTTCTTTTCTTTTCTTTTTTTTCTTCTTTTATTTTTAAATACATATGAATGCTTTACTAATGCGATGGATGGATGCAGGTGTGGAGCCACCTATACATGCCGATGGGGCGTGCCGACCCTCGACCCGGAGATGAGGGATCCTTCCCTCTAGCACGGCATTGGCTACCGGTCGTGACAGGAGCGCCACTCGCCTACGAGTTGCGAGTTTTACGACGGGAGTTCCGCGACTACCCTGCCTCATTGGTATGCATGTTTAATATGATGCAATTCCTACTTTATGAAAATATGATGAAATGATATGATGATGCATGTGAGGTATGATGATATGCATGTTTGTGAATGCAGGTGGTGTGGAGACCCTACGAGGGGATGACCGACGAGGGCCAGCCCTGGGTCGTAGCGGGCCGACCTCGCTTTGGGCATGAGCTTTGGGTTCATTGCCTGAGCGAGATTGAGCCGTTACGGCTTAGGCTGGTGATGAGGACCCTCGGCCTACACCAGGAGTGGGTCGAGGTAGGAGAGCCCCGGGGGATAGGCAAGAAGACGCGCGGTCGCACGAAGGCGACCGACTGGAGAGTCCGGTTCCCTGACCAGTACGCCGACTGGCAGCGTGGCGGGACACGAGTCACCTCACAGGCGGCAGACAGCTCCGAGTACCTCCGACGCTACTGGGAGGTTTACGCCGGTCGACCCCAGATGAGGGTCTTAGGGGTATGTATGCATGCACTTATTTTTAATTTCTTTTCTGCAAAATTATATGCCTATTATGCGACTAATATGTGTGATGAATGCAGGATGCACGAGACATAGCGGCGATGGACATGCAGGCCCACCTCCACAGCTTGGAGGCCCAGCTGGCTACCACGCGGGCAGACCTACAGACACTGGTGAGTGTTTAAATTATCTATATGCAATTGATTTCCTGAATTATTGATGATTAGCCACTGACAATCTGAATGAATGCAGCGTGCCCAGCAGGGAGCAGCGGTGAGAGAGACGGGAGGAGCCTCCAACTCAAGGGGGCCTAGTGCAGAGACGACTGCACTAGCAGAGCAGCTGGCTGGGGCGGTTGCACGGGCCGAGGCGGCAGAGCGCGATCTCGCCACACGGGTAAGCTTAAACTCAAACTCAGAAATGCATTTGATTATATATTATTATATGTGTTCATGAAAATTTTGTGTTTTTACAGACTGAGGAGCTCCGAGCCTCGCTCACCTGCATCGAGGCAGGACATCGCGCGATGACTACCCGGGTAAGTTAGAAAAGATTTTATTTCAGTTGTTTATGAAATTGAATTAATGAATTAAATGTGAAACTGATGATTTGTTTAACTGGTTGCAGACCTCAGAGTTACAGGCAGTGCTTACCCAGACTGCACTAGCTGGTACGGAGCTGGCTATCCGTGAGCAGCATGTTGCAGAGCTCGAGAGGGCCTTGAGGCGGCGAGAGGAGCTACCTCAGAACGTGACAGAGTTGAGAGTCGCCCTCGAGATGGAGCGCAGGGAGCGTGCCTGGGAGCGAGAGGAGCGCACGGCAGAGCGGACCCGTGACCGGGAGCAGGAGGCAGCACGCGAGCGGGAGCTTGCAAACTTGAGGACCCAGCTAGCCGTCACTCAGGAGCGGCTACGGTCGACCGAGGAGCGGTTACAGCGAGGCCGAGACCGAGCGAGAGCTGCGGGGTACGCATTTACCAGTTCTACCTTTGTAGCAGGCTCCTCTCTTCGGCAGAGGAGCGAGGCAGAGGAGCAGGCTCGAGCTCCAGCTACTTCCCGGGGGTCCATGCCCCCTCCACGAGCCCCTCGTCGGGATGACGATGGTGAGGTAGAGAGT
The DNA here is from genome assembly GCA_022559845.1 of Amorphophallus konjac. NCBI lineage: Eukaryota > Viridiplantae > Streptophyta > Magnoliopsida > Alismatales > Araceae > Amorphophallus > Amorphophallus konjac. The sequence goes on from CM040123.1 coordinate 102,846,090, forward strand.
AGGAGAGAGGAGGGTGGAGGCGAGAGTTGAGAGAGACTTACTTGTACCTCTCCACCCTCACACTTGTACTCAGATATTCATTTATACATATATATATTTTGAATTTTTTGTTACCTGAGTTACTTTGAGCACTTGTGGACTTGCGTACTTGCCTTTGCTTTCACTTTCTTTTGTTGCTTTTCGTTCTTGTTCGTTCTTGCCCTGCGCCTGTAGTTCACACTTAAACAAACAGATTAATCCATCTGTCCGGCTTGGCCCCTTGCTCAATAAGCAAGGGGTTGCCTCTTCTTTGACCTTGTTGACGGGTCAAGGGGCCAAGCCTCTAATTAATAAAGGCAGATAAAAAAATATATAAGGAAATGCAGCATGCAAGCAAGCAGATGCCAACTTAAAATAAAAGATGTCCACACAAAGATGCAATCAAGCATATGAGATGGGAAGCAGCCGGCTTAATTTTCTGTTATTTTTTCATTTTTTATTATATTTTAAAAATGACGCCCTCGCAAACGGGCGCTGATTGTGAAATTGACACCGATGCGGGGGGCGTTTATTAGAAAATCATTTTTAGTTAATTATTATTATTTATTAATAAAAAAAGATAATAACATTTCCTTGGTCGTGAATCCAATGAAAGACGCCCCCTTCATCGGCGTGAATTAAAAAAACTTTTTTTATTGTTTTATTTGAAAATGACGACTTATAGACTATCGCTAATTTCCTAAATGACGCCCGAAAAAGGGGCGTTAATTTTAAAAACATTTTTTTTGGTTTCTTTTGTTTGAGACTGAGTAGAGCACAATGTCTTAAACCTTACACAATCACTATCTTAAATTCATTAATCCTTCTCGAATGATTTAACATCGGGTCAACGTGCTTAAAGACTTATGCTTTTACTCATGTTCTCTCGCGGCCCATCCTTCTTAGTCGGTCTTCGCCATGCTTTGAGCTTATAACCTACCATGGAGGGGGAAGTGAAGAATAAGTTGAGGAAGCTCACGGGAGGTTTCCGAGAATGGGGAAACTTTCCTCCCCTGCCCTAATGCCTGTTGGGATTCGGTCTTCGGCTTAAGGAAATTTTGTTGCTCTTTTTGCCCTCATTTCTGCATGCTTACGACCAGGGTTTTCCCTGCAGGGACTTTGCCCTCTTGACATCCTTTTCTTTTATTTGTAAGTTTATTTTTCTTCTCTTCTTCAAATTTCTCAACAAAGACCTAATTGTACTTGGGCTTTAAGCATTTTGTTCCCTTTTGGGCCCTGACTTCCACCTACTAGGACGGCGGGCAGGCTTGGTTAGTATTCCCTGACTCGTACTCCCTCTCGTGAGCCGAAGAGAAGAGAATTGGTAAAGCTTTTACACTCTTAGTTTGGGTCTGACTTTCCTCAAATTCCGGGCCGCTCGAGTTTAAGAGTAAAGCGTGTAGTGTGTGCGTGAATTGACCCCAAGGTTAAACCATCAAGACTGAAGAATGAATTAAGGATCTTGATTTATCGGGTCTTGCGGCCTACGCACTATACCAGCCTGCATTTTTTTAATTTTGTTTACTTTTTTTTGTTCTTCATTTGTTTGTGTTTTCTGATTTTTTTTTCAAAGACTTAGGGGTAGTATTTCTTCAAGTAAAGACCATTCCAAGGGTGAGCCAGTTCTTCTCCTTCAGCATTAATTAGTTTGTAAGCATTGCCAGGGTAAACATCTCTTATTACATAGGGCCCTTCCCAGTTAGGTTGAAGTTTCGAACGAGGTCCACCGGGTTTTACAAAGATTCTTTTAATTACCATCTCACCGATTTTGAATTTTCTCTCAATTACTTTCTTTTGGTAAAAACGTGAAAGCCTGTTTTGGTAAATACGCGCATGTTCGGCGGCGGCCAAACGCTTCTCATCTAGGAGTTCCAACTGAGCAAGGAGAGATTCACGATGCTCATCAATAGGGAGCTCCTTGTCCAATTGTACCTGTAGAGAAGGGATAAGAATCTCATAAGGGACTATCGCCTCCATTCCATAAGTGAGGGCGAAAGGGGTTTGCCCAGTAGGGGTACGAATGGAAGTGCGATAGGCCCACAGAGCTTCAACCAGCTTTTCTGGCCAATCCAAAAATTTATTCGCCTCACACGTTTTCTTGATAATCTTGATCAAAGTTTTGTTGGTTGCCTCTGCTTGACCATTGCCCTGTGGATAATAAGGAGATGAATGATGCAATGCAATATTATACCTGTTGTAGAGGTCCTGAAGCTCCTGAGAGATGAATTACGGTCCATTGTCGGTGACGATGGTACTTGGGATGCCGAATCTTGCAATGATGTTCTTCATTATAAATTTGCAGACGGTCGATGCTTTTATCTCCGCGTATGCTTCCGCTTCCGCCCACTTGGTGAAGTACTCTGTGGCCGTGAGTATAAATGACTTTGGTTTTGTGAGGAGGTTCGAATCACCAAGAGGTCCAATGATATCGAAAGCCCACATGGAGAAAGGCCATGGGGAGGATATAGGATGGAGTGAAGAAGCAGGGGAATGAATTTTGTCGGCGTGCAGTTGGCACTTAACACACCTCCGAACGTAGATGGAACAGTCCTCTTCTAGAGTGGGCCAATAGAAACCTAGCCTAAGGATCTTCTTAGCAAGCATCTGGCTATTCACATGACCACCACAAACTCTGAATGTGCCTCTTCAACGACCTTCTAAGATTCATCATCATCTAGGCACCTTAACAAAACACCGGTGAGACCTCTTCTATAGAGCACACCTCCAACTAAAGTGTATCGTTGAGCAACTCTTCGAATGGCTTTCTTTTCTTCCACCGTGGCCTCCTCAGGATAGGATTGATCCTGGCAATACTTAGCAATCTCGTAATACCATGGTTTCTCTTCATCATCCAATTCTTCCTCTAAATCCAACAGCATGATCTCCTTATTCTCAATGATTCCGCCTTGCTTAACCTTCTTGAGCACCTCCTCCTTAATACTAAGGAAAGCTGGATCCTGAATAGCGGGAGTGAGTCGCTTGTGAACAATGATAGAATGGAAATCCCTTTCGGGAAGGAAAACCAAAGAAGATGCAAGAGAAGCAAGAGCATCAGCTAAAATGTTCTGATCACGAGGAACATGGACGAAGATTAATTTGGTGAAAAGCTTGGTATAAGCAGAAGTCAATTCCTGATAGGGTTTGAGTTTAGGATTGAGCGTACGGCACTTGGTGAGCACTTGGCGAAGAATAAGCTGACTATCACCTACAATCCGCAATTGGGTAACACCGAATTGATGAGCGGCCTCTAGTCCGGCCAAAAGAGCCTCATACTCAGCTATGTTATTTGTTACTGGAAATGCAAGCTGAGAGGCGAGTGGAATAGTGATACCCTCAGGTGACAGAAGAACAATGCCAATCCCCTTCCCTTTTGAATTCAAAGCTCCATCAAAATGTAACGTCCACATCGAATCGTGCTGATTGACGGACATTAGTTCCTCATCTGGAAACTCCGAGCGAACAGGGTCAAATCTAGGGAGGGGATGATGAGCGAGGTGTTCTGCTATGGCATAGCCTTTAATCACTTTTTGCTGAATGTAGATGATGTCGAATTGAGAAAGGAAGCTTTGCCATCGTGCTAATCGATCAGTGAGAACGGATTTTTCAAGAAGGAACTTGATTGGATTCATACGGGCAATGAGATGAACTTCGTGAGCTAAGAAATAATGCTTAAGTTTCTGAACTACCCAGACTAAAGCAGCACAAGTCTTCTCTATGGCTGAGTACCTCTGCTCACAGGGGTTAAGAAGCTTTGACAAGTAGTAGGCTGCCCTTTCCTTTCCTTCTTCGTCAACTTGGGCTAGGACAGCGCCTACAGAGTCATCCAGGACGGAAATGTAGAGAACAAGCGGTTTGCCTGGAACTGGCGGCCTCAGGACAGGAGGATTTGAGAGATAATCCTTCAATCTGTCAAAAGCTGCCTGACACTTGTCATCCCAATTAAACTTGACTCCGGCTTAGTAAGCTCGTAGAATGGCCTACATCTTTGTGAATGCTGGGAAACAAATCGGCGAATAAATTGCAACCTCCCGATCAATCCTCGAACTTCTTTCAAATTCCTGGGAGGAGGTATTTCTCTTATGGCCTTCGCCTTGTTGGGATGAATATCGATATCCCTCTTACTTACGATGAATCCAAGCAATTTCCCTGATGAAACACCAAACACGCACTTCTTGGGGTTCATTTTCAATTGGTACTTCCGTGCTCTTTGCAAAACTTTGGCTAGAACCCCGGGATGCTCAATCCTTGTCCTTGATTTCACTACCAGGTCGTCAACGTACACCTCTATATAAACGTGGATCATATCATGAAAGATTGCCATCATAGCCCTCTGGTAGGTGGCCCCAGCATTCTTAAGCCCGAAGGGCATGACCACATAGCAATAGGTTCCCCATGGTGTAGTGAACGATGTCTTCTCTTGATCTTCCTCAGCCAGGCGAATCTGATTATAGCCTGAAAAGCCATCCATGAAGGAAAGAGTCTCATATCCTGCCGTATTGTCGATTAAAACATCAATATGAGGGAGGGGGAAGTCGTCTTTAGGACACGCGCGGTTGAGGTCCCGAAAGTCTATGCAAATCCGAACCTTTCCATCTTTCTTCATGACTGGGACGATGTTAGCCACCCAATTGGGATAGAGGACAACTCTAACGAATCTAGCCTTATGAAGCTTATCGACCTCTTCTTTCATTTTTAATGCCATATTAGGGTGGAAACGTCTCAACCGCTGTTTGACCGGAATGGACCCTGGCTTAAGTGTAAGTCGATGTTCAACAAGCGCAGGGTCTAGTCCCGGCATGTCTTCATAACTCCACGCAAACGTGTCCTTATATTCTTGAAGAACCAAAATAAGCGCCTCCTCTTCGGAGGGCGGCAAGTTCTTACTAATGAGGACAATCCTAGGGTCTTCCTCAGTACCCAGATTTATTTCTTTGGTAGGCTCTTCTACTGAGGCTGATGGCTCATCGAATCTTCTCATGTCACTGGCAAAAGCATCAGCCTCATCCTCATATTCTTCGTAACCTTCATCCCCCTCTTCAATAGGGTCTTCATCATTCATGATCTCATAAACACCAAAACCCTCATTAAGAACACAAGTAGATGTGTCTTCATATTCTGTTTCTGGCAGGATAATTGGATTCTCTATAAATTCGGGAAGAGCTAAGCATGCCCGGCACCTCGTAGCTAAATCTAGCAAGAATCTACGGGGAATCTGCTTACCCTTGGATTTCTTATGCGAAGCTACCCCATGAGTCTTAGAACTAGAAGAGTAAGAGCAACTAGCCTGATCACTAGAAATTGACGAAGATGAAGGGGGAGAGGAAAAGGAAAAGGTGGGTACAGAAGGGGATACAGGTGAAGACCCCTCACCGGAGGGGTAGAGAAGGTCTACTAATGAATCCTGGAAGAGCGGCCCCTGGGTCGGGACACACTCAGAAAGAAGATAAGAGGTCTCTTCAATGGAGATGGAAGATTGGAAAATTGGAATTTTGGCATTTTTTTTCGTTTTCAATAATAAGGCAATGCGAGGAAGGAACAAGAGGTGGTGCTGAGATTGAGAGTTGACGAAAGATTGCGTAAATGATGGCCCATGCGGGGGTGTGATGGAGAGTTTAGAAAATTGCTCGAGGAGCAAGGGAGGAATCGGCGGAGAAGCTTGAAGTGAATCTGGAGAAAAGGTTATCAAGACTGCGGGCGGTCTAGGGATATCTGAGCAAAACATTTTATCAAGCAAATGGACAACAATTGTTGGATGGATGGATTTAAGAGAGAAAAGGCCGGCCCACAGCCTATCCACATTGAAGCCTTCTTCATACGGCACATCCGGCTCCCCGGTATCTGTGTAATTGCTTAGAAGCTGCCTCTTGTCCGTGATCACTGCTGGCTTTTCAATCAGTTCATGAATTAATGGCGGCCATTCCGGATCAGTTGGCATAAACAGTCGGCTCAGAGCAATGGTGATATCGTTCATGTCGAACCATCTGTACCAGTCACATTCGGGGTCATCCATCTTTCTTCTTTTACCTGGTCGTAAGGACTCCAGGGCCTTGTATGTAACTAGTGGGGCTATGTGGCGAGCAAACTGCCGTGCATGTACATCTTGACAGTCCAGCATGGAAGTGACTAGCGTGGTTTGCTCATCATTATGAGTACCCCCTTTCACAAAGTGTGTTTGTAGGGTCCATGTAAGAGGCTGCCGATCTGTTTTAAGAGTTGAAATCATGACGGCCCATGGTCCTTCTTCATCTTTGCCTTTGCTTGGCCCTTTATACCCTAGGCCACCCCGGGGAATCATCTTTTGATGCCTGACGATTAATACCCAGGCCTTTGCCAGTTCTGTACCCCATTTTCATCAAGATATTCCATCCCGGTGTGTTTATCAGACCCTTTTTCTTCTTGCCTTTGGGTGGCTGTGGTGACATTTGGGTGGTAAGAGGGGTTGAAGAAGACGGCCTTGCCAAGTCTTGCCGCAGATCGACAACATCCAAAACTGAGAGCAAAGGCCTATTGGAAGGCCACATAGAAGGCACCGATGTTGCGGAATGTATATCTTCTGCCAGCAAAATGGGCATACTAGTGACTTTGATAATGCAGCCCTTTGTGCGGAAATTTTATGCATTGATGGTTCGTGGAGGGCACAGCATCAAGCTCTTGAATGTAAGGGCGACCCAAGATGCCATTGAATGTCGGGTCCATGTCTAGAATATGGAAGTCCGCTGTGACTGAAACCGGTCCCAAACCAACTTTTAAAGTGATCATCCCTAGAGGCGGCTTCTTGGTGTTGTCATAAGCTGTGACGGTGATTGTAGATGGCCAGATTTGACTTTCCGGGATGCCACACATTTTCAAGGTACTTGGTGGCAAAACATTAATGGATGCCCCAGTATCCACCAAACATTGTTTCACTGCCACCTTGTTAATGTCAATAGTAATGCACAATGCATATTTCCTGGCCGGCTGCGGAGCCAATTCATGTTCATAAAAAGTGATGGCCGGTTGATTGCTGGCCGGATTTAAAACAGTAGTGACCTGTTCAACTGGGATGTCTTCATTTACCATTACTTTCTGCAAATATTGCTTCGGGGCTAGCTGGTGTGTAGTAGATTTTTTGATCAATTCCAGAATAAAAATTTGGGCCGGTGTTCTGTCCAAATGCTTTAATAAGTCATACTCCGTGCCCGGTGCAGACTCCTGTTCCTGTTCTCCTTGTTCTTGTACCGGCTCCTGTTCCCGTTGGGGAAACACTCGGTGGAACATCCGTCCACTACGAAGCACCATTGTTTTCGAAGCCTCTGTCGGGCCTAGAGTGGGTAAAGGGGTAGAGGAAGTAGAGGGAATGGTGGAGGGCATGTTGGGTGCTGGTGCGGATTGGTAGAAGGAGCGGTTCTTATAAGAGGCCTCACCGGCTGGGGTCATCGGAAAATGGCGGCGGGGGTCGGGTGACAAGGAGGGGTCTTGGAAGCATGATGGTGGTAGACGGGGTAGGTTGTGGCGAAACAGGAGGGGAGACGGATGCCGGCGGGGGGCGGATAAGGAGGGGTCTACTTAATGGGGGGTTTTGAGGTGAAGAAGCATTTGTGGGTTGGCGCAAAAGAAGAGGCCGTGAAGGAGTAGGGTTAGGGTTAAGTGGCCCTGGAGTGGTGGTGGAACGTATGAGGAGACGTGGCTGTTGGGAGGAAGGTGCGGGTTGAAGTCTTCTTAACAATTGTGGTGGTTGTGGTTGACTGGAGTTTTGGTTAATGGCCCCGACAGAGGCGCTTTCTTCATGCCAGCCCTGCCCTCTCTCTACTTCATGGATTGAGGTGACAGGGTTTACTTGTTGATTTTGAACCGGGTGCTCCGGTAGCGGATTGTTAACAATCCCCATATTTGGCTGGGGTGCAGGAGCCTGCTGTTGCTGTGGAACTTGTTGTTGCTGCTGACCTTGCTGCGGAGGCTGCTGAGCCGGTGGTTGCCGAGGAGGCCTTCGAGCCTTTAAAGTAGCAATAAACCTCCTCATCTCATCCCAATCAATATCACCTTGATCATTCATATCATATATGTAATCCTTGAAGTGAAAACAATGGTCGATGTTGTGCCCTGGCTGCCGATGGAAGACGCAATACCGGGAGGTGTCTACATGTTGCGGCCATATCGTTCTTTCTTTAGGCAAGGTGAGCGTGTTGGCAGCCATGAGGGCATTGAAAATATCTGGTAGACTTTCGGGTAAGGGAGGGTATTGTGCTCTTCGGGGACCCAATGGTCTTCTTGGTTGTTGCAGTTGTTGTTGTGCATAATTGGCTGGCGGGGGCATTTGGTGGTACTGTGGGGTTGATTCTGTGGAGTAAAGTGGGTTGTTGTTGTTGAGGAGGTGGAAGAGGCCGTAAGGTCTGAGGAGGGTTATTATTTGGCTGGTGGACTTGGTTTTGGAAGGCGGGCTGCTGTGGTGGCGGCCCTTGGTTTGGAGGGTGGCGGAAGGGTGTGGAATTGCCAAACGCGCTCACCTGCTCATTAGTAACAGTGCCTTCAGTGGTCGCACCAGTATTGCCGACATTAACGTTCTTCTTCATTACCTTTGGTCTTGGCTCAAACATGCCCATAATGGGCGAATCTTTCATCTGTGTTTGTATGTATCTAGCTCTTTCATAGAGCTCTTCCATAGTGCTCAACTTGTTCATGGCTAAAATATGACGGAATTGCGGAGTGGAGTTTGATATAATCATCTTCACTTGCTCCGTTTCCGACAGTGTGTCTTTCAATTTTTCGGCCATAGCTCTCCACCTATCAGCAAATAAAACGAAGTCCTCCTCGGGCTTCATCTTTTCGGCAACCAGATCAGTAACAGACAAAGAGGGACCCACACGGTCCTTGTACTTCTGCAGAAACTTCCGTTGAACAGCATCAAAGTCACCGGCATCGGCCGGCTCCAAGGAGTAAAACCATTCTAATGCCGGGCCATCTAAAGACCGCCTAAAGAGATAAGTCAGAGAAGTCTTGTTATCCTGCCAGAATGATGCCTCATATAAGAAGTCTTTCAAGTGGATGTACGGATTACCCGTTCCATTGTACCTCCGAAAATTCGGCATTTCAGATGGGGGTAGATGAAAAACTGGCAGAGTGGGAAGCATAACTTCGGGAGCGGCCTTGGGTGCAGTGACCTTCTTGAGCTGCTCCTCCATACTAGCCATCCTTTGGAGGAGTATAGTGTGGTTATCGGACTCGGCTGGGGCCGGACGAAAAGAGTATTGGTTCGGCATAGGCCTCCTCAAGAATTGAGGAATAGGAGGTTGTTGAGGCCTAGCAATAGAGTGACTTGTCGGTTGGGCCGGCGTAGTCATAACAGGAGTTGGTGGGCGCGAGAGCACCCTAGGTGCGACCGCCTGGTCGTTGGGGGAACTGACAGAATGGCCACCCATGGCCTGGGGAGGGTTAGAAGATGACGGGAAGATTTTCCTTTTAAGGCGGCTTGGGCCGCCTGGCGTTGGGAATCATCCAGTTGAGTAAGAACTTTGAGAACATCGTTGAAGTTGAAAGAAGGGGAGGCGTCCCCAGAAGTATTTGAGTGGTAGGTTGAGCTTGGGAGGAAGGCTCGACCTCCAGAGAAGTGGTGTCCATCATGTGGACCTGAGTGGGAGAGGGAACATAGTTTCCCTCGTGGTAGACAGAATCGTGAGAGGGAATCTCGTAAAACGGGTCAAATTGACCCTCCTCATAACCATCATAAGCATACCCATAGTTGGCCATATTGATGATTTTACCTGAGCGAAGTTTCGTGCTTAAGAGAAAAAAACAATAGATTTCCAACAAGCAAGTATAACAAGGTACACACTCAAGTTGTAATGAGCCCAAAGTTTTAAGGTTTTCTTTGAAGATTAAGGTGAGTTCTATAATAAGTTCTCTCCTTTGAATGTGGGTCCTGGTTGAAAGTTTGGGTATAATCTTCGGGTATCTAGGTTCTTTCTCTCTTCTCACCAACGTATGGGTCAACTATACTCCGGGTGCTTCAATGGTACAACCTGCCCGGCGTCCGTGAGGGAATCCACGGGTGCGGGGACTTACGGAGGCTTGGTTTAGAATTTCGGTCCAATGAGACGGAATGCTCAAAGGAGGGTCCTTCCTTCACCAAGAGGGTGTGAGATCCTACAGAGTGTGGGGAGAGGAGGTCTCCCAAGCCAAATGCCCTAAATGCAGTCTAATGCAGGCAAATCAAGCAGATAATGATCGGATAGACAGTAATAGCAATCAACTGGTGAATGAACAGCAGTAAGCAGGGTTCTGTGGGCACAGAACAAAAATGACGACCTGGAGGGGGTCGCTATATCAACAATCAGTGACTGTGTTCCAGTCGCTATTCACGGTGAACAGTGAAATCTGAAAATGACCCGAAAGAAATGGCGCCTTGGAATGAGGCGCTGTATGAAGTAATGACGCCTCTGTAAAGGGGCGTTAAAACACTGTGAACAGTACCAGGGAAATACCAAAACCAATAACAATCAGAGTAACTGACGCCTAGATGTGAGGCGTTAAATATGAAAATGACGCCTCTGTGAGGGGCGTGGATTATGAAAATGATAAAAAAGTGGAAAATAAATGGAAATGGCGGCTGTTTGAACAGTCGCTGTATGTAGAAATGACGGCGGAGTGGAGGGCGCTATTCAGTTCAGAGAACCGACAGCTAGAGATCAATTTTCCTTTCTAATAAAAATGCTATGGATACTTCAAAATTGGCTAATCCAGTGGGAGGCGTGCACGTGGTGCACAAGAGGAGTGTGCTACGTGGAGCACGAAGGAGGGGCACGCGAGGGTGCCAGAGGGGCACGCGAGGGCGCCAAAGGGAGGGGTAATCAAACTAAAACAAAAGGGGTCCCACCGTGATCGCCAATTTGTGAACGTGTCACATAGACATTTTTAAAGAGGAATAACAATGATTAAGGATGAATAATTATGCTAAAATAAGTGGGACATGAAAGGAAAAGAGGATGAGCATGAGATGCTCTATGGAGGGTGATCGCCAGAGGGGTTACCTCAAAAGAAGAAGGATGATCGCATGTACCTTGTATTGAGCGGGTGGATTGGGAGTTCTTCCTTCCTCCTTCTATCGCCGGCCGATGAAGGGGGTTTATAGCTTGATTACCCTTGCAAACACACAAAAAATAAAGATATGGATTAGCCAAGTGTGTAGTATCAATGCTCTAAGAATATGAAATCAAACAATTGGGCATGAACACACCTTGTGTGTTTTGGTTTTAAACCCCTAAGAAGGAGCAACAAGGTTGGATTATGAATGACATGCAAAGCAAGATATAGTATGGTGCAAAGCAATTTTAACGTGCTGAGAAGATCTCTAGAGAGTGATGAGTGATATGATAAAAATAAAAACTAAAGAAGAAGTGTCCTCTCTGCTGTGTGTGCAGCAGTAAAGGGAGAAAAACAAGGTTGCAGTAGCTGCAGCAGGATGAAGAAACGTCTGATGAAGACACTGCTCATGGGAGAAAGAACACCAGAGGAAGGGGCTTTGGAAGAAGATCAACACCGTGAAGTACCTGCAAAAAAAAAAAAAACTCTCCCCTCTCTGTGTAAAAAAAAACTCTCACAGCGTTCTTCTTAGCTCTCTCTCTGTTAGCCTTTTTTGTTCTTCTTCTTCCTCTTCTTTTTCACTCTCTCGCGCGAGGAGCACATGTGAAGGTATTTATAGGCCAAAAATCCTTGCATTAATAGGATTAAAACAAGGCAATGAATCCTCTAACAAGTAACCCTCTTCCCAATCGAACATAAGGTGTAAAATGGGGAAAGGATCACTACAGGAAAGAAGAAGGCGAAAGGGAGACGGAAGTGCAAATGACGACCTGACTAGGGGCGTCAATTCAAATGACGACATTCACACAGTCGTTAATTCCTGGATTTAATTATAGAAATAAATGACTTTCCTTATTTAAAATTGAGAAATGACGCCTGCTTGAATGGGCGTTAAATAATCAACGCCCCTAAAGAGGACGTCAATTCTTTGAGTTTTATTTTCTTTAGGATTCATAAAATCTAGAAAACAACGCCTATCTGAACAGTCGTTTATTTATGGAATCACGACCTTCTTCAGGTCGTCAATTAAATGACGCCCTCCCTTAAGGCGTTAATTTCAATTATTTAAAGAAAAATGCAAAGAAATTACAATTAATATGGAGAAATTATCAAATAATTAGAAAAACTTCATATTAAGCCAATATTGAAGTCCACTTTGGGGCGTCACATGGTGACATGAGATTAACTCAACATATCATCGATTTTGGCGTGTCTACAGTTGGTTGTACCATCAAAGCCCAATTATCTAGAAAGTACTTACCGATGTTTTATATGTTCTGGACCTTAGCGTCCTTATGATTGACCGCCAGATTCTATTAGCGGCAACTCACCAGACCGCTAAAAGACACCAAACGGCCCTGCCATGACCGCAAAGCTCCAGAAAGTTTCTCTGCGTCGACACTTCTTTTTCATACGTTGACTCTATTCATGAAATGGTCTAGACTCTGACCGCTTTCTTTATTAAACGGTCCAGTAAACGACCGCTTATCCCTGAGCCTATCTAACCCGAGGTTTGACCTTTGGGTTGGGTTTTGCAAGTTCCTAGACGGTCTGATGATTGCTTGGAACTTAACACTTGTCAATTAAGATATTTATAACTTATGAAAAGAAAAAGAATATGTCGTTATGCTGCCGAATTTTCTTCATAGCATAACCTAGTTCTAACTCAAGTCTTTGGAATCCCATATTCTTGTTTGAAACATTCTTACCTCGATATTTGCTATCAAGAAACTATCGTTGAACTTGTTACATTGCTGGCCATTCTTTATTTGTTATACTCATGGAAGTAGCTTGATTTATACGTGAAGATGTAGTTCGGACACTGATTGTGTCCAAGGGCTCTATGCTAGTCCCCTCGACTGATTGTCGGAAACATACTATAAACTATGGGGTATGATGCTACTAGCGTCGCATTGTGCTGGGAGTACTTTATTCATAAATAAGTGAAATCCACGAGAATCCATGAGGCTATCTCTTGATTGAATTATCACATACTTGATTACATGACATTCTAGTGCATAACCTTTATGGTTATGAAAATTGAAAAGTGAAAGTGTGTTCTCGTTACATGCAAGCATATTCTCATTCGTGAAAAGGCCAAGTTACATTCTTGTCAAATTCTTACTTGATTCTGCTCATATATCACCACACATCGTATATCTTGATCTTATCGTGCTATTGTTACTTTGGGATTTATCCGCGTGTTTTATCGTATTTGCATGATTTGTCTTCACTCTAGAGCTAAAATGTTAATTATTTAAACATTACTTTCATGTTAATACGAAGATACCTACTGGACATGTGTGCTCATTCCCTAATTTCCCAATCTTTTTTAGGAAATTCTAGCAGGTCGGATTCGGATTACTCAAGTGATGGATCCGAGAGTGATTGATGGATCGAGAGAAGCCGTAGTTGGTCTAGTCAAGAGTCACTTATGTAATTTTTGTTTTATTGAGTTCAGTTAGTCAATCAGTCAAGATCATGTACTTGATTATTATTATCAATAAAAGTTAGGTTTTTTGATCAATTATTGTGCCCATTCATCTTATGTGTGAATGATTTGCACTATGATTATTATTGTCACTTGAGGCTTCGCTTGCCGGCTGTTCACGTTCCCGATTGTCTTCCGCTGTACTATAATCTCGGGGCGTGACAAGGTTGAAAGAAGCAGCAGTGGCGACGGCTGAAGGCAAAGAGGAAAGCAGCTAAGGCAACAGCTTACTAGCCTAAGGGCGACAAATGGATAGGTAAGTCTGACAAATAGGCAATAAAGGTGTACAATGTGTTGGTAAGGCTGAAAAATGGGTTGGCAGTGCAGACAAATGGCTGAACACGTGAGATACTCAAGCGGGTCACTTGATTATTCTCTCCAATGATTTGGCACGTGATCCAAAATAATCCTGGCATCTTTTTCAGAGGACTCCTGGAGAAGAATATTTCCAACTTTTCCAGCTGGACCAATCATAATATGGATGAAGAATATTTATTCTGAAATACCTCCTGCCTTGGGAGGAAAGCTTCCTACGTGGGCGTGCTGCATGAAGATTATTGGCAGGCCAATGAGAGGCCATCGTACGTCATCTCCTCTACGCCAATTAGTGGCCACTCTTCCTAGTATATGGAACCTTTGATGATAGAAAAATGAGGTCTCACTCACTCAGTCGAAGAGAGGAACAAAAAGACTCTCCAACGAGGAGAAGAGGAAGAAGAGAAAGAGAGAGAGGGGGAGAGAGAGAGAGAGAGAGAGAGAGAGAGAGAGAGAGAGAGAGAGAGAGAGAGAGAGAGAGAGAGAGAGCTTCTGAAGTTCCTATGTACAACTAGAGTTCATTGCAGATTTGATGTTCCATGGCCTCTGGATCAAATCCAAGCCATTATGCTTTCTTCATAGCTATTGTTGCTATGTTTCTTTCCTTGCTTTTGGTTTTCCGCTTCTATGAGGTTCTTCTGATGCTCTGTTTAGAGGTCGACTATAGCCGGCTATGAGGCTGAGCTATGTATCAAGCTGTGAGGTTCAGCTATGTAGCAAGCTGTGAGGCTCAGTGGGTCTGTAGCAAGCTGTGAGGCTCAACTATATAGCAAGTTGTGAGGCTCAACGGTGTAGCAAGATGTGAGGCTCAGCGGTTCAAGCTGTGTGTCACCGGAATCCTCACTCGGGTTGAGTAGGGGGTGGATGTAGGTCTGCTTGGTGCAAACTAAACCACCTAAAAATCTCTTGTGCTATGTGGTTTTTTTATGTGCTTGATCCCTATCCTCTACCTCCTTTACAGGTTGCAGTGCGAGCAGTTTCTGAACTATAGTTCCTTATATGCTAAGTGCTCGATATCAATCTTGTACGAGTCTTCATATGATCGATTGGGTAAAGTCATATTCAGTGTCTTTCAGTTAATTTGAGTGGGTGGTTCTTAACTTGAGTATAGTGGGCGTGAGTTTTTAACAGGGTATAATTTTTATAAGGGGATCTATTCACCCCCCCCTCTAGATCCCATATTGCACCCAACAATTGGTATCAGAGTGGGTTTCCTACAATGTGGTCCAATGACCCGGGAAGATCTGGAAATGGAAATGCTCGCAGCTTCATAGCTGAGGGGCACTCAATTAACAAACCACCATACTTCGATGGTTCGTATTATCTGTCTTGGAAGAATAGAATGGAGGTATTCTTGCGAGCCCAGAGTCATGAACTATGGAGAGTCGTCACCAACGGTCCATTCCAACTTCTAGAAGATGAAAATGCATTGACCAGAGAGCAAATTCGCTTGTCAACTATCAACTAGACTGCAATGAATATCATGCAGTGCGTAGTTCATCTGGAGGAGTACTCAAAAGTTTCAGCATGCCGATCAACCAAGGAGATGTGGGACAAATTGGAGCTGATATATGAGGGAACGTCCCAGGTAAGAGTCACCAAGGTAAATATGTTGATCTCAGAATATGAAATATTTAAAATGAAGCATGATGAGACGATTAAGGAAATTTTTTCTAGACTTTCACAACTCACTAACAATCTTAAGGCTCTAGGCAAAGATTATATTGATAGTGATATTGTTAGAAAAATACTGAGCTCTCTTTCTCCTGCGTGGCATACTAAGGCCACCGTTATTAAGGAATCTAAGGATTTGTCTACTATGAAGGTAGACAAACTGATCGGGTCATTGATGACCTATGAGATCAATTTTAGGAAAAGTGAAGATGAGGAGAAGAGACCTAAGATGATAGCTCTCATGGGGTCGGATAGTAGCGGAGAGAGCAGTGAGGACTTTAGTGAATTATCAGCTTCTGAACAAGCATTCCTCACTGAACACTTTAAAAAGTTCTTAAGATTCAGAGGTAAGTATGGAAAGAAGAAGAAGCATTATCTGAAAAATAGAAAATTTCATTCTAAAACTGATATGCATAAGAAGTCTGATCGGATTGTATGTTATCACTGCAGGAAGCCAGGGCATGATCGAGATAAATGTTCGGAGCTGGAGAAAAAGGACTCCAAGGCCAAGAAGAAGCAACCCAAGGACATGGTGTCAACCTGGAGCGATGAGGAAGAAAGTGTTCCAAGTGAAGAAGAAGAGATAGAAATTTGTGGTCTTATGACTATTGAGGATGGAAGTGATCACAACAGTGATAAAAAGGAGAATGAAGAGGTAAGCTCTGTGTTTGAGAACTTTACTATAGATGATTGGGAGCATGCGTACACTGTATTTTTTGAGTCACATGAAGCATTGAGAAAACAAAATAAAAAATGGAAAAAGAAAATTGAAAAGATTAATTATAACACTTCATGTGAAAAATGCTCACAAATGGAAGAATTAAATGGAGCTTATGAGTTTGATGTTCAAATGCATAAAGAAATGATTGGCTCATTAAGGGAATAAAATAAAAATCTGTTTGCCAAAATTTCTGACATTGGAAACAAACAGAAAACATCTAACAAAGATCAGAGTTTAATTGATGAGTTAATTCAGAATGAAAAACTGACAGAAGAAATTGAAAATTTGAAGCAGTTAAATTCGGCTATGTCAGAAAGGTTGATGATGCTTGAAAAAGAAAAAGCCACAATGAATGTTGATTTGAAAGGAATGCATAACTTAGAAATTGAGATAGACAGTCTTAAGACAATAAATGCCATGCTAAATGAAAAAATAACCCTCTGTGAGGAAGAACTTGCCAGTGTAGAATTGCATATTTCAATTTAAAAAAATGAAATAAAATATTTGAAAAGCTCACTGTCAAAATTTGTTGATGGCACAGAGAACTTGGATAAATTGCTGGGAATTAAGGTGAATGTTCAAAAAGAGGGGCTGGGCTATAATCCGGTTAATAAAAATCTTTTGAAAATAAATTGAAGGCAACTTTTGTCAAAGCTTCCAATGTAGCCACCACCTCAAAGGTCAAACAACCCACTAATCAGAAAACCAAAAGCAATGTGAATGCCAACAATTTGAATGCCAATTACCGTGTTCATTATTTCTATTGTGGAAAGCCTGGTCACTTCATGCGTGACTGCTTTGTAATGAAAAAGGATGAATAGTATGTTGGTAGCAGGCATGCTAGGAAATCTTCTACTATTCAGAATAAGAAAATTCATTGCTTTTGTTGTGGTAAAATAGGCCACATGGCTGCTCACTGTTGGTTTGCTAAGGGAAGGAAAGATTCTTATTCTAAATCTGTTAAATTCCCTGCAAAGAAAAATATCCTTGAAAGAAATAAGTTTGTTTCAAAAGGCCAGCACATTGCGTGCTTTAACTGTGGAAAGTATGGCCATATAGTCAAGGATTGTTGGCAGAATAAAGTTTCTCATGATAGACATGATAACAGATTTGGTTATGATCATAAATTCCATGCTCATGTTTTTATGCACAAAAAGAACACCAAGCCTAATGTTTCATGTCATTACTATGGGAAATTTGGGCACTCAATGTTTGATTGTCGATTGATGAAATTTGATGATTTATAAGCCCAAAAGTCATGGAGAGCACCCACCAAAGGTGCCACTAACCATAGAGGACCCAAGAACACTTGGGTACCTAAAAATGTAAAATGAAGATCTGTTTTGCAGGTGTGCCTTGAAGAATGAAGGAAAAGCAAATAAAGGGGTTCAATAAATTAAAGACACATGCAGTTGGTAAAAACCTCATTTCTGGTTTTATAGCTTTAATTGTTGATTGTTATTTCCCTTTTGATAGCTGCATTTCTAGACATATCAAATTCATGTGTTCAATGTTTTCAGTTGTTTGAATAATTAAGGGGGAGTCTTTGAATATTTGATCTGTCATCTTGCATTGTTATGCATGATTTGAAAAATATGCGTTGCATTTGTTTTTGCATGTTCATGCATGACCACTTGGTATATCAAATGGTTGTGTGAAGAAGGATAGTAATGCTGTCTGGGAGCACACACTATGCATTGAGGTGGTTCTTATGACCAAGTCCTCTGCCAAGTACCGAGGGTCAGTATATGCAGCTAACATATGTGATGCATTTTTATGATAGCATACCCCCTGCATGATCTTTATGTCAGATATGATGCATTAGTGCATTTACATAGGGGGAGTAAGTGTCTCATTTAATTAGCATTTCCCTCGTGCATAGTTTGCATTCAATGAGGGGGAGTCAATGCACACATCTGGTTACTCACATGAATATCATGCATTTATAATTAGCCGCATATCGTTGAAATTCATGCATACACTTAAGAGGAGTAATCTCCTGCATTGTCTCAGGGGGAGAGTGTGACCATTGATTGATAATCATCATTTGGTACCATTTCCATGGTCTATACAACAATTGATATCACCTTGAACCCTCCATTAGTTTGATGTGTACCCTTTGTAATGCCAATTCTTGAAATATCTTCACATCTGTTGTCTGCTCATTGTTGTGCCCATTTCTGGTTAGAGTCACCATTTGCTTGATGCTCAGCTATATTCCGACTACCGTCTTGCCTTGTTTGGAAATCAATCTGCCTGTTGAATGAGTAAACTCTCTTTCAATACCTTTGAGTTATTTTAGCTGATGTCTGCTCACTTGTCATGTCTAAAAGTCACCTTTTGCCTGCTGATAATTCTTGAACATCCTTGAAACAGTTCTGTTGGTAAGTCACCCAAAATTCAGTAAGATTCCAATCTATGTACCATGATCATAAATATGAATTCACTTTAGATGAGGAATCTTATTTTATGATGTCTTATGATTGTCCAGAATAAATTTGTTGGTTTCAGTTTAATGACTTCATTGAGTTTAAAAAATAAATGTCTTGAAAAGAATCTGCGTTCAGTTTTAATAGATCTTAACCATTGTTTACATGTGTGCCCTGATTAATTTTCTGAAATCTGAAAGTTCTAATGAAATGGCAACTTTGGTTGAGGTGCTTAGATTAAGTATTGTTCTTAAACATTAGATAATCTGAAATCTTCTAAGGGTTAAAATTTTTTCAGAGCAATGACAATGGTCCACTGAGAAACCATGTCCCTTGACCTTGAAGTTTTGTGGACTGTGTCATAAAGTGCCACTGTTAACTCTGTTGAAATTTCTTTGAAAATCTAGGCAGAGCAATGACTTGTTCACTGAGATATATATCCCACTCATCAATGAAAGGAGCTAAGATATGTCATGAGGTGTCAATGCTATCTCTGTTCAAATTGAGGCATAATAGTCAGTCATACTGAGTTCTTAGGGACACTGGCATCTAACCAATGTGTGTATTCCTGATACAAAGTATGTATTGGACCAAATTGATCTTAAAAGAAAATTGTTGATGAACACAAGAAAATTCTAAAAATGAATGCCAAATATTGAATATGAGAATTTGTTGAAGCCAAAAATTAAAATCAAAAAATTCTTATATGTTTAACCTCAATACTAGTCTTAGTATCTCCTAGAGGTGTCATTGTCTTTGGATAAGTAAGATAAAAGAAGGATTAACAAGGTTATAATATGCAGATTTGGTTCATTTCTATTAAACTTGAATGTAGAAAATTTTTAATGAAATTCTATTGCTAAACTCTGACCTCATTCGATTTGAACCATGCTATAAATAAGGAACATATCATACATTCGTTATAATGGAAGACTCTATAGTTAAGTAATGTTTGATTTATGAGATTTATATCAGATTGAAATTTATCTTGACCTATTTGACAAACTTCAATTTCACCTTTAAATGCTGCTTAGAACATTTTTGTCCATCTAAATTGATGTCAATTTTGCCTGCTGTCAGTTTTGATTCCTTTCAATTCTGTGTCACCAGGGGGGAAAGCCCTACCTTTCAGAAAAATTCTATTTCCCTCATCTCCAAGATTCTAATTGTGCTCTCAAACTATTTGATTTGATGATGTCAAAGGGGGAGAATAGTTTGTGAGTCCTTGTCATTCGGTGTGGGAGATTTTGCATGTTCTGTCTTGTGCATATTGATCTTCATGCTATTTTGACTATTATGACTCACAGTATTGTCATCATCAAAAAGGGGGAGATTGTTGTGTCCATGTGTTTTGATGATGTCAACACTATGACTCATCATTGAGTTTTATGTCCTTGAATCTTGAGTTTCATATGTTTTTTGCTGTTTGAATTTCATACGTTTTGATTCTTGAGGTTCATATGTTTTTCATGTTGTTAATGTTTTTTTGTTGATGATAAATGCATGTGAATCAATGAGTTTTGTGAAGACATGTCAATGAGTTTTGTGAAGACAAGTTGATTCTGAACAAAAGAATGGCTGGAAGCCTATCGCTGACAGATGTTCAACTAAGGGTGTAAAATAGCCAGTTAGCAGTGACAAATAGGTACCTAAGGGTGAAAAATAGGTGGACTGGCTGAAATCAAAGAAACCGTAGAAGGAGAGTCGACTCCACAAGGCGCTCGAGTCGACTCCAGTACCATTAAAGTAGAAGAAAAGAATAGTTGAAGTAGTGGCGATGGTGGTTTGTGAATAAGGCTGACAAATAGCTACTTAAGGGTGAAAAATAGTCGATAAGAGCGACAAATAGCTTCTTATGGGTGAAAAATAGCTTGTAGCGATGAAGCCTTCACATTTCCTCTTGTTGCGTCGATGCCAGGCCTACTTACGTCGACGCAGGCTTGCTGAGATCAGAGAAACAACAAGCACGAGCAGCAGCGACGGTTCTCTGAAGACTAAGGGTGAAAATAGACAACTAAGGTAGACAAATAGACAATAGAGGTGACAAATACCTTCCTAACGGTGAATAATGGATCGATAGGCTAAAAGCTTTGATGGACGCAGAAGCTGCGTCGACGCAGTGCTCAATAGCGTCAACACAGCCTCACACAAGATTGAAAGAAGCAGCAGTGGCGACGGCAGAAGGCAAAAAGGAAAGTAGCTAAGGCGACGGCTCACTAGCCTAAGGGTGACAAATGGATAGCTAGGTAAGTCTGAAAAATAGGCAATAAAGCTGTAAAATGTGTTGGTAAAACTGAAAAATGGGTTGGCAGTGCAGACAAATGGTCGAACACGTGAGATACTCAAGCGGGTCACTTGATTATTCTTTCCAATGATTTGGCACGTAATCCAAGATATTCATGGCATCTTTTTTAGAGGACTCCTAGAGAAGAATATTTCCAACCTTTCTAGCTAGACCAATCATAATATGGTTGAAGAATATTTATTCTGAAATACCTCTTGCCTTAAGAAGAAAGCTTCCTACGTGAGCGTACTGCATGAAGATTATTGGCTGGCCAATGAAAGGCCATCGTACCTCATCTCCTCTAGGCCAATCAGTGTCCACTCTTCCTGGTATATAGAACCTTCGATGATAGAAAAATGAGGTCTCACTCACTCAGTCAAAGAGAGGAACAAAAAGACTCTCCAACAACAAGAAGAAGAAGAAGAAGAGAAAAAGGGAGAAGAGTGAGCAGCCCATGTTCGAAGGACATCTGTGAGAGAGTTCGTGAGAAGAAGAAGAAGAGAAAGAGAGAGAGAGAGAGAGAGAGAGAGAGAGAGAGAGAGAGAGCTTGTGAAGTTCCTATGTGCAGCCGGAGTTCATTGCAGATTTGATGTTACATGGCCTCTAGATCAAATCCAAGCCATTGTGCTTTCTTCATAGCTACCGTTGCTATGTTTCTTTCCTTACTTTTGTTTTTGGTTTTCCACTTCTATGAGGTTCTTCCGATGCTCTGTTTTGAGGTCGGGTGTAGCAAGCTAGGAGGCTCAGTTGTGTTGCAAGCTGTGAGACTCAGCGGGTTTGTAGCAAGCTGTGAGGCTCAGCTGTATAGCAAGCTGTGAGGCTCAGCGGTGTAGCAAGCTATGAGGCTCAGCGGTTCAAGCAGTGTGTCAGTAAAATCCTCACTCGGGTTGAGTGAGGGGTGGATGTAGGTCTGCTTGGTGCGGACTTAACCACCTGAAAATCGCTTGTGATGTGTGGTTTGTTTATGTGCTTATCCCTATCCTCTACCTCCTTCACAGGTTGCAGTGTGAGTAGTTTCTAATCTATAGTTCCTTATATGCTAAGTGCTCGATATCGATCTTGTATGAGTCTTCATCTGATCGATTGGGTTAAGTCATATTAAGTGTATTTCCGTTAATTTCAGTGGGTGGTTCTTAACTTGAGTATAGTGGGCGTGAGTTTTTAATAGGGCATAATTTTTATAAGGGGATCCATTCACCCCCCCTATAGATCCCTGTCTCGCACCCAACACCTTTTATGAAGTGTTAGAGTTAATTACATGGAACTGCACCATAGTGATGAGATCCCTAAGCGAGAGGTCAAACTCTGCCATGCCTAGGGGTACTTCGAATTTTTGGTTGAAGCCCACTATTCTCATGTCTCTGACCTCGATCAGGTGCACACCAAAAAAATACTTCTGGTAGACTCAGTAGGGGAGCATATTGACTACTGCCCCCGGGTCAATTAGAATTCTATTCATTAGTTGCTTATTTAATTGCCCCCTCATATAGAGTGATCTGTTATGGCTGATGGAGGAAAGGAGCATGTCTTCCTCCATAAAAGTTATGGCTGTCCCAGACTACATCTCAGCAAGGTAGCTTTCAAAATGCTATGGGGTTTGTAAGGTCGCAATGGCAGCATGTCTGGTTTCTTCGTCCAGAGAAAGTATCTCCCTGACAGTGAATTTTGCGGGGATTCTTTTCAACTGCTTCATTAGGCTATTGTTGGCCTTAACATTGGCCAATTTCATCTCTTCGGCTTTGCCTCGTTTTCCATCATTCTGTGCTTGGGGAGCTAATTCATGGGGCAGTTCACCTCCTTCTTCGGGTGCTACCCAGACGTGCTATATCAGTTTGGCTGGCTCTTTTAGTTGCATAGATTTGGTAAGAGATAGGATGCCAGTGTAGCCTTCACCTGTTGGAGGAGGGAGAGCCGAGGGTAAGGCTAGAGTATTTTTGACCTTCAATCCAACTTGTGGCCACAGTTTTTTGCCTTTTTGTGATAGTAGAAATTCGGCGAATGAGGGGACCCCTTGACCGCTTGTATCTTCAGAGTAAACACCGAGCGGCGGCGGGAATTCTACACCATTAACCTCAGGCTCAGGGATTTGATAGGGTTGTTTCCCCCTAAACATGATGTTATGATTAGCTGGGGGAGGGCGCCCCCATTTTCTCTCGGATCGGGTAACATGGTGGAAAGTGGAGGCTTCGGGCTGATTTTCCTCTATCGACGCGAAGCATATTTCTTCAACTTCTTCTTCAGAAATTTGGGCCATGTCGAACAGAGCTGATAGTGTATTGCAAGAGACAGTGATGCCCCTTCTTTTATTCTTCGCCTTCTTCTTTTTCCTCCCCTTTGTGATGGGCATTTGCCTCTGTAGAAGGTGCTTTTTGGTGCTTGGCTTTTCTGCTTTAGCTTCAGCTTCCTATGTCAGCTTGAGAGATTCAAGATGCTCCCATGGGACATATTCCTTCAACTGCACAGGCTGAATCTTGGGCAGTTCATACTCATCTAGCTCGTTTATGATGGCTTACAGCTATTCGACTGCTGGACTGGCCTCTTTGTGAACCCGCAATGGGGTTTGCTTCTTTTTGTTGTTGGTGAGCCTTCTAACAACCATGTGAGGGGTTGTTTCATGCCAGATGGGGGTCATGACAGGCGGAGCTCGCCGAGGTGTAGTGCCATGGATCTGGGCCCCTGAAGTAGGGCGAGGTACTGGCCTTCTTCTTATTCTTGTCCTACCAATTTTCTTGGTCCTTTGCGGGTGTCAGTATATAGGCTTCGTAAGTTTGTTGGATGCAAGCCTCTGACACTTCTTTAGGCAGTTGTTGATATAAATATATCATATTAACTGTTGCCCCCAGAGTAGGCATCAGGGTCAACTTTGTACTCCCCCATCTACAGCTCCCCCTTCTTGATTAGTGCTCCGATGATGTCTTTGAAGATGTAGCACTCTTCAATGGAATGATCGAGCATTTGATGATATGGGCAGAAGCGAGGATCATCCTTTCTCTTGATGTCATTTGACCTCCTCAGTTTTGGAAGGGTGACCTTATTATATTTTATGGCCCACTCGAACAGGACTTGAGTCTTGTCTCTAGGAAATGAATAGTGCTTCTTCATCTTTTTCCCGTAGGGTGGGACCTTCTCATCGTTCGGCAAGCTTGACCAGAGGAGGATTAGCTATCCCTTTGTCCTTTTCTTTCTATTGCTTAAAAGGCTTGAAGTCAACTATGTGAACTTCTTTAGGTGCCGGCCGCTTGTCAACTAGCCTGGCCTTCTGGCTTGAGATAGTAGGGGCAGAGGAATATCTTGAGAGGAAGGTCTCAATTTTTACCACAACATTGTTCAGCCGGTTGAAGGATTTGATTTCGATACCTATCATCCTTTCCAAAACTTCCTTCCTCAGATTCTGTTTGCAAATCTAAACAACATCTTCTTGGTGCGGCGGGTGCCTACATCTCATACTGAGATTTCTCTATCTTTTTATATAGTCTAGGGCGGACTCAGCATTCCTCTACTTGCTTGAGTATAATTCCACCACCGCCACCTCCCTCTCAGCGATGTGGAATCTTTCTTTGAACTTTCTTTGCATATCAGGCCAATCAACAATAGACCCGGCCGACAGACTCGAATACCACTCGAATGTGAGCCCTATCAACGAGGACCTGAAGAACATCAGCAGATATGACTCATCGGTGGCCAACTCACTCATCACATTAATATAGTAGGCAATGTGCTCTCTTAGAGATCCTTTCCCATTAAACTTGTCAAATTTTGGAGGCTTATTAATGCCATGAGGTAGCCTTTTAGTAGCATGATGAGCTGAGTACGGTACTCTATACACATCAAATGAAGTAGAGTCACCCTCGCCCCTTTCTGCTAACTTCATTTCTATCATTTGTTCTACCATCAGCTTGTTCATCATTGTCGGGTCAACCGAGCTTGGGTAGAAATGGGCTTGCTGCATATGAGGTGTTGCCAACATCGTCGCCTGAGGTATAGGAGTGGGCCCTTGATATTGAGGGGCTTGAGGCTGTATCAGGGTCACATATGGTGGCTATTGAAGAGGAATGCCCCTAGTGTGGCTGGGCGCCAGCAGGGATGTTGCTATCTGCGGTGAGGCTTCGAATACCACGGTGCTGCCCCGTGATGTCTCGGGCAGGACTTTGGCCTGCTTGAATGAAGAAGTGTGGATATTCTTTTCATTCAGCTGCTTTTTAGCATATCAATTTTATGTTGATATTTTTGTAACAGCATCAAGGGGCAGGGTCGTGCATGGAGGGGCTGGGGGCTCTATTCCCTGCCTCAGCTGAAGTTTCTTCAGCTAATTTGGGCAGCATCCCACCATCATCTTCGGTTGTGACCACAATGGCGGTCACGGTTGTCACAATCATGTCTGGACTTGTTTCATCCATGAGGGTCTACAACACCTCATTTGTCGCTTTTCTTCTTCTTGTGAGAGGACTTGGCCTCTCAGCAAGCTTAGACAATTCTTCATATTCTATGGGCAGGGCCCCATATCGGCTGACCACTCCCGCCATATGACAAGTATAAACTTGAAGGCTTCCATCCTTCTTCACTGTCTATATAGGCGGCCTTTTAGGGAAAGTTAGTCTTTCGAAGATCGAAATTCTTGTCTTCACCTTCTACTGAGGTGGAGGTACACGGGAACGGCGTTGATGACTTCTTGACCCCGTGCTTGGCAGAGTCTGGAATTCACAACCTTCTTGGACATCTTCCACGGCCTGTAACAATCTTTTCCAGCCTAGGGGGGTGCTCCCTAGACCTCGCAAATAGCTTCTCACAGTACAATTCACTTCCTCCCACGCTTGCAAGGAAGAGAAAGCAGGTGACAATGCCCTCATTTGCACAGGGGGTTGTGGACGCACTTTTGAACAACTAATTATTTGTTCAGTAATTCATCTATTTATTCCATTTATTTGTTTATTTAGTGCGTGGGCATGCCAGTCACATAAGTGACAGTTTATTCGGGCTCCGAAGGAGCCCTTGGTGCGCGCCGTCTGACAAATCAGACGAAAGTGAGTGTCGTGTCGGGACCAAAACTCATCGTGCCATAAAGGCCACGACGTTAACTACATCTCCCCAGAGGGGAGAACACCCTTGATTAATTGCTAGGAATAAGGCACCTACGACCTAAATAAATATGTTAATGAAATGAGATAATAAAGATCTTGAATTGTATCCAAAGTTATGTATTAACGGTATGAGTATTCAAATCATGTTGGTCACTCGTTGACCATTTTATGTTCGGACAAAAAAAACTATATTGAAAGCATAACAAAGATAGAGATAGACCCGTGCAAATGTTTGTCGAGTGTACGGCAAGTTTGGTAAGAGAGTGGGATTAGATGCCAGCGGGAAAAGAGCAGTTTTCATGAGCTGTTGGCCCGGGGTAATATCGGGTCATGGCCATATCGAGGAGACTCCCAAGATACAAGCTCGATTTACCGGGGCATCGTGTATGTTCCCATGTCTGGGGCCTGGGAGTGAAGAAATCCCCGAACTGCATGTCAAGGCATGCGTGTTTAGCATTTTTATCTTGTCATCTTTAATTCTGTTTGAGTGTATATTTTATTCCATTCACATGTTCATTATCATATTTTGATTGCATTATCATGGCCCTATCTTCTCTCTTTTTATTATTTATTTCTATTATTTGTTTTATGTTTTGTTTCCTTTTATGTTCTCTTTTCTCTTTTTCCTTAAGTGGAAGGGGGTTTCAGTCAACCAAACCAATGTGGTCAGTCGACCGATCCTCCCAGGGATAGAGCCCTGCCGGATGGGTCGACGCAACCACACAGTGCATCGACCCAGTTGGTGATTGGTCGACCGAACGTCCGGTTCGATCGACCGAACCGGCGGACAGGTCCTAGCCCGACTTCCTTGAAATGTTTAGCAAGGATGGACTTGGGAAAGCCTTTTTACATAGTTCAAAGTGTGCATGGGGGTTTAGGTTTAGTCATGGAATGCAGATGTGAGGTTTGATTTATTCATGAAATGCAGGTGAGTGGTTTGATTTATTGGTGAAATGCATGTGAGTGGTTTGATTTATTCTCCATTCGTATGGTGAAAGCAACCGTGGACAAAAGACCCAGAGGGCAAAGGGTATTGGGTTATAGTCATGCAATGCAAAGAATGACTTCTTTGCGAATGATTTATCATGGCACGCAAGAACTCAATTACATATTTTTGCAGGGCGACTCTTGGTACGTGGCAGAGTGTTTTACTCACGCATAGTGGTGGTTTCCGGCCGGGCGTAACCTAACCTTTCACGAGTCACCCTTTTATATACCGGGAGTCACGACGAGCAGCCACATATAAAATGCAACATGCATGGAATCTCTTTTATTTATTTCTGTCCCGGAGAGATCAGCAGAGGGCTTCAAACAGGTTTAATGCACGTGGTGATTCCGCGCCTCGAATGTATGCACGACCTTGGTTCTCTTTTGTGTTCAAGATGTGTATATTACAACAGTCCATATCAGTCCAGTGGTCTTTTTGTTCATGCATTTTTTTGATTAGAATTATTTAGTCCCTTTATTTATTTATTTTTTATTATTATTATTTTATTAATTGCATCCCTGATGGAATTTCGGTAGCATCTCTCCCGGACCCAGGATGATCCGGGGGGTGTTAAGCGGGTACTCATCCACGGAGGTTCGAGATGGCCCCAAAATAATATGGATACGCACGGAAGTGGCAACATCCGAAATGATAACGCCGGAGCACGGTGCAAAACCAGACGAGAAAGAGACTAAAGCACAGAGGAGGCCATCAGTTGTGAACTTTGAAGCTCCACCGTTTATGGCATTGGAGGGAGGCCACCGGTTATAAACTTTGAAGCCCCACTATTTATGGCGTTAATGGGGCGAGGGTCACCGTTTAAGGGCCATGGAAGGCCACCGGTTATGGAGGGAAGAGGGCCACCGGTTATGAGGCCAAAGGTGCCACCGTTTATGGGGGAAAAGGTGCCACCGTTTAGGGCACTAATGAGAGCCACCGGTTAAGGGCCATGGGAAGCCACCGGTTATGGAGGGAAGAGGGCCACCAGTTATGAGGCCAAAGCTGCCATCATTTATGGGGGAACAAGGTGCCACTGTTTATGGCTCTAATGGGATCCATTGGTTAAGGGCCATGGAAAGTCAATGGTTATAGGGTTGCGGGCGCCACCGGTTAACGAAGGGAAGGCGTCACCGGTTATGCCCGTGAGTGAGTCACACTGGCTAACAAAGGGGGAGACCCCACCGGTTAACAAAGTGGAGGACACTACCGGTTAACCTCAAGGATAAGCCACTGGTTAAACCATGAACGTGACCCGCCGGTTGAAACTCTATGGGGTCTAATACATATTGAAGGAAGCTTCCTTCATAGGGTCAAAGGGGATAACAATGGGGTATGTGAGAAGGAAAATGACGGAGCTGACTCCCACTAAAGAGTGTGAAGGGACCAAGCACCGTACTGCCCTTTGTCGTGGCTCGCACATAGAGGGAGGATGTGTTGATTCATAGCACGGGCTGCACACCCCACAGGCAGGGAGACTTTCGAGGGACACACTCCAAGATGCTGGTCTTAGGGCCCTACTCATCATATTGAGCAAGCCCCATGCCATCCCTCAGGGACACTCACTCGATGTAGAGAAACCATACAGTGTAAACAAGCATCATGCAGACACACAAAAATAATAGAAGACAAATTCTTTTTCTTTTATTCACTTCGAACACGAGGTGTGGATACATACACCCTTGTTGGACGCTAATGAAAAAAGGGGAAAATACAGTTAAAGAGAGAAAGAAAACAAAGCAAAGAACTTTATGTAGTGAGGGAGGACGGGGGAAGAGAAATGATCACTCCTTCTCCCCTTCTACTCGCACACACCTTTCTTCTCTTTGGTGGTTCACCCCAACCACAGGAAGCTCACAAACGAACTCCTCTTACGCATACTCTCTTCTTCACTTCTTCTCTTCACTCAGATGGAAACAACAGAACTAGCAACCGGTTGCAAAACCAGATCCCAGAAGCCAACTGGCAGAGAGCTCACCCAGAACCAGCAAGCCAAGTGAGGAGGAAGAAGCCCCCCTTTTCTCAAGCCAGAGGCCACTTTTATATCGACGAACACAGTATCCGCTCCATTTCCATAGAAGGCCCGGGCATTGAGCACAGTGTGTATTGTTGTGCCCCTTGTGCCTTGATGATGTTGTGCAGTTTTGATGATAGCAAACACTATGAGTCATGTAAGATTAGAATAAATAGATGTTCTGCATGCAATCTCTACATACATGGTTCAATGCATGTTTCATCTTTCAGTATACATAGTCTGTGCATACTTTGTTTACGCATTGAAAGTCGATGCGTGTACATTACATCTGTTGGGACTATACATCGCTGCATGCTATTAAGTCTGTACAGCCCGTGTTCTTTACGCATACACATAGTCAGTGCATCGCTTTGCCTCACGCATACACAAATACACAAAGTCCGTGCAACTCTTGGTGCTGCAGGGACACAAGTCTGTACAACCTTTGTTGATACAAGAAGTTAAGTTCGTGCATAGTTTCATTAGGTCTGTGCATTATGCATTCATGCTTAAACTCTAGGCACAACAAGTTGGTGCATCGTCTTGTCCCATGCACACACAAGTCTGTATACATCTCGGTGGCATGCCTGAGCATTCCTCTTTTAAAGTGTATACTTTCCTATATGCATACTGTATTACACACTATCAAGTCTGTACATGCTTAGTTCAAATCTTGAACTAACTCGATGCATCCTTCTCTTTTCCTTCAGATTGATTCAAACTAATAATAAGTCCGACCTGATAGGACTTCTATTCGAGGAATCTAAGAAGGGCACATAACTCGAGAATGAAAGAAAGCGCCAGGATCGTGACACGTGGAATGCAACGAGGCTATGATGCTAACACGCGACCTAGATATTCGGGCGGGAATCATGATGACCACACGCCCTATCTGTTCACTACTCTATAAATAAGAAGCTTCTTCCTAAGGAGCAGGGAGATCAAAATTGGGAACTTACCTGAAAAAGCAGAAGCAGAGAGAGCATGCACGATCCAAGAGAAAAGAAAAGAGAGAAGAAGGAAAGAGTCAAGAGAGAAGTGTTTGAAAAAATACTGAAAGTGTCTGTTCTTCAGTCTCCTGGTTCAGAACCGGAGCTGAATTTGCTCAGTGATGAGCTAAATTCCCCTTGTGGGTTCGTTTGTTTTCTCGCTTTGTTCTTCCGTTCTGTTTTAGAAACTCGTTTCCAAGCTGTGAGTCAGGGGAGCATGCTGTGAAGCTCAGCGGTTTGCAGAGGTGGATTCCTCTGGTCGGGTAAAGCTGTAAGTCCCCAGCGGTTTGCAGAGGAGGATTCCTCTGGATGGCATAAGTTGTAATGCCCAGCTATCTGTAGGGTTGTGACCCCAAAGCTGTGGATCAGCGAAGCTATGTATCAGCAGTGAAAGCCACATTCCGGATTGGAGTGTGGGGTGGACGTAGATCTCGAGTTTGAGATCGAACCACCTTAAAATCCCTTGACCTCTATGCGATTGCTGTGCAAACTGTGTGCATTCAGTTCATTTTTTTGATCAGTAGTAGATGAATGTGTAGGACCGTCTCGATATAAATCTACTGGGTTGGCTTTCTTCCATAGTATTGTTATTCAGTCTGTCGTCTGACAGCAGCTTGATTTAATTCCGCATTTGGAGCTGTTGTTGCTAGTTTTATTGGGTGACTGATTTATTCACCCCCCCCTAGATCATATATAGCATCCCATCACTTGGTATCAGAGCCTAACTCTTCCGCATGGATTAACGTCCTGAAGAGAAACGGCCATGGATGCAAGAGGAATGACAGCTGAAGGACATTCCACCACGAAGCCCCCATACTTTGATGGGATGAACTACGCATACTGGAAGAACCGCATGCAAGTGTTTCTGAGGGCGAAAGACTATGAAATCTAGAAGGTGGTAAGTAAAGGACCATTTGAGCTGCATCCTAATGAGGATATATGGACAAGAGAGGAGATCAGGAAATCTACTCTCAACTGGAGCGCCATCAACGCCATTCACTGTGCTCTACATCCCACTGAATTTGCAAGAGTCTCTTCGTGTGCCACAGCGAAAGAGATGTGGGATAAGCTGGAGGTCATCTATGAAGGAACTTCTTAGGTGAGGGAGACCAAGGCTAATTTACTAATTTCAGAGTATGAAGCCTTCAGGATGAAGCCCAGCGAGACCATCACCGACATGTATGCTCGTCTTACCCTCATAACCAACGGTCTCAGAAATCTGGGGAAAAACTACTCTGACTATGAGATCGTGAGGAAGATACTGCGATCCCTGACTCCAATATGGCATACAAAAGCGACAGTTATTGAGGAGTCGAGGGATCTTCTGAACACCAAGGTGGATGAGCTAATAGGCTCATTGATGACCTATGAAATGAATCTGCCAAAGACAGAGGAGCTTGAGAAAAAGAGGCAGCCTATTGCTCTGAAGGCGAGCGCGAGTCGTTCCAGTCGATCCAGCCACAATGGATCGTCTAGTGATCAGAGCCTCTCTGGATCAGAAATTGAAGGAGATCAAATAGCGATGCTGACCAGAGAATTCAGAAGATTTCTTAGAAAAGAAGGAAGAAATTTCAGCCGAAGACAATATGGCGGGAGAAGATACAATAGGTACAAATCTAACTCTGCCAAGAAGACAGATACTAATGTCTGTTACCACTGCAGGAAGGCCGGTCACATGAAGGATGAATGTCCAGAGCTCCAGAAGCCGAAAGAAAAGGCCAAGAAAAGAGCTCCCAAAGGAAAAGCAATGGTGAGCACATGGAGCGATGAGGACGAGGGCAATTTGAGCAGTACATCAGAAAGTGAAGACGAAGAAAAGCCCATCTGCCAGATGGCCAGGAATGATGAAAAGGAAGTGGAAGAATCGGATGAGGTCTCAGCTCCTTTTGAGCATTATACTATTTCAGATTGGGAAGATGCTTATGAAGAATTGCTAGATAAGGTAGATGATATCAGAAAAGAGAAAAGACAATTGAAGAAGAAAGTAAACTCTCTCATGAATGACAAAACCATGTCAGATAAACTTGCCTGCTTGCAATCTGAAAATGACATGTTAAAAAATTCATGTGCTGAAGTTGATAATGTTAAGCATGCATTAATAGACTCTAGAAGAGAAAATGATGATCTGAAAAATGTGATTGACAAATTAAAATTGAAATTGCAGAATCATGAAAATGAAATAAAGGTTGTGAATAAGAAATATGAAGCTGTTCTAGGTGTTAACCATGAACTAAAAAATTCAATTGATCACCTAGAGAGAGAAAATGAAGATAAAAAGAAAATTATTGAAAACATGACCCAAGGTTCAGATAATCTCAATGCCTTGTTAGGGTCAAAGGTGAATTTCAGAAAAGAAGGTCTCGAATTTAACTCAAATGTCATAAAGAGCTTTGCGGTGAAAACCATATCATTTGTGGCAGAGAAAAATAAGGGACCTCTCATAAAAATGGTGAGTGACAATTTTGTTTCTGATAATGCTAACTCTAATATGTCCAGTGCCAAGGACAAAGGCAAACAGAAGGTTGGTGAGCCTAGCAGATTCTGCCCTTTACCCAAAAGCAAGTCTCAGGTTCGTGGTCAGCTTCCAAGCAAGTCTAAACCCCAGGGCAAGGCCACTAAGTCACCCCCACCATCACCTGTCCAGAAGAAGACCCAACATAAATCTGTACAGAAGTCCAGTGGGTCAAAAGTGCAAGGGAGACCTAATGTCACCAGGGGCCAGACCAGCTACTTCCACCAGCCCAGAGTCCAGACACTCCATCATGAGGATCCTCGACAATTCTATAGGTTTGAATGGAGTAGAGCTCAAGGGAGGTCTAGATATCAGTCATGTGCCACACAGACATACAGACCTCAGGCTAAAAACTGGGTTGGGCCGTCTAGAACATGGGCACCTTGGAAACAACCCGTTTACAGTCAGCCAAGGACCAACGCTGGCCACTATTCCCTGAATGCTCATTGCCCGACGCACTGGCACAATAACAATCAGAATGTAAAGAATGATGGGTTCGGTGCGGTGGATTCAGAGGGGGGTGAATGAATCCCTCCCTTAAAACTTTCGCTCAATTAAGAATCTAGAACGCTAACTAGACAAGATAGACAATCTGAAAAACCAATCAAATTCTTTTTTGAACCAATGAGCAAATATGTATAGCGCGCCTAAACATTCATCTAGCGGAAGCAAAGGAAAGCAATCAACCCACTGCACATATGATTTTTTAGGTGGTTCGGTCCTCCAGACCTACGTCCACCCCTCACTCCAAACCGGAGTGAGGCTTCCACTAGCAAATGCTAGAACTGCAGACTCAGTCTGTAAATAGACGCTGCCTCTTGACTAGAGGAACACACTCCTCTCTTCCTCCAAACCGGAGGGAAACCACTAGTGACAGCCCATCACTAGCAACGAGAGACCGAAGTCTCTCTTCCTCTGAAACCCAGAGGGAACCCACAAGCTACACCAGCCACTTGCAACCGGAGACACCAAGTCTCCCTTCCTCTGAAACCCAGAGGGAACCCACAAGCGACACCAGCCACTTGCAACCGGAGACACCAAGTCCCCCTTCTCTTGAGTCCACAGGAGGAACACCGACCTCCAACCAGAGAATCGGAAGAACAACGTGATCAGTTAAAACGAAAAACAAGAAATGAAAAAAACACAGCGACTGAAAGTTGGAAATGAAATGCAACAAGAATGTGGCTCTCGCAGGAGCTGACTGGACTGGATCTGATCCAAAGTCCAGTGAAGACAAATTTTTTGATGAAGCATCTCTTCTTCTTCACGAGCTCTCTATCTCTCTTTCTCTTTTTCTTTTTCTTCTTCTGCTTTCACACTCTGCCTCTCTGCTTCTCTTTATTTTTCCTCTCACTGTCTACTCTTCTCTCTGCTCTTCTTCTTCTTTTTCTCTACACTGGATCATGCAGGCTCTGTCTCTCTGCTTCTACTTTTTTTTTGATATAATCTGCTGCTTCAATCACTTTCTCTTTTATAGTAACAACAGCTAGGGCATGTGCAGAGCTTGTGCCCTCTTTGTCCAGAGATAACCTCGGATCATGTGCCAGGTGCCAACCTCAGATCACGTGCCCAAATATTTTTCTTCTAGAAGGATATACCTGTCAAACAGTCATAAGAGGATATTAGAGAGATGTACATAGTTGGTTCGAGGATGTATAGACTTTGTATGCAACGATGTATAGACTTGATAGATGATGCATGAATAAGCCACCAATCGAGTGTACATACTTTGGAAATGCGTGAAGCACACGATGTATAGACTTGTTAAAGAAGTGATGCATGAACTATGCACATGCATGAAGAGCACTGACGATGTACAGACTTGGTGTGCAGACTTTGTGTGTGTGTGCGAGACAATGTATAGACTTGATGCACGGACAAAGCATATGCATGAACAAGCCACACAGAATGTCTAGACTTTGCGTGGATGAGGCAAGGCTAATGGATGTATAGACTTGCTCAGCCGTGTGGCGTGCAACCAGACAATGTATAGACTTGTGTTCGTGCAACACACAGGCTGTACTGACTTCGTGTGTGTGCTAAAACAGTGAACGTAGGTAAAGATAGTAATGTATAGACTTGTGTTCGTGCGACCAGACAATGTATAGACTTGTGTGTGCGGGTAGACGATGTTCCGACTTGACAGATGCAATGTGCATGTGATGCGATGTACAGACTTTGTATGTGTGCGAAACTTATCAATGTGTAGATTTTCACATATGCATGAACAAGTGGCGATGTATAGACTTTAGAGATGATGTGTGAACAAATGATGCGATTTACAGACTTGCCACCAGAGAATGTACAGACTTTGGAAAATCTTGAAGCACACGATGCAACAAGACCCTGTATAGACTTAACCTGAGCATGGGCTGTACAGACTTTAAATGCATGAAGCACACGATGCAACAAGACTCTGTACAGACTTAATAGCGTGCATACAAGACCTCATATGCAATGAGTGTGCATCAGTGTATAGACATCATATGCAGTGTATGCAGTTCACCAAGGGTTGCACCGATAATGTGGCATGCAGCAACTGTTAATGCACTGATGCAATGTGCAGGACTTCCACAAACAGAGAAATGCATAGACCTTATATGTTCATGTGAATAGTAAAATGCATGGACTTTTTCGAACACATATGAAGACTAGCATTGACCTTCCATGTGCATGGACTTAACACATGCACCAACATTTCTGTACAAAAATTAACATATGCACAGATCTGAGATTAGGCAGAACATTACCTGATCTGACTGTGCATTGACCTTACCTGTCAGTGATTTGACTTTGACTTGGGTTGACTTCATGACCTGTGAGTCATCCTTAAACCTGTTCTGACAGTTTCTCATAATACATCAGGATTATATCATCAAGGATGTACATGTAAACATAATGAGACATAATATTTGTCATCATCAAAACCCCAGAACCACAGGGGACACAACAATCTCCCCCTTTTTGATGATGGCAATATTATGAGTCATTGCGATAGATTCATCATGATGATTAAGAAATACCATATGACAGTTCATGAACATGCACCACAGAATAGCTCAGTCAAAAATGAGCATGTAAAACACCATGTGATGCAAGTGATGATTTGATGCAAATGATGACTCACAAAAGTTCTCCCCCTTTGACAACATCAAAAAGAATGGAATGATCATTGAACCACAGGGACATGCAAAAATTCTCCCCCTTAGATGGACAGTGATTGGAATGAAGCACAGGACATAAAGAAGTCAACAGTTAGGTCTGAAATAATGGAGTCCAATGTGAGAAAGTAAGCATTCAGAATGAATGAGAAAGGTTTTCAATGGGATATCAATTTCATAAATCTGATTGAACATGTATTTCAGACTCTTCTATTATAGAGATTTATGAATGATCTTCATTGACAAGTCAGATCAGTATATGATGTATGCAAGGCTTGTTCATAAGCTTTCTGTACTCATATCTGAAATCAGTTTTAATAAAAGTGAACCTTGCTTTCATATTGAAAGTCTTGTTTAACATTCTTCTTTCTTACTCACTCAATTTCAAAGATTCCTTTAAGAGATGCAATCAATAGTATTGAAGTTAAACACATAAGAAAACATTTGTTTCTATCAAGGGTTCCAATAGAATATTTCTTTTGCACACCTTTTCAAATGATACACTAGATCATCAACAATTTTCATAACAATCTTCATGAGCACTTGAGTTTAGTACACCCTTGTAACTAGAGGATACACGTTGTTTAGACGCCAGTATCCCTAAGCACTTTGAAGGACTAACTGTCATGCTTCATAAGAACAGAGATAGCATTTACACTTCATGACACACTAAAAATCATTTCTTTGATGAGTGAGATGTATTTCTCAGTGTGCATGCCATTGCTCTGCCAGATTATCAATCATTCTTATGCAGAGTTAACTATGACACCTCATGACACAGTCCTTTGGACATGGTTTCTCAATGACCAAAGTCATTGCTCAGACAAGATTTACCCTTAGACATGTTCCAAATTCTCATATGTTTAAAAATAATACTAATTTCATACATATCAATCAAGGAATATCATGATTTTAGAATTTTCAGAATTCAGAAGAGTTTAAAAGACACAACGTGAAAATATTGGTTAAAGTTTATTAAGACTAACTCAGATATTTTCAAGATATATTCATAAACAAACACAAGACATACATGAAACTTCAACCGACTGAAAGTATCAGACATTCATAGTCCTATATAATAGAAGATTCCTCTTTAAGTTATTTTCAGATTTATAATCAGGATATGCTCAGAGAAGTCTTTCTAAATTTTCAGGGAAGGCCGAATCATTTTAAGGAGCAGCCAATTCAACAGATACCAATGGATAGGATGAGTGAAAATGGCTGATAACAGTTGAAGCAGGAAGCTGAAATGTGTTGCATTTCACATTCACCACAGAAATTTAAGCAAGATAGCAGTTCAAACTGAAGATGGGAAGTTCAGTTGATAGAAATGAGCTAGATAGACAGTTATGTGATGCATGGGTCAGATGCGATTTCAAGAATATGAATAATGCTCCCCCTAAATGTATGCGTGAGCTAGCATTCAAGGTGTCGACACTTCTAACCAGTAAATGCAAGTGCAGCGAGCTGACAGCATGTAATATATGCAATGATCACATTATTTCCTTGGTATACAACTCCCCCTCACACTATGCACTGTATGACTGAAGTCTAAGAACAATGGATGCAATGTAATTTATGTATGGAATTTTTATGACCTGTGCTCATGAACATTTAGACTGCTCTTCGTGCAACTCTGACCTATGGTACCAGGCGGAGGACTTGGTCTAAAGACCACCTCACAGATAGCAAGCACTTCCAGACAGAACTCATCTGCCCTTTAGTATCTCACTATTTATATACCAAGAGTCATGCATGACAATCCAATGCAGATGTAGTTCTATATGCATCTTAAGCTGACAATATGCTACTTATATGCAATTGTGAATGCATGTGCATGTCAAATGTGCATGTGAACATTTTAAAGTATGAGACATCGTCCTAGCAACAGATTCATTCAATTCAGCTTTTCAGTATTCAAGCACCAATTTCAGTTGAACTGATGCACTGATAACACATCATATTCATTGAGAGATTTTAATGCCAAGCATAGATGCAGTTGAGAAGCTATATGCATGAAATTTTGATTAACAAATCAAACATGATATGCAACTATCTAAACAACGTTATCAAAAAAAAAAAAATCAAATGTCTACCAGCAGAGGTGGGGTTTTACCAAACTTTGGATGCCTTGGTTTATTTCACCCCCTTTTATTCCTCATCCCCAAGGCATACCTGCAAAGCACAGATCTCATTTTGTGTTTCTAGGTACCCAAGTCTTCTTGGGTCCTACATTGTTAGTAACACCTCTGATAGGTGCTTTCCACAATCTTTGGGCATGTAAGTCATCAGATTTCATTATATTACAATCACTCATGGAGTGCCCAAAGGCTCCACAGTAATGACATGAAATAGCAGATCTTTAGTTCTTTTTATGCACATCATTGTGTGCATGGAATCATGTGTGCATTATCATGAAAATTTCTATTATTTGCATGAACATACTGTTTTCCATATCGTGCCATCCGACAGTCAGAAGCTCGGTGGCCAAGTTTCCCACATTCAAAACATGTAGAAATCTTTCTTTTAAATGAAAATTTATTCCTACCAAATTCATGTCTATTTACAGGGAATTTAACATGTTTGAAATTCACATTCCTACCCTGGAAATGCCAACAGTCCTTGACTGTATGGCCATGCTTTCTACAGTGAGAGCATTTGAGAGAATTTCTTCTGAACGAGTCTGACCAGCATTCAGTGGCCTTGTGACCAGTCTTGTTACAGTTAAAACAAGTGATGTGCTGGTCATTGAAACAATTTGTTCTTATTAAAACCATGTTGGCTTGTAGGGAATTTAGCATGATATGAATGAGATGTTTTCTTACCACTTGCAAACCAGCATTGTGTAATTGTGTGTCCTAATTTACCACAGTGAAAACATTCAATTTTCTTTTTCTGAGATGAAGAATTTTTATCATGAAATTTTCTAGCATTCATTATGCGGCGCTCATATCATCCTTCTCCATCAATTTACACTCATGCATCAGATGACCAAATTTATGACAATAGTGGCATGACATTTTCTTTTGTGTGCATGTGTGTGTGTTTAAGTCATGTGTCACATGCACAGCATCAACATGATTGTTTCTTTACTTATTCTTCACATGAACATATTTTTTCACTTTTTCATTTCGTTTCTGAATGTCAGTTTGTTTCTGCATTTTCTGAACAATGGACTGTTTATCTTTTGAGGTGGTGGCTACATTTGATGAAGTGACAAACGATGTCATTAGCTTGTTTTTGAGAACCTTTTTATTGACATTGTTGTAGCCTAACCCTTCCTTTTGAGTATTCACCTTAACTCCTAGCAACATGTCCAGATTTTTTTGTCCATCAACAAATTTAGACAAAACTCTGTTCAAATCCTGAATGTTGTTTTCAAGAGATGCAATGTGTATTTCATAACTTGCAGTCTCTTGTTCACTGCAATTGACAGCTTCATTCAAAACTTTGTTGGCAATTTTGTATTCTTCGATCTCCTTTCTCAGATCATCTACTTTTTCAGTTTCATTTGTACAGATGATTTTCCCTTTCTCCAATGTAAGAAGTCTTTCAGATATCGAAGAGTTCAGCTGTTTTAACTTCTCATTTTCTTCCTTAAGCTTATTATTTTGAATTAACTCATTTATTAGAGTCTGATCTTCTGAGTTAACCTTGCTTTCTCTCCCAGCTTCAAACTCTTTCAATTCTTTTTGCTATTTTTCAAGATCTTTCTGCAATTCCATATTTACAGATTTTATGGCATTAAATTTTTCAGCAAACAAATTCTTCTCTTGCTCAAGTTTCCCAAATTTTTCTTCATTTTCTTTAACAGATTTTCTAAGAGAGTCATTTTAGATTTTAGCCTACTTAGTTCAGAGCAAACACATTCAAGTTCCTTCATCAATTTTTCATTCTGATTTTTATACATATGGATATCAGACAAACAGGCATCATGAGATTGCTTCATATTTGAACAATTTTCACATGGAGAACTTGAACTACCCCGATCACTTTTCTTTTTCAAGTTCTTGTATTGTTTTCTTAAATGTTCATGAGATTCAAGCAACTCAGCATATGCATTCTCCCAATCATCTAAAAAGAAATTCTCGAAGGGATTTACCTCTTCATCATTATCATCTTCATTCTGATTGTTGCCTTGATCTCTGCCATTAGCCATCATGCAGCTTTCCTCATTTCTCCTGTGAGCTAGCTTCAGCTTATCCAGGATGTCTTTAGCAGACCTGCAGTCATTAAACTAAGAGTGGAAAGCTCTGTGAGTGGTTGCTTTCATTGTTTCCAAGGCTTTCTGATTTTCTGCATGCTTCGATCTGTGACTGTCAGTCCATTTGGACTTTTTCTTTGGTAATTTGTGAGGACCTTGTGAAATTAATTTCCACATATCCGGATCACTTTGTTTAACATAGGTATGCAGACTATTAAGCCACAACCTAAAATCAGTACCATTGAAAACCGGTGGATGAGCCATGGATATCGATTCAAGAGTAAATCAAACAATAGACAAGCCCAAAAAGAACTGCACCTAAAAATATAATAGCAGGATCCTCTGCAGATCTTTGGATCTGATGAATCAGAGACCTGCTCTGATACCAATTGATGGGTTCAGTGCGGTAGATTCAGAGGGGGGTGAATGAATCCCTCCCTTAAAACTTTCGCTCAATTAAGAATCTAGAACGCTAACTAGACAAGATAGACAATCTGAAGAACTAATCAAATTCTCTTTTAAACCAATGAGCAAATATGTATAGCGCATCTAAACATTCATCTAGCAGAAGCAAAGGAAAGATATCAACCCACTGCACAAATGATTTTTTAGGTGGTTCGGTCCTCCAGACCTACGTCCACCCCTCACTCCAAACCGGAGTGAGGCTTCCACTAGCAAATGCTAGAACCGCAGACTCAGTCTGCAAACAGATGCTGCCTAACAGCTTGACTAGAGGAACACACTCCTCTCTTCCTCCAGATCGGAGGGAAACCACTAGTGACAACCCGTCACTAGCAACCAGAGACCGAAGTCTCTCTTCCTCTGAAACCCAGAGGGAACCCACAAGCGACACCAGCCACTTGCAACCGGAGACACCAAGTCTCCCTTCCTCTGAAACCCAGAGGGAACCCACAAGCGACACCAGCCACTTGCAACCGGAGACACCAAGTCTCTCTTCTCCTGAGTCCACAGGAGGAACACCGACCTCCAACCAGAGAATCGGAAGAACAATGTGATCAGTTAAAAAGAAAAACAAGAAATGATAAAAACACAGTGATTGAAAGCTGGAAATGAAATGCAACAAGAATGTGGCTCTCGCAGGAGCTGACTGGATAGGATCTGATCCAAAGTCCAGTGAAGACAAATTTTTTGATGAAGCTTCTCTTCTTCTTCACGAGCTCTCTATCTCTCTATCTCTTTTTCTTTTTCTTCTTCTGCTTTCACACTCTGCCTCTCTGCTTCTCTTTATTTTTCCTCTCATTGTCTACTCTTCTCTCTGCTCTTCTTCTTCTTTTTCTCCACACTGGATCATGCAGGCTCTGTCTCTCTGCTTCTACTCTTTTTTTTGATATAATCTGCTGCTTTGATCACTTTCTCTTTGATAGTAACAGCAGCTAGGGCGTGTGCAGATCTTGTGCCCTCTTTGTCCAGAGATAACCTCGGATCACGTGCCAGGTGCCAACCTCGGATCATGTGCCCAAACATTTTTCTTCACGAAGGATATACCTGTCAAACAGTCATAAGAGGATATTAGAGAGATGTACAGAGTTGGTTCGAGGATGTATAGACTTTGTATGCAGTGATGTATAGACTTGATAGATGATGCATGAACAAGCCACCAATCGAGTGTACATACTTTGGAAATGCGTGAAGCACATGATGTATAGACTTGTTAAAGAAGTGATGTATGAACTATGCACATGCATGAAGAGCACTGACGATGTACAGACTTGGTGTGCAGACTTTATGTGTGTGTGCGAGACAATGTATAGACTTGATGCACGGACAAAGCATATGCATGAACAAGCCACACATAATGTATAGACTTTGCGTGGATGAGGCAAGGCTAACAGATGTATAGACTTGCTCAGCCGTGTGGCGTGCAACCAGACAATGTATAGACTTGTGTGTGCGGGCGGACGATGTTCAGACTTGACAGATGCAATGTGCATGCGATGCGATGTACATACTTTGTATGTGTGCAAAACTTATCAATGTGTAGACTTGCACATATGCATGAACAAGTGGCGATGTATAGACTTTAGATATGATGCATGAACAAACGATGCAATGTACAGACTTGCCACCAGAGAATGTACAGACTTTGGAAAAGCTTGAAGCACACGATGCAACAAGACCCTGTATAGATTTAACCTGAGCATGGGCTGTACAGACTTTAAATGCATGAAGCACACGATGCAACAAGACTCTATACAGACTTAATAGCGTGCAGACAAGACCTCATATGCAATGAGTGTGCATCAGTGTATAGACATCATATGCAGTGTATGCAGTTCACCAAGGGTTGCACCGACAATGTGGCATGCAGCAACTCTTAATGCACTGATGCAATGTGCAGGACTTCCACAAACAGAGAAATGCATAGACCTTATCTGTTCATGTGAATAGTAAAATGCATGGACTTTTTCGAACACATATGAAGACTAGCATTGACCTTCCATGTACATGGACTTAACACATGCACCAACATTTCTGTACAAAAATTAACATATGCACAGATCTGAGATTAGGCAGAACATTACCTGATCTGACTGTGCATTGACCTTACCTGTCAGTGATTTGACTTTGACTTGGGTTGACTTCATGACCTGTGAGTCATCTTTAAACCTGTTCTGACAGTTTCTCATAATACATCAGGATTATATCATCAAGGATGTACATGTAAACATAATGAGACATAATATTTGTCATCATCAAAACCCCAGAACCACAGGGGACACAACAAAGAAAAATGGTGGCAGGACAAATAACAAGTCAAGAAAAATTCAGCCTGCTAATGCTGAAAAGGAGAGACAATAGAAAAATTGTCAAAAAACCAACAAATCAACCAGCTTTCAAACAAGCATGGATTCCAAAAATTTTGTTGTCATGTATGAATTGTTCTATTTCTGCTTCGGAGCCCAAACAGTTTTGGGTTCCAAAATTTTCTCCGTGACTATGATTGCAGGTATGCCTGGCAGCCAAGCATAATATGTGGTATCTGGATAGTGACTGCTCCAGGCATATGACTGGGGACAATGATAAATTTTGCTTGCTGACAGAGAAGAATGGAGACCTTGTCACCTTCGGAGGAAACACTAAGGGTAAAATCATCGGATCAGGTAAAGTAGGTAAGTGCACTACTTGTTGCATTGATGAAGTCTTGCTGGTGGATGGATTAGCATATAGTCTTCTAAGTATCAGCCAGCTATGTGATAAAGGGCACAAGGTAGTATTTGATGCACTTAGCTGTAAAATTTTTGAACCTAAATCTGATGTGGTTAAATTCTCTGGAAAAAGAATGAATAATATTTACATGGTAAATCTAGATGATGTTGCACACTCTAACCTATGTCTCACTGCCAATAAAGAAGACTTAGCCTTTCTGTGACATCGTAGGTTAGGCCATGCTAGTTACACTATTCTGCACAAATTGAATAAACACAGCATGGTTAGAGGACTCCCTGAAATTTCTTTTAAGAAGGAAAATAAGGTGTGTGGTGCTTGTACACAGTCCAAGCAGACTAGAAAGTCATTTAAATCAAGAACTAAAAACATGTCCCTTAAACCTTATGAGCTGATACATATGGATCTATTTGGACCCATACGATCAGTCAGTTTGTCAGGAAAGAGATATGGATATGTCCTAGTTGATGACTTCTCTAGGTATACTTGGGTCTTCTTCATCACTCACAAGAATGATGCTTTTACTAAATTTTA
The DNA here is from genome assembly GCA_022559845.1 of Amorphophallus konjac. Taxonomy (NCBI): domain Eukaryota; kingdom Viridiplantae; phylum Streptophyta; class Magnoliopsida; order Alismatales; family Araceae; genus Amorphophallus; species Amorphophallus konjac. The sequence continues at coordinate 102,889,740 of CM040123.1, forward strand.
GGAGTTTTTATTTAAATATCAAATAGAAAAATGAACATTTAATCAAAAATATTATGTCTGATCATGGAGGTGAGTTTGAAAACTCACAATTTGAAAACTTCTGCAGGGAAAATGGAATTACCCATCGGTTCTCCTCACCAAGAACACCTGAGCATAATGGAATAGTAGAAAGGAGGAACCGGACAATTGTGAAGATAGCCCGTACACTGCTTGTTGAAGGTGGCTTACCAAGAAAATATTGGGCAGAGGCAGTTAATACTGCATGCCATGTAATCAACAGAGCCATGGTAAGGCCTTTCACTCAGAAAACTCCTTATGAGATTTTGAAAGGTAAGAAGCCTTCAATTGCTTATTTCAAGGTCTTTGGTTGTAAATGTTTCATTCATGTTAATGATAAAAGAGATCTTGATAAATTTGAACCTAAAAGTGATCCAGGAATTTTTCTTGGGTATTCTGAATACACTAGAGCATATAGAGTGTACAATCTTAATTCTAAAACTGTTGAGGAATCTCCACATGTTATCTTTGATGAGTCCTTAAGTAACTTTGAAGTTGGCCAATACAAAAAAGAAGATGACGGAGAAATTCTTAAGAAAAAAAACTTGAAGACCAATCAGACCAAGAAGAAGAAGTTGAAGAAGTCAATGCGGAGGAGCCTGCTGTTCAGGAGGAGGTAAATGAAGATCAAGGTAACCAAGTTATAAATATCAGATTCTTAAGAGACCATCATATTGAGAACATCATTGGTGACTTGCATGAACCTCCTAGGACTAGAGGCTTTCTTAGAGCTCAAAATGAATTAAATGCATATGCATTGGTTTCTAATGTTGAACCCAAAACCATTGACAGTGCTCTTAAAGATGTGCATTGGATCAATGCCATGCACGAAGAGCTTAATCAGTTTGAGAGGAACAAGGTGTGGCACCTAGTTCCACCTCCTGTAAATGGAAATGTCATTGGGACAAAATGGGTCTTTAGAAATAAAATTGATGAGCTAGGTAATGTTGTCAAAAATAAGGCCAGACTTGTTGCTCAGGGGTACAATCAGGAATTCGGAATTGACTTTGAAGAATCATTTGCCCCTGTAGCCAGGTTAGAAGCTATTAGAATTTTGTTGGCCTACGCATGCTCCCTTGGTATAACTCTCCAACAGATGGATGTAAAATCTGCTTTCCTCAATGGGGAAATTAAGGAGGATGTCTGTGTCCATCAACCTCCTGGCTTTGAATGCTCAGACTTCCCTTCTTATGTATATAAGTTGAATAAAGCTCTCTATGGTTTGAAGCAAGCTCCTAGAGCTTGGTATGACATATTAAGTAGATTCCTCATTAAAAAGAAGTTCACAAGAGGTGAAGTTGATTAAACGTTGTTTACCAAGGTACATCATCCTGAAATCATCATTGTCCAAATTTATGTGGATGACATCGTGTTTGGTTCAACCAACCCTGAATTATGTAAGGAATTTTCTAAACTTATGACACAAGAATTTGAGATGAGCTCAATGGGTGAACTGAAATTATTTCTTGGACTGCAGGTGACTCAAACTAAAGAAGGAACCTTTATCACTCAGTCCAAATATATAAGGAACCTCCTGAAGAAATACAAATTCGACAACCTCAAGAACATTGCAGCTCCAATGAGTACTTCAACAAGCCTTGATGAAGATACCAAAGGTAACTTGGTGGATCAAAAGCTGTACAGAGGTATGATCGGATCTCTCTTGTATCTCACTGCATCTAGGCCTGACATTCAATTTGCAGTGTGTTTATGTGCTAGATTTCAGGCTAGTCCTAAGGAATCACACCTTAGTGCAGTGAAAAGGATTTTTAGGTATCTAACATGCACCCAAGAACTAGGCTTATGGTATCCTTCTAGATGTGAGCTAGATCTTCTAGCCTACACTGATGCAGACTATACTGGGTGTCGGGTAGATAGGAAAAGCACTAGTGGTTACTGTCAATTCCTAGGTGGTTGTCTAGTATCTTGGGTTTCTAAAACATAACACACTGTGGCACTTTCCACTGCTGAAGCAGAATATGTTGCTGCAGGGAACTGTGCTACCCAGGTACTATGGATTAAACACCAGCTCTCAGATTATCAGATAAATCTGAGATGCATTCCACTTCTATGTGACAACACCAGTGCAATCTGTCTCTCTAAAAATCCTATTCACCACTCTAGGACTAAGCATATTGAAATTAAACACCATTTTCTTAGAGATGTAGTGAGAAAAAATGAAATTGAATTGATATTTGTTGAAACTGAAAAATAAATTGCTGATATCTTTACAAAACCCCTTGGAAATGAAAGATTTAAATATTTAAGACGAGAATTGGGGCTGTGTAAATTTCAGCACGAGATTGATGAATAAATTTACTCATGAGCTGTATGAGGAAATTGTGTCAGCCTATTCCTTAAGCACTTGAATAACGAAGTTCATTGTGCAATCGATTAGTTGATGTCTTCCACAGATTGTTTGATGGTTGTGTTTAAATTGCACAGAGTCTTGATGCATGTACTGCACCTTGTCTATGCTTTGTATGATCTCTCGAGTCATTGCATACTACGCATGAAGCATAAGTCACATGTAGAAACATGAAAGTCGGTGCATAGTGCATACCAGCCACATGTAAGTCTGTGCGTCTTTCATTCAAACTACATGATAAGGTCGTTGCAAACTTTTGTTAGGGGAGGATAGCATCTTCCGTACTAAGTTCAACCCCATCTCTCTCTCTGTTCTTTAATGCCCACTCCTTTTCTCAGAATGGACAGTAGTCTAGTAATTGGTTCATTGTTGTGAGCTGCAATTAATACAATCATTCTGCTATAAGAATCACATGTGCTAATTGAATGAACTGAAGGTTTAACTTTAATAGGCTGTAAGGTTCAAAAGACTGCTTTCTGAAAATAAGGTGCTAGAAAATTCTAATAGCTCTTAACCTCCATCTCATGATTATAATAAAACAGGTCTTCACAGTATCTGAACATGATAGATTTAGTGATGGTTAAGGTTTGAAAACCAAAAAATTATGTATTGTTCTTAAACAAGTCACTCCAAAAACCATAAGGGCAGTAATAATTCAGATCATCAAAGAAAAAGAAATGAACAAAGTGGCAGAGCAATGAATGAGTTTCACTGAGAAACTGAGGTCTCCATCAAAGAAATGGAGAGTACCTAAGTCATGAAGTGACTCAGGTTAACTCTGTTCATTTGGTCGAATCTACAAGGGAGATTTCACTGAGTAACTAGGGGTATTGGCCTCTGATCAAGGTATACCCTTAACGTCAAAGGTGCAAACTATTCCTGTAGCTTTGGATCAGAAATAGATATAGTAGTTTATGCTTAGTAACTTGGGGTATTAGCCTCTAATCAAGGTATACACCTAATGTCAACGGCATAAATAATACTTGTCTGTTCAATAAGTTCAAGTTTCAGAAGCTAGTGAATGAAAATTGATGTAACCCTTAGAAAACAAATGTCATTGAGTGTCAATTGTTTAACCTCAATACAAATTCAGGTGACTTTCCTTGCTTTTCACTTTCTCTGAAGTAACTAGGGTATTATCTCGACCTAGACTCGTATAGTTATGTGACACAGGTTCATTGCTATAAATGGAGTATATAACCCTATTTCAGAATGTCAGTGAATTCTCTTCTTTCTATAACTGTTAAACCTGAATGAACTCAAGCTAGCCCATTGCTCGATTCATATAATTTAAGGGTTGCGCCATAATTTGCTCACATCTAAACTGTGCATAGAACGTTGTTCCTCTCTTTCCTCCTTATTTGCTGATGGCAAAGGGGGAGAATGGGTGTCTGCATTAAGATTCATCCTCGGGGGGAGAGTCTATGATCAAGGCGTAGGAGTCTTTATCAGTGCACAAGTCTGTGATAAAGATAATCTGTGTAGTGCATGCATGGCATTTATTCATTGTGTTGCCATCATCAAAAAGGGGGAGATTGTTGTGCCCCTTGTGCCTTGATGATGTTGTGCAGTTTTGATGATAGCAAACACTATGAGTCATGTAAGATTAGAATAAATAGATGTTCTGCATGCAATCTCTACATACATGGTTCAATGCATGTTTCATCTTTCAGTATACATAGTTTGTGCATACTTTGTTTACGCATTGAAAGTCGATGCGTGTACATTGCATCTGTCGGGACTATACATCGTTGCATGCTATTAAGTCTGTACAGCCCGTGTTCTTCACGCATACACATAGTCAGTGCATCGCTTTGCCTCACGCATACACAAATACACAAAGTCTGTGCAACTCTTGGTGCTGCAGGGACACAAGTCTGTACAACCTTTGTTGATACGAGCATTTAAGTTCGTGCATCATTTCACAAGTCTGTACAACCTTTGTTGATACGAGAAGTTAAGTTCGTGCATAGTTTCATTAGGTCTGTGCATTATGCATTCATGCTTAAACTCTAGGCACAGCAAGTTGGTGCATCGTCTTGTCCCATGCACACACAAGTCTGTACACATCTCGGTGGCATGCCTGAGCATTCCTTTTTTAAAGTGTATACTTTCTTATATGCATACTGCATTACACGTCATCAAGTCTATACATGCTTAGTTCAAATCTCGAACTAACTCGATGCATCCTTCTCTTTTCCTTCAGATTGATTCAAACTGATAATAAGTCCGACCTGACAGGACTTCTGTTCGAGGAATCTAAGAAGGGCACATAACTCGAGAATGAAAGAAAGCGCCAGGATCGTGACACGTGGAATGCAACGAGGCTATGATGCTGACACGTGACCTAGATATTCGTGCGGGAATCGTGATGACCACACGCCCTATCTATTCACTACTCTATAAATAAGAAGCTTCTTCCTGAGGAACAGGGAGATCGAAATTGGGAACTTACCTGAAAAAGCAGAAGCAGAGAGAGCTTGCACGATCCAAGAGAAAAGAAAAGAGAGAAGAAGAAAAGAGTCAAGAGAGAAGTGTTTGAAAGAATACTAAAAGTGTCTGTTCTTCAGTCTCTCGGTTCAGAACCGGAGCTGAATTTGCTCAGTGATGAGCTACATTCCCCTTGTGGGTTCGTTTGTTTTCTCGCTTTGTTCTTCCATTCTGTTTTAGAAACTCGTTTCCAAGCTGTGAGTCAGCGGAGCAAGCTGTGAAGATCAGCGGTTTGTAGAGGTGGATTCCTCTGGTTGGGTAAAGCTGTAAGTCCTCAGGGGTTTGCAGAGGAGGATTCCTCCGGATGGCATAAGCTGTAATGCTCAGCTGTCTGTATGGTTATGACCCCAAAGCTGTGGATCGGCGAAGCTATGTATCAGTAGTGAAAGCCACATTCCGGATTGGAGTGTGGGGTGGACATAGATCTCGAGTTTGAGATCGAACCACCTTAAAATCCCTTGACCTCTGTGCGATTGCTGTGCAAACTATGTGCATTCAGTTCATTTTTTTGATCGGTAGTAGATGAATGTGTAGGACCATCTCGATATAAATATGCTAGGTTGGCTTTCTTCCATAGTATTGTTATTCAGTCTGTCGTCTGATAGCAGCTTGATTTAATTCCGCATTTGGAGCTGTTGTTGCTAGTTTTATTGGGTGATTTATCTATTCACCCCCTCTAGATCGTATATAGCATCCACTCATGTATTGCCGACTGGACAACACGGCGTGCTGCCGTCTCAAAGGCGAGGTCACTGGTCAACATCATCTCTTTGCTGGATTTGGGAAGATCCTGCTAGCCATGTATCTGGGCTGCAGTTTGGAGGCAAAGTGTGGCCGTTACCGTTTTAGGGAGCCTACGCTCTATAGCGCACAAAGTGCCAGCTTTCTGTAGAGTGTAGCCTATTGTCCACCCGTGCTGCTGTTTAATTGGCCAAGAGTGGCCAACGGTTATTGCCCCACCGGTTAAGTGCCAAAAACGGCCACCGGTTATACCTCGTTTGGAAGCCACCGGATATGCCATGTTTGGAGCCACCAGATATGGAAGATGCCACCGTTTATCCGCGTGAAGGAGCCATCGGTTATGCGGCTAGGAGAGGCTGCTGGTTATGTTGGTGGGGGAAGCCACCGATTATCGCTTTAAAGAGAGCCATCGATTATGAGCCCTGTGGAGCCACTAGTTATGAGCCCATGAAGGGCCACCGGATATGCCATGTTTGGAGCCACCGGTTATGTGCCCATGAAGGGCCACTAGTTAACAGCTTGAGGAAGCCACCATTTATGTGCTTGAGGAGGCCACCATTTATGGCTTGAAGGAGGCAACCGTTTGGAGCCACTGGTTATGTGCCCATGAAGGGCCACTAGTTAACGGCTTGAGGAAGCCACCGTTTATGTGCTTAAGGAGGCCAATGTTTATGGCTTGAAGGAGGCCACCGTTTATGGCATTGAATGAGGCCACCGTTTATGGCATTGAATGAGGCCGCCGTTTATGGCTTGAAGGAGGCCGCCGTTTATGGCTTTGAAGGAGGCCAACATTTATGGCTTTGAGGAAGCCACTGGTTATGAGCCCTATGGAGCCACCATTTATCAGTGCGAAGGTGCCACCGGTTATTAGCGTAAAGGAGCCACCATTTATCAGCGCGAAGGAGCCACCGGTTATGACTCCTGCCAGAATCGATCGACCGGTCTCCCCGTTTGGTCGACCGAACCGGTGCACAGCCCCTTTTTCTTCTTCTTTTCTTCTCATCTTTTCTTCCTTATCTCTATTTCTTTCTTTTGCTGCAAAATACAGATTAGAAACTTTAGTGTCCACGAATGCCCCCCACCTACAGGCAACGCGAGTGAGGGACGAGAGAGCGGGGCTAGCGAATCTCCCAGTCCGTAGTCCCGATGAGCCTTCTGTGGCCAAGATGTTCAGATCTCTCATGGATAGATTCGATACGTGTATGGAAGGGCTTAGTACGCGTGTAGATGGCGTAGGTACACGTATGGAAGGGAGAATGAAAGCCTTAAAGGATCGGGCCGAAGCATCAGACCAGTCTCTACAGGGTTTGGTGGGGAGAATTGTTGTCCTCGAGAGAGCCCCGGTTGAGGCGCATCCCGCACCGACGAATGGTCAACTGGAACAAGCTCAGTAGCCTGCTGCGCCATGGGCTCAAGGGGTAGATGATAGGAGGCATCGAGTCCCCGAGGTGGATGACTATGCATCCGATAACGAACATGGGGGTTATGGTCGTGACCGTTGAGTCCAACGATGGAATCATGATTACGATGACGACGATCACGTTCTTAGGAACGTGCGTGTGGACCCTCCCCTTTTTGACGGGTCCTTGGACCCGAAGGTCTATTTAGATTGGGAGGCTGGCATGGATCAGTACTTCGAGTGGTTTGAGATGATGGATCACCGAAGAGTTCACTACGCAAAGATGAAGTTGCAAGGATAGGCGCAAACCTATTGGACTAATGTGAAAAGCTTGTTGATGCAGTGATGTTAGCCCTAGATCAATACTTGGGATGAGATGAGAACCAAATTGAGGCAGAAGTACCTTCCTACCACATACCGCCAGCGTCTCATAGACAAATGGCAGAGTCTCACCCAAGGAGATCGGTCAGTGACCGAGTACATCATCGAGTTTGATGAGTACTATTTGCGGTGTGGAGTTACGGAAGAGAGCACCATGACCATCTCGCGCTTTCGAAGAGGTTTACGTCCACACTATCAATATGAACTTTTCCGCCGCAATGTGACCACTTTGGAACAAGCGTATCAGGTTGCTCTCGAGTTGGAGCAGTTCGAGGCAGAGTTCGAGCCTACCCAACGGTTGGGCCCCTTCCCTCATCGTAGTGTCGAGCCCCGTAGCTCTTCAAGCACATATCAGAGGGCCCCCCATGGCTCGACCTTAGGAGCCCGCCCGTTAGGAGCAATTCGCTCCAAGGCCTCGCCCTCCCCCATCGAGCGATCTTCCTCCTCGACCCTAACCTACTGCACCCATTGCCCATCCACCGGCGCCCGCACCTCTTGCTCGTCCCTTGTTCCCTACACCTCCTGTCCGTCGAGAGGATAAGGGTAAGGGACCATTGATCGGGGAGCCTAGTGGATCACGGCAGTAGTGTTATCGCTGCAATGGGTTTGGCCACTTTACAAGCAAGTGTCCCACTCATCAATCACTAGTCATTGGGGACACACAAGTCGGGGATGCCTCATCTTCAGAGTTGGTGTCAGTCAGCTATGAGGCAGAATAAGAATTAGCTGATGAGTTCTTTGAGAATGAAGATGGCAGCCAAGATGCTCAGTATCCAGACGATGTCCAGTTTGGGGTCGTCAGGTGTATCCTCACCCAGCCATAGGCCAGTGATGACTGGCGTTGGACCACCATCTTTCATACATACTGTCGGCTGGGAGGAAAGTCTATAAGGTGATTATCGATAGTGGGAGTTGTATCATTGCAATCTCCACGGGCACTGTTTCTCATCTTGGTCTTACCCCCGTGGACCATCCTTGCCCCTATCGAGTATCATGGGTGGATTCCACCTCCATTTCGATCAGGCTGCGGTGTCTGGTCCCACTGCAGTTTCATGCCTACCGTGACGAGATCTGGTGTGATGTCCTCCCCATGGAGGTGGGTAGTATTATTCTTGGTAGGCCGTGGTTGTTTGATCGAGATGTTACGCTCTATGGCCGGTCGAACACCTGTACCTTCGACCATGGTGACCAGCGGATTACCCTCCACCCCTATTAGCCCGAGAGTCCTACAGTTAGGGGTCCTACTAGTCCTAGCACTCCGGAGTCTTCCATCCCTGGACCCAGTACCCCATCCCCAGCTCGGGCCATGACCGTTACATCTGGCACAGGCGAGCCCCCGTCTAGGAGGTTGATGTTGATTAGCTCCCGAGAAATGGAGCGGGGGGCTAGTAAGGGGAGTCTTGTGTTTGCTATCACGGTCTGTTAGGTGGAGCGAGAGTCTTAGGGTGAACTCCCACCCGATGTTGTTCTGATTCTGCAGGAGTTTGCTGATGTGTTCCCCGAAGAGCTTCCCGAGGGACTCCCACCTATGCGGGATATTCATCTTGCTATCAACCTGATTCCGAGATCATTATTGCCCAATCTTCCCCATTACCGCATGAGTCCCACAAAGCACGCTGAGCTAAAGTGGCAGGTCTATGAGCTTATGCAGAGAGGACCTGTTCAGGATAGCATGAGTCTGTGTGTTGTGCCCGCGTTACTCGCCCCAAAGAAAGATGGCACTTGGAGGATGTGTATTGATAGTCGTGCCATCAACAAAATCACCGTGAAGTACAGGATCCCTATTCCCCGCCTGGATGATATGCTTGACATGATGGCAGGTGCCACTATCTTTTTGAAGATCGATCTTAAGAGTGGCTATCACCAGGTAAGGATTAGGCCAGGTGATGAGTGGAAGACTGCATTCAAGACTAAAAATGGTCTATATGAGTGGTTGGTTATGCCCTTTGGGCTGACCAATGTCCCCAATACCTTCATGCGACTCATGAGTCAGGTCCTTCGAACTTTCATTGGAGTCTTTGTTGTAGTGTATTTTGATAATATTCTCATCTATAGTCGCACTACGGGGGACCACTTGGATCATCTACGGCATGTTTGTCTACTCTTGAGGCGAGAGAAATTGTTTGCAAACCAATAGAAGTGTGCTTTTATGACTCCTCAGAATACCTTCTTGGGTTTCATTGTGTCTAGCACTGGGGTCTCTGCTGATCTGGAGAAAGTTCGAGCCATTGTTGAGTGGCCGGAACCCCGCACGATTCATGATGTCCGTAGCTTCCATGGCCTCGCGGCGTTCTATCACCGTTTCATCTGCAGATTTAGTTCCGTCACTGCCCCGATCACGGACTATATCAGGAAGGACACATTTGTATGGACGAAGGTCGCTGCTGCTGCCTTCAGGGACATCAAGGAGCGTATGACCCAGACACCAATCCTTCGATTACCAGATTTCACGAAGGTGTTTGAGGTCTCGTGTGATGCGTCGGGTGTAGGTATTGGAGAAGTGTTGAGTCAGGAGACCCACCCGATTGCACTTTTTAGTGAGAAGCTGAATGACGCAAAACTGTGATACTCCACCTATGATAAGGAATTATATGTAGTTGTTCAGGCTCTTAGGCATTGGAGGCACTACTTATTACATCATGAGTTTATCTTGTACTACGATCATGAGGCCTTGAAGTTCCTCCATGCCCAAAATAAGCTCAATGCACATCACAGCAGATGGGTTGAGTATCTCCAGCAGTTCACATTTGTGCTCAAACACAAGGCTGGAGTGGAGAATAAGGTGGCTGATGCCTTGAGTCGACGTGCTTGCCTGCTGACTACCATGAGTGTCGAGGTCATAGGGTTAGAAAAGATGAGAGAGACTTATGTTGATTGTCCTGACTTTGGTCAGATCTTTGCCGCTCTCTAGGCCAGACCCTCGAGAGACCATAGTGATTATGTGCTTTAGGAGGGTTACCTCTTTCGAGGAGGCAGGCTTTATGTTCTCCGAACTTCGGTTCACGACTTCTTAGTCTGGGAATTTCATGCGGGAGGTCTAGCCGGCCACTTCGGTCGGAATAAGACTATTGAGGTTGTTGAGAACATATTATATTGGCCGAGCTTGAAGCGTGATGTTGCTCATATTGTGGCCCAGTGCCGTACATGTGTTATGGCTAAAATGAAGAAGCAAAGCTCGGGCCTCTATATGCCTCTTCCCATGCCTGATGCTCCGTGGCAGGATGTTAGCATGAATTTTTTTTTGGGATTGCCACGAACCTCCAGGAAGCATGATTCGGTCTATGTGGTAGTAGATCGGTACGTTCTCGAAGATGGCGCTTTTCATTCCCTACTCCAATACTTCGGATGCATCAAGGGTAGCCCGCCTATTCCTTTATCATGTGGTGTGTAAGTTTGGGTTGCCTCGTACCATAGTGTCTGACTGTGATGTTAGGTTCACTAGTTACTTTTGGAAGACACTGTGGCATATGTTGGGTACTCACCTCAAGTTCTCCACTGCATATCATCCCCAGACATATGGTCAAACCGAGGTGGTCAATAGAAGTCTAGGTGACCTATTGAGGTGTCTTGTTAGGGACCGTGTAGGGGATTGGGATCTCATGTTACCACTAGCTGAGTTTACATATAATGATTCGATCAATAGGTCTACAGGTATGAGTCCTTTTGAGATTGTCACAGGTCGTAGGCCTAGGAAGCCAGTGGATCTTGTTCCCATGCCCATTCATGCACGAGTGTCGGAGTCTATTGAGTCATTTGCTAGGCATGTTAGGAGTCTGCAAGACGACATCCGTCCTCACATTGAGGCCAGCAATGCACGGTACAAAGAGTTAGCCGATGCCCATAGACACCATCGTGAGTTCCAAGAGGGCAATTATGTCATAATTAGGGTTAGACCTGAACAGTTCCCCTCTAGAATGATGAAAAAATTACAAGCTCATGGAGCCGGTCCATTTTGAGTGTTGAAACACGTCGGATCCAATGCGTATGTTGTGGACTTACTCGAGGAATATGGAATCAGCTCTACTTTCAATGTGGCGGATCTAGTTGCTTATAGGGACCCAGCGGTGATTCCTAGTTAGCCTTTCGAGTCGTCTCCTCCCATTGAGAGTGACCCCACCCATGAGTGTCCACCACCAGCCTCATTTCCACAGCAGCGTGAGCATATAGACCATATACTGGATGAGCATGTGACTATTACCAGGAGTGGATCCTACCCGTGCTATGTAGTGCGATGGAGAGCGCGACCCGCGACCGATGATACCTGGATCACCCGGGCAGAGTTGCAGAGGATAGATCCTGACCTACAAGAGTGATACCAGAGCGATCCAGACCCTTACTCGACGGGGTCAAGTTTCTCCCACCCGGGGAGAATTGGTGTGGACACCAGAGCGAGCGAGAAACATGAGTCGGCGAGTCGTTGGTACCGAATGAGCAGCACCACTCGAGCTACACAGGCATCCCTTTGACTTGGAGACAGTCTGGAGTCTCCATCTTGAGTTCTGGTATTTTTAGTATTTCTTGGGTTGTATTTGGTGTGTAATGTGTGCTTATTTGGGTTTTATTTGGGGTTAAGAGAGTGTAATTGGGCTAAATTATTGGATTTATTTGTAAAAAAGCCACATAGGCCAGAGAGCCCCCTCCACCTCTCTCCCATTGGGCCACCTAGCTTATAGTGCCCATAGGGGCTGGACCATGGTCCATGGTGGACTTGGTGTAAGGTTCCGACCAGAATGCGCAGCGAAAATCATCGAAACCTTAGATTACATATCGTTGCTAGTTTTTTAAAATCAAACTAGATCGATAAACCCCCATGGTGTGAAGAATGATTCTTTACCTTTGCGGGGTTGAGAATCTCCCAAAACCTCGAAGACGAACGAGAGGAATATCCCGAAGTCGCGAGCCGTTCAAGCGTCCGGCCTCTAGACGTATCCACACGAGCAATGGAAGCAGACGGGATCTCCTCCACGATCTCTACCCGCCGACCCGATCTCAACACAACCATCCACCGGGGAGGAAGGAGAGAGAAGGAGGGGGCGCACCTGGGAGAGAGAGAGAGGAGAGAGGGCGGCTAGGGTTCTTCCTGTAGCTTGGCCATGGTTTCTCCCAACAGCGTATATTTATAGACCTTTGGCAATTTTTCATAAAAACCCAATAATAGTCTATAAAGTCCGCCCATCCTGGTCTGTCCAATACTCTATTATGTGTGACTCTCTAGGCCCAATAGTCTGTTTGATTTTCCAGCCCATTAAGTAAAGAACTCCTTCTTAACTTAATTAATCCTATCCATTAACTCTTAATGGAATTAGCGAGCTTTCCGATCACGAAAAAGCACCAAGCAACGCCTCGTGATCCCAAAAGACATTGGGGATGAGCAACCCACTCAGGAACCTTTCCGTCTATAGATTCCACATAGTTATAGATCCTCATTCATCCAATGCCCCACCAGGACTAGGGTACGGTCAAACTGTCAAACCCTATTGAGTCCCGGCTCGACTGAATCCTGTACTCCAAATAGGTTCATTAGAAAAACTCCTTTTTCATAATGAACTCCCATACCCTGGCCAGGGATTTTCCCGAGTACAGATCCATAGGGCATTCTCTCTCATATATCATATTGAGAGTGAATGATCTCATGTTGTCAAACTAATTGCCTTCGCACGAGTTCCACTGAGTCTGAATAACTAACTATACAAGACCACACAACGAAAGTCTATAAGTTAGTAATCAAATACTCAGCATCGCTTATGCAAGACATCTTTAGTGACTCAGATCTAAGATCCAACTGTGCTACTATAACATAGAATACCCCGATTGACAGTCAGTATGATTACCATTCAAGGATTCTAGATCGGGTCAATTCAATGAACTCATTCCACTAATGAGCACCCACACACGTACTTCAGTGTCTGCACACTGATGACTATGAGAACAATCACACCCATCATATGAGTAAGTATCATGTATGCTAGTCTATCCGGCTCTTCAATGTCCCTTCTTGAAGATCCTACGACTGGGAACATCTAGAACATGTGCATCTGGATGACTGATCTCATTATCACAATCTCATTATGATCCAGCCATCATCGCACATGTTCAGGGACTTCATCACATTCAAATCATAAACATAAATTAAATGCAATGAATAAATGCCACTAATATAAATATGAATAATATTTTACAAGAAATGATGTCATCACATCTCATGTGATTGGCTAGTAGGGCATACGTTTCTATCAATCTACCACTTGTACTAAAGCCAATCACCCACATGCTTGATACCCATTAGCCTAAGGTGACTCTCAAAAACACTTTGAGTCAACGGCTTAGTTAGTGGATCTGTAATGTTATCACTGGAAGACACTCTTTCAATTACAACATCTCCTTTAGCTATTATCGCTCTGATCAGGTGATAGCGCCGTAGAATATGCTTTGATTTCTGATGAGACCTCGGCTCCTTTGCTTGTGCAATCGCCCCATTATTATCACATAATAAGGGGACCGGATCAGAGATGCTTGGTACAACTCCAAGCTCTTCGATGAACTTCTTCATCCAAACCGCTTCTTTGGCTGCCTCAGCAGTAGTAATGTACTCAGCTTTGGTCGTAGAATCAGCAGTGATTTCTTGTTTGGAACTTTTCCAACTCACTGCCCACCATTCAGGGTAAACACATACCCCGAAGTTGACTTGCTGTCATCTTTATCGGAATGAAAGCTTGAGTTAGTGTAACCTCGAAGTTTCAAGTCCTCTCCTCCATGAACAAGAAACATATCCTTAGTTCTTCTCAAGTACATAAGGATACACTTCATAGCTATCCAGTGTTGCTCACCTGGATCTACCTGAAACCTGCTCGTAACACTTAGAGCATATGCAACATCAGGCCTTGTACATATCATGGCATACATAATGAACCCTATGGCTGAAGCATAAGGTACCCTACTCATGTGCCCCCTCTCTTCAGGAGTCTTAGGGGACATTTCCTCAGAGAGGTAAACTCCATGTCTCATCGGTATGAGACCTCTCTTGGAGTTTTCCATGTCAAATCTTTTGACAATGGAATCTATGTACATAGATTGGGACAAGCCTAGCATCCTATTTGATCTATCTCTATAGATCTTGATCCCCAATACATAGAATGCTTCTCCCAAATCCTCCATGGAGAAGTGCTTCGACAGCCAGGCTTTAACTAATGACAACATACCTACATCATTCCCAATGAGTAGTATGTCATCAACATATAGGACTATGAAGGTGATTGCACTGCCACATATTTTCTTATACACACACGGCTCATCTTCGTTCTTAACGAAGTCATAAGACTTGATGGCTTCATCAAATCATAAATTCCAACTGCAGGATGCTTGCTTCAATCCATAAATGGATCTCAGCAACTTGCATACCTTATCTGGGTGCTCCTTGGATATTAATCTCTCAGGATGTATCATATACACCTCTTCCTCAAGGTGTCCATTGAGGAAAGTAGTCTTCACTTCCATCTGCCAAATCTCATAATCATGGTATGCAGCGATGGCAAGTAAAATCCTGATGGACTTAGTCATGGCAACTGGTGAGAAGGTCTCGTCATAGTCAACTCCTTATCTTTGACGATATCCCTTCGCAACCAACCTAGCCTTGTAGGTATCAACCATTCCATCTGCTCCAACTTTTCTTTTAAAGATCCACTTACATCCGATGGGTACTATACCCTCAGGTGGATCTACCAAGTTCCAAACTTGGTTGGAGTACATGGAGTCCATCTCTGATTTCATGGCCTCTTGCCATCTCCAGGAGTCAATAATACTTATTACCTCCTCATAGGTCTTAGGATCATCATTCTCAATATAGTGTGCCTTGTTCTCACCATCTGAGATATGTCCCACATATCTATTTGGTTGGACAGGTACACGGCTAGACCTACGCACAGTTTATGTGTCATCTTGAACTGGTGCATGAGAGGATGCAGCTCCGGTTTATCGTACTAGAACCTCTTATAGTTCTACCATACTCCCATTGTTTCCTTCAAAGATATACTCATCCTCTAGGAACACAGCTCGCTTAGCTACAAACACTCTTTGATCGCTAGGGCGGTAGAAGTAATATCCATAAGTTTCCTTAGGATATCCCACAAACCTGCATCTTTCAGTCTTGGATGCCAGTTTATCAGGATTGTGTTTCTTAACATGGGCAGGACAACCCCAGACCTTAACATTCTTAAGGTTTAGTTTCTTTCCTTTCCATATCTCATATGGAGTGGAAGACATTGACTTAGAAGGAACTTTATTTAATAAGTGAGCAGCAGTGTCTAGGGCATAGCCCCAGAGCGACAAGGGCAATCCAGCAAAGCACATCATGGATCATACCATATCTAATAAGGTATGATTCCTCCTTTCAACCACACCATTCAGCCGAGGTGTGTAAGGAGGAGTCCACTGGGATAATATACCATTATCATTTAAGTATTGTGTGAATTCCGTACTCAAGCATTCCCCTCCTTGATCAGATCGAAGAGTTTTAATACTCTTTCCTATTTATTTCTCTACTTCATTCTTGAACTCCACAAATTTCTCAAAGGCTTCGGATTTATACATCATCAAGTACACATATCCGTAACTAGAGAAATCATCAGTGAAAGTAATGAAGTATGAGTAACCCCCTTTGGCATGGGTGGACATAGGTCCACATACATCAGAATGTATGAGTTCTAAAAACTCACAAGCTCTCTCTCCATGTCTAGTAAATGGAGAGTTGGTCATTTTTCCTATGAGGCAAGATTCACAGGTTGCAAATGATTTATAATCAAATGGATGAACATATCCATCTTTGCACAACCTTTTCAATCTTTCCTCACTAATATGATCAAGCTTACAATGCCAAAGGTATGATTGATTCACATCATTCCTCTTCCTCGTAAGAGGTCCATCCACACACATAACAGGAGTATCCACATCTACTAAAAGCATACCATTAATTAAGCTCCCACTGGTAAATAATTCACCATTTAATAATAAAGAACATGTCTTATTCCCAAAGCTCACAATAAATCTACATTTATTCAAGCATGAAATAGAGATAATGTTCTTAATTATAGAAGGAACATAATAACAGTCTGTTAACTCTAATGTAGCTCCTAAAGAAAGCTTGAGGTTCACACTCCCGACTGCAACTGCAGTAACTCTTGCTCCATTTTCCAGTCGTAGATCAACCTCCCCATTGTTCGATCACCTGCTACTTGTCAGAACCTGCAAATCATTACAGATATGAGATGCACATCCAGTATCTAATACCCATGATGTGGATCTATATGACAAGTTTAGGTCAATCATGAACATACCTGAAGTTTCACCAAGCTTCTGCTTTGCTTTCTCTGCAAGATATAACTTACAATTTCTCTTCCAATGGCCATCCTTATGGCAATGGAAGCACTGGCCCTTGTCCTTGATAGCCTCTTCTTTCTTTGTAGCCTTTACCTGTTTGCCCATCTTCTTTGCCTTGCCTTTCTTAAAGTCCTGCTGAAAATTCCTCTTCTTGTTAGTCTTACCAACAAGCATCACAGGAGCTTTCCCATTGTTCATAGTGCTCTCAACAGTCTTCAACATGTTTAGAAGCTCTGCCAGAGACCATTCTATTTTGTTCATGTTAAAATTGACAATGAACTGGGAAAAAGAGCTAGGGAGAGATTGCATAATCAAATCGACACGAAGATCCTTATTCATGTCGAAATCCAATTCTGACAACCTTTCGATCCACTCAATCATCTTGAGAACATGTGTCTGTACAGATGTTCCCTCAGACATTCTTGCCCCGAATAGACTCTTAGATATCTCATATCTTTCTGTTCGACTTTGAGCTCTAAAGAGCTCCTCAAGGTGAAACAGAATGGATCTGGCATCCATCTTTTCATGTTGCCTCTGTAACTCATTTGTCATGGAGGCAAGCATATAGCATTGGCCAAGTGTGGCATCATCCTTATGCTTCTCATAAGAAATGATCTCTCCCTCTTCAGCATCATCGGCAGGAAGAGGAGGTACAGGCCGATCAAGAACATAGGCTATCTTCCAAGCGGTGAGAACAATTCTCAAGTTCCTGAGCCAGTCACTATAGTTTAGACCAGTAAGCCTATTGGCATCAAGTATGCCGCGTAACGGGTAGTTCGCCATAGAAGTCTACAAGAGAAGATTTGTAATAATTGGATAACATGCAGATAGTCATTAATTAAGATATGGTCTTTAATCCTAATTTTATAACTCCCACTAATTTTTGACGAACTTGCACAACCTTCATTGTGCAAAGATGAGATATTCCAGCTGTATCCTAGTGGGACCAGAATCCCATTAACCTTATGGTAGTGGCCTTCTGGTAGCACAATAAACCACTCCATACTTAATGGGTAGGCAACTCTTGCCAATTGCAACTCCTTGCAACTCCTGGTATATTCAGCCTCTTTACATTATGAGAGTGGGTTCAAGACATGACCCTTGTGGCAGCACAACAAATCACAAAATCTGGTTAGGTTAGACCCGTTGTTACATTATGAGAGTGGGTTCAAGACATGACCCTTGTGGTAGCACAACAAAGACATGCCGACACCCATCCCAAAGTTCGGCCTAAGCCTTAGTCTAAGTCTATGTCCCCTTGCTGTGAGGGTCTTGTGGCAGCACAACAAACCCACACAGTCTAAGAGCAGCTCACTTAGACTATAACAATGGAAGGCTACGTGGGTCATTCTTAATGCCTCACGTTTACAACCTAATATGAGAGCGAGGGGTTTTAAATAAATGGTTTGTCTCATCAATATAGGTGCTACATACATATAAGAATTTGGAGTATCGTATATACCCTAAATATATATGTAAGGAATAAGTAGCACATCCACATATATCATATATATGTATTAATACCAATGGATGATCATGGACCACATTCCTAGCAGCATTACCAGAGCCAGTTGATAATGCACACAACCATGGCAAATAGAAAAACATGGAGCATCCAATGCTCCCACTAGATGTGAAGAATCTCCCGAGGCCTTTGGATCCAGTCTTCTTCTAAGTCTCCATTCGCTTCTCATTATTACAAGTAAATTTATAATTGGGCACGCAGGCCCACAAATATACATCATATAATGATAAGAATCCTTGAACTGGTCAAGGGGAGTACAATACAGGGGGGAGATAGAATGTACAACCCGAATTAATAAGAGAGAGAGAGAAGGAGGCACGCAGGCCCCATTAATCACATTACATAAAACCATTCACCATAAAGAGCATCATCACATGATATCTAAGTCCATGATCATCCATCCACACACAAGACACATCACATACATCAAATAGTAATTATCACATAATTACAGCGAGATGATAATTTCAAAATATAATAATTAATTTTAAAATCACGCATATTAAACATTCAACTAAACAATTTAGTTAAAACAAATAAGTCTAAACAACTTTAGACCACCATCATTCATATTCACTTCAAAGGCTCAATAATAATCTTTTGTTAATTAACCTCATAAGAATCATATTCTTATAGTAATCAACTCTAATTAATTAGATAATAGGAGATTCCTCAACTATTTTAGAATTCTTATTAACTAATTAACCAGGGGCCAAATAATGAAAAATAAATTAATAAGTTCATAAAACAATTTTATAACCTATTAAAATATTTTTTAGAAATTTTCTACATTTTCTACGTATTTTAAACTGTTTAAAATGCATAAAAATCAAAAAATATATAAATATCTGCCTTATCGGGTTCGGATCCGACGCGGGCCGGATCCGACGCGTCAAAGGCCCATAGGGGGGCTTCTTCTCCGCCCGATACGGAGGGGCGACTGGGCAAAAACCCTAGTCGCCGCCTGCGCACCCCCCCCCCCCCCGCGCTGTCCCCGGCCACCGCGGATGACTGCGGGCGACCCGCCGGTAGGGCCGCCGGCCTCCGCCACCGTCTCCGATGCCGGCAGCTTTGCCTGTGAAGAACAGGGATGACGTTCGTCCCTCTCGCCGCGAACGCCGCCGCAATGCCTCGTCGGCCCTCCCTTTGCCACCGGACGCCACCGCATGCCGTAGAGGATCATCCAGGGCCCCTTACCAGCCCCATGGGCCCCGGTAATGAAGGAACCAAGGCCTGAAACGACCATCCTCCCTACGTACGAACGGTGACCACGGCCTTGGAGATGAGATCGATTCGGGCTTGCCGGTGGGTCAACCTTTGCACCAAGACGTGCATTTTGATCCTCTTGATACTGGGAACAATTCCCTGGCATCAATTGGCCGTTGCTCATCTCATGAGCGACCCAATCGGATGACAAACATCGAGCCCCATGCATGAATGCGAACGACGAAAAATAATACAATAATGCTGATTTTGATCAAACCAGCAATCTGGCTCTGATACCACTATCAGATTCTGACCAAAATACCCAGCGAAAATCATCGAAACCTTAGATTGCATATCGTTGCCGATTTTTCAAAATCGAACTAGATCGGTGAACCCCACGGTGTGAAGAATGATTCTTTACCTTTACGGGGTTTAGAATCTCCCAAAACCTCGAAGACGAACGAGAGGAAGATCTCGGAGTTGCGAGCCGTTCAAGCGTCCGGCCTCTAGATGTATCCACACGAGCAGTGGAAGAAGAAGGGATCTCCTCCACGATCTCCACACGCCGACCCGATCTCAACACAACCATCCACCGGGGAGGAAGGAGAGAGAAGGAGGGGGCGCACCTGGGAGAGAGAGAGAGAGGAGAGAGGGCGGCTAGGGTTCTTTCTGTAGCTTGGCCAGGGTTTCTCCCAACAGCGTATATTTATAGACATTTGGCATTTTTTCACAAAAACCCAATAATAGTCTATAAAGTACACCCATCCCGGTCTGTCCAATACTCTATTGTGTGTGACCCTCTAGGCCCAATAGTCTATTTGATTTTCCAGCCCATTAAGTAAAGAACTCCTTCTTAAATTAATTAGTCATATCCATTAACTCTTAATGGAATTAGCGGCTTTCGATCACGAAAAGCACCAAGCAACGCCTCGTGATCCCAAATGACATTGGGGATAAGCAACCCACTCAGGAACCTTTCCGTCTACAGATTCCACACAGTTATAGATCCTCATTCATCCAATGCCCCACCAAGACTAGGGTATGGTCAAACTGTCAAACCCTATTGAGTCCCGGCTCGACTGAATCATGTACTCCAAACAGGTTCATTAGAAAAACTCATTTTTCATAATGAACTCCCGTACCCTGTCCAGGGATTTCCCGAGTACAGATCCGTAGGGCATTCTCTCTCATATATCATACTGAGAGTGAATGATCTCATGTTGTCAAACTAATTGCCTTCGCACGAGTTCCACTGAGTCCGAATAACTAACTGTACAAGACCACTACAATGAAGTCTATAAGTCAGTAATCAAATACTCAGCATCCCTTATGCAAGACATCTTTAGTGACTCAGATCTAAGATCCAACTGTGCTACTGTGATATAGAATACCTTGATTGACAGTCAGTATGATTACCATTCAGGGATTCTAGATCGGGTCAGTTCAGTGAACTCATTCCACTAATGAGCACCCACACACGTAGTTTAGTGTCTCCACACTGATGATTATGAGAACAATCACACCCATCATATGAGTAAGTATCATGTATGCTAGTCTATCCGGATCTTCAATGTCCCTTCTTGAAGATCCTATGACTGGGAACATCTAGAACATGTGCATCTGGATGACTGATCTCATTATCATAATCTCATTATGATCCAGCCATCATCACACATGTTCAGGGACTTCATCACATTCAAATCGTAAACATAAATTAAATGCAATGAATAAATACCATTAATATAAATATGAATAAGATATTACAAGAAATGACGTCATCACATCTCATGTGATTGGCTTGTAGGGCATACATTTCTATCACTTGGACCAAAAAAGAAAAATCCATTTTTACTTCTTAAAGAGGGCGCCCCCTTTTTTGTCTTCACATGTAATATTTTAATTTTTCTTTGACCATTGGAGGAGGAAAATATGATTTGACATCCCCTAAGTAACCCTCCCTAACCCTAGATCTGAGGGTAGTAGTGGTCATTTATCTAGGGTTTTCATTTCATATAAAACCATTATATTTCTTATTTTCATCACAATTAAAGAAAGAATTTCAGAAATTTTGCTCCAAGCCCAAGGGCGCCCCTTTCCTCTCTCCTCTCCACCTCCTTTGCAGCTGAGAAGGTTGATCTTTAGAGGTGTGAAGCCTCCATATCAGATCCATTTCTGAGTGAGAAGTTCAGCATCGCCGCTGCCGCCACCATCGAGCCGTCGTCGCACCATCACCGCCTCGTCGTCTCCGTTCTATCCACCGCCAGACAGTAGCTTGAAGCATGAATTCTTCCGCCCAAACCACGAATCTGGTCGATCTGATATTTTGAGGGTGAGTTCCCCACGTAGTTCCCCCTCTCCACAAAAATTCTCATGCCCTGAATCTTCATTTGCTCCCCATTCCATTTATGTTTCTCCGATCTACACAATATGTCCCTGTGCAGATCAATGATCCAGCACCCCAACTTTTCTTATTTTTCCTCCCCTTACTAATTTCAGATCGATCTGAAATTTGGACTGAGATTTCTGTACATATAATTCCCTCTCCAAAATTTTTTTCACGATTTTAGGAGTTTGTTTACCCTTCTTAAAAACTTCTACTAAAATTAGATTCTGTTCTATCCCCCGCAGTCCAGATCCGACCTCCCCTACTATAAAATCCTTTACACCCTTCAAGCCACCTCCAAAAAATTACAAAAAAATTTGTACATGACCCTCACTTCCCCCTCTCTCACCCATAAAATTCTCAAGTCTCAAATCCACTGTTTGCCCCTCGGTCAAACCTCATTATCAGGCAGATCCCAGTCTGCCCAATCTGTTTTGAGTCGGTGAGTCTGCCAGTTCTAAATTCCACCAAAGAAAATACAGAAACAGGAAAATTCCGGTAACACTAGGTGTTCGTAGATCTGCGAAAGTGCTTCACAACGGCACTGATTTCGTGTCGATCAAACATCGGATCTCATCGCAGCATTTATTCTCGCCGAGTCGCGCAGTTTTGAATCTGCAGAATAGGTTCGAGACAGCAAGCAACAACGGCCAATAGTCGGACCGCCTCACCTTCCACAAGGTGATCCAGCGCGATCCCATCCAAGGGATTGTCCCTCCATGAGTCCTCTTCGCAACGGTACCACACCCAGCCTGATCGGCCCTCCGACCGAAGCGTGATCCTCCAGATCGTCAGCACGCGCCATCTGGCCAGCACCGAGTAGCAGTGCCTCGGCATCGTCGAAGCTGCCCAAAACGCTGCCCATCAACCCAATTTCGATACTCCCGAGTCCCACGTGTTACCTATTACCTCCCTGCGTGGAGTGGGTATATTTTCTGTAATTACTGATAATTGTCTAACCGGGAGTACGGGTCTTGGCCGAGGTTGTCTTCCCCACGCCCGGAGCGTGGAGGTATCGATCTCTCTCACTCGGCATTTGCTTATTTAGTATGTGATTGTATGTCGCTGATAGTGAGTGGTAGGATCTAGCTCATTCATTTCATCACCGCTGCAAGTGAGTGAGTGTGACCCGTCCCGTGACTCGATCCGAGCATGAAAGTGAGTTTGACCACCCTTGACTCTGCCAGTTTCTCAACCGCGCAAATCCCACGTTTCCCTCGCCTGGGACGATTCGTGAGCTTGACTTCTTGTTGAGGACACCTTCTCCTCTTCTGGAGCTCCTTAGTGCCAAAACTGAGGTGGCTCCATTGTACACAACATTGCTGGTCATTTCGGTCAAAAAAGGAGTGGAGTCGATATCTACAGTCTTAGATTGTATTGTCTAGTTGAGTCCCTTGTCGTCTCGCATCACTCATCCACGGAGGTTCGAGATGGCCCCAAAATAACATGGATGCGCACGGAAGCGGCAACATCCGAAACGATAAAGGCGGAGCACGGTGCAAAACCAGACGAGAAAGAGCCTAAAGCACAGAGGAGGCCACCGGCTGTGAACTTTGAGGCTCCACCGTTTATAGAATTGGAGGGAGGCCACCGGTTATGAACTTTGAAGCCCCACTGTTTATGCGTTAATGGGGGGCACCATTTAAGGGCCATGGAAGGCCACCTGCTATGGAGGGAAGATGGCCACCGGTTATGAGGCCAAAGGTGCCACCGTTTATGTGGGAAAAGGTGCCACCGTTTATGGCGCTAATGGGAGCCACCGGTTAAGGGCCATGGGAAGCTACCGGTTATGGAGGGAAGAGGGCCACCGGTTTTGGGGCCAAAGGTGCCATCATTTATGGGGGGAAAAGGTGCTGCCATTTATGGCGCTAACGGGCGCCACCGGTTAAGGGCCATGGAAAGCCACCGGTTATGGGGCCGCGGGCGCCACCGGTTAGCGAAGGGAAGGCACCACCGGTTATGCCCATGAGTGAGTCCCACCGGCTAACAAAGGAGGAGACCCCACCGATTAACCTCAGGGATGAGCCACCGGTTAAACCGTGAACGTGACCCACCGGTTGAAACTCTATGGGGTCTAAGATAGATTGAAGGAAGCTTCCTTCACAGGGTTAAAGGGGATAATAATGGGGTATGTGAGTGGGAAAATGACGGAGCTGACTTCCACTAAAGAGTATGAAAGGACCAAGCACCGAACTGCCCTTTGCCGTGGCTCGCACATAGAGGGAGGACGGGTAGTAGCATAGCACGGGTTGTACACCCCGTAGGCAGGGAGACTTCAGGGGGACACACTCCAAGATGTTGGTCTCAGGGCCCTACTCATCATATTGAGCAAGCCCTATGCCATCCCTCAGGGAGACTCACTCGGTGCAAAGAAACCATATGGTGTAAACAAGCATCGTGCAGACACACAAAAATAACATAAGATAAATTCTTTTTCTTTTATTCACTTCGATCACTAGGTGTGGATACATACACACCCGTTGGACACTAATGAAAAGGAGGGAAAATACAGTTAAAGAGAGAAAGCAAACAAAGCAAAGAACTTCACGCAGTGAGGGAGAACGGGGGAAGAGAAATGATCACTCCTTCTCCCCCTCTACTCACACAAACCTTTCTTCTCTTCCGTGGCTCACCCCACCTACATGAAGCTCACAGACGAACTCCTCTTACACTCACTCTCTTCTTCTCTTCACTCAGATGGAAG
The DNA here is from genome assembly GCA_022559845.1 of Amorphophallus konjac. NCBI lineage: Eukaryota > Viridiplantae > Streptophyta > Magnoliopsida > Alismatales > Araceae > Amorphophallus > Amorphophallus konjac. The sequence continues at coordinate 102,914,366 of CM040123.1, forward strand.
CAACAGAACTAGCAAATGGTTCGAAAACCAGAGCCTAGAAGCCAGTAGGAAGAGAGCTCACCCAGAACCAGCAACCCAAGTGAGGAGGAAGAAGCCCCCTTTTTCTCTAGCTAGAGGCCACTTTTATATCAACGAACGCAGCATCTGGTCCATTTCCATCGAAGTCCCGGACATCGAGCATAGTGTGTATTACCCACTGGACAACACAGTGTGCTGCCGTCTCGAAGATGAGGTCGCCAGTCAACATCGTCTCTTTGCTGGATTTGGGAAGATCCTGCTGGCATTGTATCTGGGCTGCAATTTGGAAGCAAAGTGTGGTCGTTACCATTTTAGGGAGCCTACGCTCCATAGCGTGCAAAGTGCCAGCTTTCTACAGAGTGTAGCCTATTGTCCTCCCGTGCTGCCATTTAATTGGCCAAGAGTGGCCACCGGTTATAGCCCCGCCGGTTAAGTGCCAAAAACGGCCACCGATTATACCTCGTTTGGAAGCCATCGGATATGCCATGTTTGGAGCCACCAGATATGGAAGATGCCACTATTTATCCGCGTGAAGGAGCCACCGGTTATGCGGCTCGGAGAGGCCGTCGGTTATGTTGGTAAGGGAAGCCACCAATTATGGCTTTGAAGAGAGCCACTGGGTATGAGCCCTGTGGAGCCGTCGGTTATAAGCCCATAAAGGGCCACTGGATATGCCACGTTTGGAGCCATAGGTTCTGTGCCCATGAAGGGCCACCGGTTAACGGCTTGAGGAAGCCACCATTTATCTGCTTGAGGAAGCCACCGTTTATGGCTTGAAGGAGGCCACGAAGGGCCACCGGATATGCCACGTTTGGAGCCACCGATTATGTGCCCATGAAGGGCCACCGGATAACGGCTTGAGGAAGCCACCGTTTATGTGCTTGAGGAAGCCATCGTTTATTGCTTGAAGGAGGTCACTGTTTATAGCTTTGAGGAAGCCACCGGTTATGAGCCCTATGGAGCCACCGGTTATGACTCCCACTGGAATCGTTCAACCGGTCACCTCGCTCGGTTGACCGAACCGTCACACAGCCCCTTTTTCTTCTTGTCTTTTCTTCCTTATCTTCTCTTCCTTGTCTCTTTTTCTTTCTTTTGCTGTAAAATACAGATCAAAAATTTTAGTGTCCACAGGGGCCTACAAGCTAAACGCCCTGAATGGGCTGCTTGTGGCAGTGTTCGTGGTGGTAGGGTATATTTCTTTGCTGGGCATTGGTAGGGAATGCCGGTGGAGGGTGGACTAGGGCTATCAATTCAGCTCACATATCTTCTCCCGGTTCTCTCTTACCGACCTTTCTGGACTCCAGCCATACCACGGGGGTAGCTTGGGTCCTCTTCGGCACCCAGATTTGTCTACATTTGGTTGGTTGCTGAGCTAGCTTGTCTTTCGGCCCTCGAGCCTTCTCAGCATATTCTTTCTCGACCCCACTTAGTGCTTGGTAGAAATTGTGCACTGGGATCGGTCTGGGATGACCCTAGATGAATCCTCACATTCCCAATGAGGACAGACGACTTTCCAGAAGTGGAAAGATGGCCTCTAGGTGAAGCAGTGGCGGGGTTCCTTTGTGCTCTCCTCTGGCGAGGCGCCGACCTCTTGTTAGTTGAGTTGGCACTATGGCACACATGATGCACTTGGTAGCCAACCATCTTGGGAGCTGTGCCATTAGCAGATCATGATGCAGCTCTACCCCGGGCGGATCCAACAGAGGGAGAAGCAATTCTCGGGGCAACCGATTTGCCGACATTGGCAGGCTCGACGACCTCTGTGGTAAGCAACCCCACAAAGGCCACTCCCAAGAAGTTGAGGAAGCCCACCACTGGTGGAAAGTCACCAAATCTCATCGGCACCACCAGGTAGGTACTGGCATGGTCGTTGATGATAAATGGTCCGAACGTGACGGCCATTGGAATTATCAAAGCCTGCAATTAAAGATTGACAGTTAGAATCTCAGAAAGAGGCTAAGGGGCCCTTGGTCCTGGCGAGGAGATGAAGGGAGATTTCTGGTCCCACCGGGAATGCCAGACTTGTGGGGATACTTTTCTTTATTTATTTTATTTTGTTTTATTGTATTTGTTTTATTTATTCAGTCTATTTATTCCGTGCGTGGGTGTGCTAGTCGCATTGTGACAGTTTGTTCAAACTTCGAAGATCGGAAGACTTGGAGTTGAGAGTGTGCGCGCCGTCTGACTAATCAGACAATATTGGATAGCGGGTCGGGACTGAAACCCGTCATGTCATAAAGGTCATAACGTTAATTACATCTCCCTGAGAGGAGAAAACCCTTAATTAGTCGCCAGGAAGAAGGGCCCTATAGCCTAAAATTTAATTATTGAATAAAAGGAGACGGACTAAAAGTGACTATGGCGGGGCACCATGTGCCGAAGGAAAGGGTGTTTAAACCGTCTGACTCACTCGTCGCTCATTCATTTTTTATATTCGAAGACCGCTTCGAGTTGAAAATATAATAGCGTTAGAAAGAGATTTTTTTTAGGTAAATGTCTGCCGAAGACGCGGCATGGTTTAATATATGGGGGACGGAAAAGAAAGGGTAAGGGCAGATCAAATCTGAAAGATTGTCGGCCAATAGCAAGGTCAGGTCTCAGCCATGACGGGTGAAAATCCCAGGGGGCTCGGCCCTGACCTACAATAGGCGTTGTTTATGTTCCCTTTGCTCAGGGTATAGAAGGTGGAGGCCCCAGAGCCGACATTGTTAATTTTTTTGTTATTTATTTATGTTTGAGTCTGATTATATGTTATTATTTTTTCGTTTCATCACACAATTCATTACTTATGCAAACCCCCCTCTTTTTTTTTACATTTTGTTACTATTTTGGTTCGTCACACAATTCTCCTTTTCTTCTTTTTTTAATTATTCTTTTTTCTTTTTTATAGTATTTTTTTGTAATAAATTTACTTATGGATTGTTGTTAAAATTTTAATTCTCATTTCTTATTTTTTTAATACTTTTTATTTGTTTACTGATTATTGTTATAACTTTAATTTTAACCCCCTCCTCCTTTTTTTTAAACTCCCCATGCTTCTTTTCTTTACTATTTATTTCATTTTTTAAAATTGGGTGGGTGCAGGATCACCGGGCCCATAGGTGCCGAATCACGGCACTTGCGAGTGCCGGAACTCTGCCATGGCCGGTCCCAAGCCCGGATGAGAAAAGAGGAGGGTTTGCGTTAGGTCAACAGCCAGCAGTAAAATTTTGTCACATCTCCAACATGAATTCTGATCCAAATACATTATGTGCTAATGCTAGGGCGTTCCCCGTAAGCGACGCGTTACATCGGAACCCGGATGGAATGACAAGTGAGCAAGGGCTAGCTAGGGCGTTCCCCGTAAGCGACGCGTTACATCGGAACCCGGATGGAATGACAAGTGAGCAAGGGCTAGCTAGGGCGTTCCCCATAAGCGACGTGCCGCAATGGCGCCCGATTACCGTGTCAAATAGGCAAGGGTTCTCGTGTGGGGTTGGACGCACACGGGTAAAGAAGCAAGTCCATAAACATAGGATCCGTCTAGCTACGTGGAATATAGGAACTTTAACGGGTAAGAGTTTAGAATTAGTTAAGTTAATGAAGGATAGGAGGATTAACATAGCTTGCCTACAAGAAACTAGGTGGAAAGGACATAAAGCTAAAGGCATTGATGGATATAAAATTTGGTATACGGGTAATAATAATTCTAGAAATGGTGTTGCTATAATAATAGATAAAAACTTAAAAGACAGAGTTGTGGAAGTAAATAGATTGGGGGATAGACTAATGTTAATTAAACTTATCTTAGGTGAGGATACTTTGAATATAATTAGTACATATGCACCTCAAGTAGGATTAGAAGAGAGCATTAAAAAGTAATTTTGGGAGGCTATTGATAGTTTGATCTAAAATATCCCTAGTGAAGAGAGAATCTTTATTGGAGGGGATCTTAATGGTCATGTGGGTAAAGATAATAGAGGCTATGAGAGGATTCATGGAGGGCTTGGTTTTGGCAATAGAAATGATATGGGTAACACTATTCTTGATTTTGCTATGGCCTATGATCTAGCAATTACTAATACCTTCTTTAAGAAAAGGGACGAACACTTACTAACGTACAAGAGTGGAACACATATAAGTCAAATTGATTATTTTCTCATTAGGAAGGTCGATAGAGTTTTATGTAAAGATTGTAAAGTTATTCCTGGTGAGAGTCTAGCCCCTCAACATAGGTTGTTAGTAATGGATGTCACTATCCCTAAATTCAAAAGAAAGATCATTATAAATAATTATTCCAAGATTAAATGGTGGAATTTAAAAGGTAAAAGTTTGGAAACATTTAAAAATCATCTATTAAAGGAAAATATTTGGAATTTAGAACAAGAAACTAATGTAATGTGGAATAATGTTACAAATTGTACAACGAGGGTTGCAAAATAACTCTTAGGCGAATCTAAAGGTAAAAAGAATTTAGAAAAAGAGACTTGGTGGTGGAGTGAGGAAATCCAAAATATCATTAGAGTAAAAAAGGAATGCTTTAAAGTTTGGCAAAGTAAAAAAAATGATCAAACCCTAGAAGCCTATAAAATCGCTAAAAAGAGAGCTAAGAAAATAGTTAGCGAAGCTAAATCAAAGGTATTTGAAGATTTATATAATAAATTAGGAACCCAAGAGGGTGAAAAGGACATATTTAAACTTGCTAAATTAAGAGAAAGGAAAACTAGAGATTTAGATCATGTTCGGTGCATCAAAGGTGAAGATCAAAGGGTTTTAACTAAGGATCTTGAGATTAAAGGGAGGTGGCATAGCTATTTTCAGCAGTTACTTAATGGAGATTCCGTCAATGATTTATCTTTAGAAGGTACCCAAGAGTCCACAATATTTGATAAATATCAATATTTCAGGCGTATTAAGATGTCAGAAGTGGAAGATGCTTTAAGAAAAATGAAAGTGGGTAAGGCCTTAGGACTAGATGGCTTACCTATTGAAGTTTGGAAAGGCCTAGGAGATATTAGTATTCAGTGGCTAACTAAATTTTTTAATAAAATTTTAAAGGAACGGAGAATATCAGAAGTTTGGAGAAAAAGTGTTGTAGTTCCTTTCTATAAAAACAAAGGAAATATTCAAAGTTGTAACAATTATCGTGGAATTAAGCTTATGAGTCATACTATGAAACTTTGGGAAAGAGTAATTGAAAAATGCCTCCGATGTATTACTACTGTATCGGAAAATCAGTTTGGTTTTATGCCAAATAGATCTACTACAGAAGCTATTTTCTTACTACGGCAGCTAATGGAGAAGTATAGAGAGATGAGAAAATATTTGTATATAGTTTTTCTTGATTTAGAGAAGGCGTACGATCGAGTACCGAGAGAATTGATTTGGTGGACATTAAGAAAGAAAGGAATCTCTCAAGGATATGTTGATTTGATTAAGGATATGTACGACGGTGCTATTACTAGTGTTCGAACTATTGCTGGGGAGACTGGTGAATTTTCCGTTTCTATAGGTTTGCATCAAGGTTCTACACTAAGTCCGTATCTCTTTGCCTTAGTTATGGATGAAGTAACTAAACAATTGCATGAGGATATCCCTTGGTGTATGCTTTTTGCAGATGATATTGTTTTAATTGATGAGAGTATTGATGCTCTAAATGCTAAGTTAGAGCGTTGGAGACTTGCCTTGGAGTCTAAAGGTTTTAAAATTAGTAGGAGTAAGTCAGAGTTTATGCACTGTAATTTTAGTAATGGGAGAGCGGTTCAGGAAGACATGGTTCTAATTGATGGACATAACATTTAGAAGAATAGTAGCTTTCGATACTTAGGGTCTATCATACAAGAGAATGGGGAGATTTATGATGACGTTACACATAGGATTAAGGTAGGCTGGTTAAGATGGAGAAGTGCATCAGGTGTCCTTTGTGATCGTCGTATGTCTGTGAAACTCAAAGGGAGATTTTATAGAATGGCTGTGAGACCTGCTTTATTATATGGTACCTAATGTTGGGCAGTACGAAAGGAACACATCCACAAAATGTGTGTAGCAGAGATGAGGATGTTGAGATGGATGTGTGGTAAGACTAAGAAAGACAAGATTAGGAATGAGCGTATCCGTAAGGACTTAGGGATAGCTCCAATTGATAGTAAAATGAGAGAAAATAGACTCAGGTGGTTTGGGCATGTGTGTCGTCGCCCTAACTCAGCACCGGTTAAAAGATGTGACCAAATCTTAGTGGATGCTAGTAAAAGAGCTCGGGGAAGGCCTAAAATGAGATGGTGCGATGTTAATAGGAAGGACATTAGTTTCTTAGGTTTAAATACGAATATTGCACTTGATAGAAATCTTTGGCGGAACAGGATTCATGTAGCTGACCCCAATTAATTGGGATAAGGCTCTGATGATGATGATGATCTTTTATGTATCACTACAAGAAAAGGTTGTAATAGGGACAGAAATTTTCGACGAAACAATTTTCGTCTGAAATCCATCCCCAATTACAAGATTTCCTATGGAAAGTACTTCCTTCACAAATATGTCCCAAATTAGGGATGGATTAACGACAGATATAATTTCTCACAAATCCGTCCCTAATTTGGGATAGATTTGGGAAGGAAATATTTTCTGTCCAAAAAAATAAGAATTTTTTGACTAAAAATACTTTCATCCCAAATCTGTCCCAAATTAAGGACGAATTTGTGACGGAACTATGATCCATCGGAACTAACAAGCATCATATTTAATAGGGAGAATTACCTGTATACCCTTAAAAAAATCATGAATTACCTGCATACCCTTACCTTTTTAAAAACTACCGCCATACCCTCAAAAACTCTTAACCAGTGTTAGCAACCCCCTCAGTTTACTTGCCGTCTTGATGCTATATACGGACGATTCTTTTAGACCGTTTTACCCCCCTACCTCCTTTCTTTTCTCTCCACCTCCGCGATCGTAGATTACGTCTGCCTCCTCCCCTCGCAAGACCTTCTTGCCATTATGGTGGATGCCGCCCTAGCAACCGTTGCCCTCTCCTTTCGCTCCCCCTTTCTCAGAATCTTCTCTGCCGGAGGAGAGCTCGCCCTCACCCTCTCCCTCCACTCTCACTCACGGCCGCACGTCCTCTCCCTCTCCCTCCGCTCTCCCTCGGCTGCTCGTCCTCTCCCTCTCCCTCGGCCGCTCATCCTCTCCCTCTCCCTCCACTCTCACGGCCACGCAGATCAACTGTAACGGCCTCTTCTCTACCGGAGGGTAGCTAGCCCTATCCCTCTCCCTCCAATCTCACGGCCACTTGCCCTCTCCTTCTCCCCACGTCATTTCTTCTATGTGTGTCCAATTGGAAAATGCATTCAAGTATTTCATCCATCCATTCAAGGCGTATTGAATTGTCTTCTCTGCTCAGATCCACCGAAGTCTAGGGCGTATCGTAATTCATCGTGAAAAAATGTGGAAAAGATGGGGAACAAATAAACAGTAGGTTAACCGATTTATGCTTTATCTTATAGCGATCTAGGAAATTCCAACCTCTCTGGACAGTTGGTACCCGAACTTGGAAATCTTGAACGTCTTCAATATCTGTAAGTATTCACTTCCCTTGAACTATTTTTTGTTGGCGCTTTTCACTTTATTATGTGTCAGCTTCCTTTTTTCCTTGTGCTTTATCGGGAATAAAATGATACTCTGGACTGGGATAGGGTTTTTAGACTTTTAAAAGTGTCTAACAAGTGTTTTATATAGGCATGACTGGCAATATAAGACTAGTGCAACCACATTTGTCTGATGGCACCACCTTGCCTTGTCTCACACTCCTAAATTTAATGTTGCAACTAGTAGGATGTAGTTGCATTTTCTCTCTGAGTAAAAGGGATATGCTAGTTCAGTCATTGCAAAGAAAGAGAAGGAATATCGAGATAAGATAGAAGTTCTAGATTTTAATATGTGCATAGAAATGTTCATGCACACACCATGCAAAATTTGATGAAGTTTGGCAATATCTTGTTGGTCACAAAATTTTTGTTGTGATTGACAATTACTTTTGTGGAAAGCAACCATAATGTTTCTATACCAGAGGAGGGTATTATGTCATTGCAATAACATTTCTCTGTAGCATCATTCTATCGGAGAGGTGACTGCATCTTCTGTATAGCCCGCTAGTTATCTTTATAAAAGAGAAGTTACTTTATCACACGCCTTTGTTTGTAATAGGTCTTTGGTCATAGTGGGTAATGATGAGTGAGGATACAATTGCTCACTCTGTTAGTCGGTGTTCGATTGCTCCAGATTGCCATTGTAACAGGGCTTGTAAGACATATATCTCGTCTCAAGAATCAAGCAAGGGGAGACGATTCTATCGGTGTCCACGATGGAATGTAAGTATATTCAAAATGCATGTTACATGATTGATGTTATGTCTAAGAGATTGTAAGTATATTAATGATTGTTTTTTTTTTGTAGGAAGATAATACTTGTGGGTACTTTGCATGGGTTGATGATATGCATCATTCCACGGTAGACTTGAAGTATCAACTAATCAATATGGAGGCACTCTTGGAAAAGAAGTTTAAGGCATTGGAAAAGAAATTAGACAAGCTTGAGACAATTGAATTGAAGATGGATAAGTTGCAAGTAGAGTTACCAAATAGAGCACTGACAGTTAGAAAAGTGATGGAAGAAGCAAGAAAAATCACTTTACACTTTGTCATTTTAGTTGCTATGTATATTGTGATGTACTATGTAATTTGATATGACAAGTGGGAGTTTACATGTCCCCATGTACTTGCATTTAATACATGTGTTATGCCCCTATGCTTTGATGTTAATGTGTTGTTGTTTTGATGATAGCAACTCAATGAGTCACGCAGACAATGATGATGATCCATGCTAATTGTTATGGGGAGATTGTTAGGCCCAGGCCCCTTGTGGATTGATGATGTAATGATATCTTGAGTGCATCATGCTCGCGAACATACATAGTCGGTGCAGGTTTAACATGAGAATATATATCTTAGCACACTTAGAGTATGTGCATGCATAACTCAAGTCGATGCAACTTTTGTTGCTGCACGCGACTAAGTCCGTGCAACTCTTATTGTTGCATGAACACAAGACTATGCAACTTTTGTTGATTTGAGCGTTTAAGTTCGTGCATCATTTCATCAGAGTCTGTTCATTATACATTCAGCCTAAACTCTAGGGATAGCAAGCCAGTGCAGAACTCCATTTTGTGTAGAAAAGAGTCAGTGTACACTTGACGTGTGCGAGGCTGAACTTGGTGCAAAGGGATCTCAATGCATTAATGTTGTCGGAGCAACTTTTGTAGCTAGACGTAACCTAGTCGATGCAACTCATGTTGCTATACGCGATCGTGATTAAGTCTGTGCATTTGTGCATCTTTCAAAACAAAGTCTTTACATCCTTCAGAAGCAAGTCAATGCATCCTTTACTTCATGAAAACAAAGTCTGTACATTCTTCAGTAGCAAGTCGATGCATCTTTTGCTTCATGCACACAAGGTCTGTATATTCTCTGGTGGCATGTCCGTGCATTCATCTTCATTGTACATACTTTCTTATATGCATACTGCATTTTATGCATCAAGTCTGTACATGTCTCGATGCCATGTCTGTGCATTCATCTTCATTGTACATACTTTCCTATATGCACACTACATTATGTGCATCAAGTATGTACAGGCTTAGATCAAATTTTGAACTAACTCAGTGCATCCTTTTCTCTTCTCTTTCAGATCAATTCAAGTTGGTAATTAGTATGTATACTTGAAGCATGTATACTTGTCAATGAGTGAAAGGTTAACAATGTAGAACACCTTGTGAGGCTCTATTTACATGGAGCATATCAACTGTGAGGATGCATTTACAGTTGGTAGTGTCCCCCTTCCCCTGGGCACAGCCGATCACTGCCACTGAGGTTAGCTTACATTCAAACTGTCAGAAATGCACACAGACCATACTTCACAAAATAATCAATCATAAAACCATGGAATCCATTGATCATAAACACCAAGTCAATGCTCTTAGAGCATACGTTACAATACATTGAAACTTGATTACACCAACAAAGGGATTTGAAACATCCATTGATTATAAACACCAGTTTAGTGCTCACAGAGCATACTTCACAAAATAGAGAGTTTGAAGCACCGTTTGGTTAAGATACAAAAATTGTCTTGCCAAAGATCGCATCTTAAGTGCTACTCCCAGGTGTAGTCTTACATGGCACAGATCTGCCTCTACCCCTTCCTCCCACCGGTGGCCGAAAAATAGCAAGTGTTGATGTTGTAGCAGTCTTCTTTGGTCTCCCAGGAGGCCTCCTACAAGAAATGCACTGTTAAGCAACTAAGTAAAAGAAATGTAAGATCGGAAAATTAAGTTGAATTACCTTGCACTTGAAGTAGGTGTGTTTTGGATTGGATTCTTGCATGTGTTGGCATAGTGACCGGCTTCACCACATCTTGTGCAATTATGTTGTCTTTTTAGTCTAGCTGGCTCATCTGGATCTCGAATACGACTCTTTCTTGGCCTTCCAGGGGGACGTCTTGTATTGGGTGGAAACACTTCCATATCAAGCTTGACCCAACTTTCTCTATCAGGCATAGGGCTGATGGTCTGAGCATAAGTAGCCTTATATGTGGCCACATGGTAATAGTGAGATACATAGTCCTCCCACTTCGGTGCCCTATTTGTTGATAATACCAACACCATCTAAAACTTCTTCAGGTTGCTCTGCATCTAAGGGTACAGTTGGCCAGTCTTGACTAGCACAAATCTTTATGATTTTATTGTTGCTGCACTTATCAAACATTTGGATGATATGTTCATTTGTCTCTAAGTTCAGATACTTTCTATCCCTGCTGCCATTCTGCACTTCAGCCACAAAATATATCTGATCAATTTGTCCCCCCTCAGTGAATAACCCACTTGCTACCAACTGCAGTTCCATTAAATTAGCATAATCCTTGGTCCATGAAAAGGACCTCTGTTTGAAACTCCTCGGAGATAACCTATCCTGTCCATCATGACCATGCACCACCTTCCAATGCCCACCATAAAACAACTTAATTAAGTAGCTCTCCTCCATTTTACCTGTTACAAAGTTTTGAAATATACAAAAACCAATTCATTCATTAAACCTTTGCAAAGTACCATACACAGGGTCACTCAATTTAATACTAAACCTTCAACTACTGAGAATAAAGAAATACTAACAGGATTGTGAACAAGAACTAATGCAAGTGAAGGGAAGGCAAGGAGGACATGCTTGAAAATGGAAACATTTTAAACATTTGTATAGAACAGAAGTGAACATGGAAAACTCACTTGAAAGAAGTTATGAAACTCTACCAACCGAGTCCCATTCTCTCCCCTCGATAAAGTGAGAAAATAAAAGTGGAGGTGAGATAGGGTATAAGAGCACCGGAAAAATCTGAAAAGTAGCCCTACCCTGTGTCTGTGGACCTCAATTGGTAACCAGAAAAGATGAAACCAGCCCAAAGGCAAGTATCAGGCATACTCTTTGGTCACAAATTCATGATGAGGGGGCTCAAGAATACACACCTAATCTGACCACCACGTCGGGGGGTATGGAGAAGAGCACCCTGCGAGGAGCAAGCAACACGAGGAAGAAGCCGACACCGAAACACCCTTCTAAAGACAACACCGGAACGCCCTTCTGCGCGAATGGCCCTTCTGTGGAAGAGGAAGACGACACGCATTAAAGGGGTGGATTAGGGTTTCGGTGAGACTCGATGAGTTCGCCGAGGGTTCCGGAGAGATAGGGAGGTCACTCCGTGAAATCGGGTGCAAAGGAGAGGGGGGGCTCAAGAATACACACCTGACCTGACCACCACGTCGGGGGGGGGGGGGGGCGGAGAAGAGCACCCTGCGAGGAGGAAGCAACACGAGGAGGAAGCCGACAGCAAAACGCCCTTCTGCGTGAATGGCCCTTCTGCGGAAGAGGAAGATGACACGCATTGAGGGGGTGGATTAGGGTTCCGGTGGGCCTCGACGAGTTCGTCGAGGGTTCCGGAGAGATAGGGAGGTCACTCCGTGAAACCGGGTGCAAAGGAGAGGGGGGGCTGGAAGGGCCGGGGAAGAGGGAACCGGAGGTCGGAGGGAGGAGGGGTGGGAGAGCGGAGGGAATGAAGGTTCCGTTGAGCTCGAGGGGGGGGAGATGGAAAACCCACTTTAATTCATAAACCCAAAACCTAACATGCGATACCCACGGGCCGGGGTAGGTTAGTCTTTTCCAGTCACCCAGTTAACGTCAGTCACGGCCCGTCGACGGCATGTGTATAATAGAGATGTATTTGAGTTTTTGAGGGTATGGCGGTAGTTTTTAAAAAGGTAAGGGTATGTAGGTAATTCATGATTTTTTTAAGGGTATACATGTAATTCTCCCTATTTAATATATATATATATACCTATTATTTCTGACGGATCATAATTTCGTCAAAAATTCATCCCTAATTTGGGACGGATTTGGGACGGAAGTATTTTCCGTCCGAAATATTCTTATTGTTTCCAACTGAACATCCTTTCGTCCCAAATCCGTCCAAAATTACGGACGGATTTGGGACGAAATTATGATCCATCGAAAATAACAAGCATCATATTTAAAATATATATATTCTTATTATTTCCAACTGATCATAATTCCGTCATAAATTCGTCCCTAATTTGGGACGGATTTGGGACGAAAGTAGTTTCCATCGGAAATATTCTTATAATTACGGACAGATTTAGGACGGAATTATTCCGTCTGAAATCTTTCCCTAATTTGGGACGGAGTTAGAGCAGAAGGATTTTTCGTCGAAAACAACAAGAATATTTCTGATGAAAACAACTTCCGTCCTAAATCCGTCCCAAATTAGGGACAAATTTGTGACGGAACTATGAGCCATCGAAAATAACAAGAATCATATTTAAAATATATATATATTCCTATTATTTATGATGGATCATAGTTCTATCCAAAATCCGTCCCTAATTTACGCTGGGTTTGGGAAAAAGTAATTTCGGTCGGAAACATTCTTATTTTTTCTGACGAAATTTTTTTTCGTTCGAGTTACATCTTTCGAAAATCCGTCCCAAATTTGTGTGACAAAGCTGACCTTCTTCATGTCCCCGAAAGATATAGGATGTGGTCAAGAGAGGGGCAACAAGGAGGTGGGGGAGTCTTTGTCAAGTGGTTATGAGGGAGCTAGCTAGGAAGCTGAAAATGAAGAGGAGGAAAGCTCAGTCGAGGAGTCCAAGCGAGGTTAGTATGTTGTTGGAGTTGGTCTCTGTTTTCCTTCTCGGGCTCGCCAAAGTCCATTGTTCCCCGTTCCTACCCCATCGCTAACCCCTCCCCCCGGACCTGCATTTTATTTTTATATAAATGTTGTAAAAAAGGAGGGGTAAAAATAGGAAATATCCATACCCCCTCCCAACCCCCACTATGCGAAGAACCCTCGCAGGTTCCCACTAAAGTGCCCGGATAGAGCGAGGTAGAGAGGGGTTGGGAGAGCACTGTAGAAGTATTCGTCGTCATGAGAGAGAGAGAGAGAGAGAGAGAGAGAGAGAGAGAGAGAGAGAGAGAGAGAGAGAGAGAGAGAGAGAGAGAGAGAGAGAGAGAGAGAGAGAGAGAGAAAGAGAGGTTGGGGGGCTATCGAAGTCATCGTCGTCTACTATGGGAGTTGTTAGTACAGTCGGAGGCATGCAAAGAGGCGGTGGTGGGGGAGTGTGTAGGGAAGGCCCGAAAAGGAGGGGGACGAGATAGCAGGGGAGGGCATGAGAGGGGAGGCGAAGAAGGTGAGGGGAGGGCCAGGAGGTATGGTTCCAGAAGTGGGAGGGGAAGTGGGGAGAGGGGAGGGAGATTTGGGATGAAATTATATATGTTTGAAATCTGTCCCTAATTTGGGACGTATTTGGAATTGAAGGATTTTTCGTCAGAAGCAACAGGAATATTTCTGATGGAAACTACTTCCGTCCCAAATCCATCCTAAATTAAGGACAAATTTGTGATGAACTATGAGCCATCGGAAATAATTATTTTCGACAGATCATAGTTCTTTCCCAAATATGTCCCTAATTTAGGAAAGATTTGGGACGGAAGTATTTTCGGACGGAAATATTCTTATTTTTTTTGACGAAAAATCTTTCCATTCCAAATCCGTTTGAAATTAAGGACGGGTTTGGGATGGAATTACATTCGTCAAAAATTCATCCCAAATTTGCGTAACGAAGCTGACCTTCTTCATGTCCCCGAAGGACACATCACGTGGTCGAGGGAGGGGCAACAAGGAGGTGGGGGAGTCTTCATCAAGTGGTGATGAGGGAGGTAGCTACGAAGCCAAAAATGAAGAGGAGGAAAGCTGAGTCGAAGACTCCAAGCGGGGTTAGTTTGTTATTGAAGTTAGTCTATGTTTTCCTTCTCGGGCTCACCAACGTTCACCATTCCCCGTTCCTCCCCCATCGATAACCCCCTCTATAGTACATCCTTGGTTTTGATGATGTCTAACTATAAGCCACAGAGTGATATGTTAATTTCTATCAAAAGGATACAAAAGTTCTGAATTATGTAAGTGAACAGGTCAAGGAACTCAAGTCAACTCAATCACTCAAGCAAAGAAGCAAGCGGACATGTATCCCAAGTGAAAACAGGTCAAGGAAGTCGAGTCAACTCAATCAATCAAGCAAAGAAGCAAGCAGACTTGTATCCCAAGTGAAAACAGGCCAAAAGCACAAGAATAGAATTCCAAGTCAACTTGGCTAGGGATCAAGTCGACTTGAAGCAGCTTCTAGAGACCAGTCAACTGGACAGGCCATCCCCAAGTCGACTTGGAAGCCTTGTAAGTCGACTTGGGCCAAGCAGATAGAATTGACTATTCTGTTCAGATTCTGAGCAAGTCGACTTAGCCAGGGGACAAGTCGACTTGAGCAGCTACCAGAACCAAGTTTCTATTCAGAGCAACAGCAAGTCGACTTGGAAGCCTAACCAAGTCGACTTGTGATGGAACTAATCATGAACGAACTGGAAATTAGACCAGTTTTGGTACGAGATCCGATGTCCAAACATTGGATCCATTAGGGTACGAGCTAGAAGGCTCCAAAGGTGGGAATTTCCACCTTATCCCAAAAACTTTCTAGTATAGTGGGGCCCAATGGATTCTTCTCCAATAGAATGCATAAAAAAGGGCAAGGTCATGATCTGATCGAGAGAACAACCCAGAGCAAAAAGTAGGAAGGTGCTTTGAACTGGAAAGAAAGAGGTGTGAAGCCAAGGAAGGCAAGCCATGCCAAGGGAGGTGCGCAGCGAGCAAGAAGAAGAAAAAGAGCAAAAACAAGTAGAACCGTGCGTAGCCAACAAGAAGAAGGAAGAAAGCTTGGACAGGGTGTGAAGCCACGAAGAAGAAGCAAGGAAAAGCTGTGAGCAAGTTGAACCAGAGAAAAAGGCCGCTTTGAAGAAGAAAGAGCAGGAACGACCAAAAGATCAATCTAACTTCATCCAGCTGGTTCAAAAATCAAGGCAAAGAGTCCATGCCCTTTGTCGATCAGAACTGAAGACTCAAAGCGTAGCAGAAGCTCTTTATCAGATCGAGACATTCAAATCACTGGGGGATAATCTCTATTCGATCTACATTTCATTTAATTCTTTTTGTTTCTTTCATTATTTGTGACTACATTTGGGTTGATACCTACTTTTCTAGTAGGGTGTTCAGATCGAGCATTGGGTGCTCAAATCTGAGTAAAGCTGTGAGTCATCCAGTCAAGCTATGAGTCAGCCAATCAAGGTGTGAGTCAGCGGTCCTTAAGCTGTGCATCAGTGAAGTTGTGAATTAGTGATTTTCAAGCTGTGTGTCAGCAGTTAAGCCCCACTTGGTTCAGTGGGAGGTGGACGTAGGTCTCAGGGTAGAGACCGAACCACCTTAAAAATCATATGTGCACCATGTGATTTACGAGTTGTGTGATTGATATTTTGTTGCGTTAGATGCATGCATAGGACCGCTCAACTATGCTAAATATAATCTACATTTTCTATATACCTGCCTGGTGTATTTGTATTTATTTCTCCATCAGTCTCGTTTTAAATTGGGGGCAGATCTATTCACCCCCTCTAGATCAGCCTTTCCACATCCAACACGTGATATCAGAGCTAGGTTCTCCCTTTGAGGTCTAACAACCTAGAGAGGATTGGTGGAATGGCTGCTAGGGGTCTAATGGCTGAGGGGCATTCAGTAACTAGACCACCATATTTTGATGGAACTGATTACTCATATTGGAAAAATCGTATGCAGGTATTTCTCATAGCACAGGACCATGAGAGTGGTAAGCCGAGGTCCGTATGAACTCCCTGTAGATGAAGACACCTGGACGTGAGAGCAAATCAGAAAGTCAAAACTGAATTGGGGAGCCATGAATATTATGCAATGTGCGCTCCATCCAACAGAATTTTCAAGGGTTTCCTCATGTGCCAATGCTAAAGAAATGTGGGACCGACTAGAGGTAATATATGAAGGCACTTTCGAGGTAAGAGAAACCAAAGCTAATATGCTCATTTTTGACTATGAGTTGTTTAGAATGATGCCTCATGAATTTATTTCTGACATGTATGCCAGATTGACTCAATTGACAAATAGTGTAAATATTCTAGGGAAAAATTATACTGAGAATGAACTTGTGAGAAAAATCCTTAGATCCTTAACTCCCATCTGGTACACTAAAGCAACAGTGATTGATGATTCACAAAATTTGTCTACCATGTCAGTTGATGAATTGATTGGTTCATTAATGACTTATAAGCTTAATTTGAAGAGAAAAGAGGATGAAACATCAAAGAAGAAGCTGTTAGCTCTAAAGGCTAATGAGTGTAACAAGGAGTCCTCATATGATAGTGAGTCATCCAGCACTGAGGAGGACTTGGGTGAGTTTGCCGCGCTAATCAAAAAATTCAGAAAGTTCTTGAAGAAGGAAGGTAAGGGCCTTAGAAAGAGAAGGCCACAGGTAAGGAAAAGTTCTAAGTTTAAGTCTGAAAATGAGAAAAAGTCTGATGAAATCATTTGCTACAATTACAGGAAGCCGGGGTATGTCAAATCGGAATGCCTTGAAACTGTAAAGAAGGTCAACTCCAAGTGGAAAAGAAAGAATCCCAAGGCCATGGTGAGCACTTGGAGCGACGAGGAAGAAGGTGAAAGAGAGGACACCTCAAGATGGCAAGAGGTGAAGAGTATGAACATGAAGAGGTATCTTCTCCATTTAATCATTCACCACTAGTGATTGGGAAGATGCATATCTAGAACTGCTTGATAAATATGATGTGTATCGTAAGGAAAACAAGTCATTAAAGAAGAAGAAAAACTCTCTTATGAATGGTAATGCATTGAGTGAAAAGAATACTTGTTTAGAACTTGAAATATCAAACCTGAAGAAAAATGTCTATGATCTATAGAGTGCAAAGTCTGAATTGAAGGAATTGGAGACTGAAAATGAGAATTTGAGAGATGAAATTGATGGTCTGAAAATGAAAATGCAAGAATGTGAAAAGGAATGCAAACTCGCTGCTGAAAAGCATGATGCTATTAAAGGAGTTAACAACCAATTACAAACGAAAATAGAAAAGCTTCCAGAAGAACTCCAAGATAAACAAAATTCTCTTGAAAAATTGGTGAAAGGAAAAGACAATTTAGATGTTGTGCTAGAGTCTAGAGTAAATTTCCAAAAAGAGGGTTTGAGTTACAATCCATCTGCCAAGAAAGAATTTCAACTGAAATCAGAAACTTTTGTGGTTGAACAAAGTTCAAACAAGAAAGCTCCTTTGATTGATATGTACAGACCAAGAAAGACAAATGAAGTTGAGGAATCATCAAAGAAGAAATCAGATTTGAAAACAAGTGGAAAACTTAAAACAATTTCATTTGTGTGAGCAGGTAAGCACACATTCTCTACTTCTGAAAATAAAACAAAAGAAAAACTGCATGCTAGAATGAATAAAATAAAAAATAGTAAGAAACAGATCAATGACAAATCCAAGGGAAAAGCAAAGGCCTACACAGTCCACACACAGGGTCCGCACACCCCTGCTCAAAATCCCAGAAGTTCCCCCACAAGTCGACCGAGTTAGAACAATAGGTCGACTTATAGGTCCAACAAATCAGGTCATTTGCAGAACCCATGGGCGAGTCGACCCAGGCAATTTGCTAAGTCGACTTGGAGTCCTTCAAGAAGCAGTCATAGAACCTTAGGTTACTGGGCAAGTCGACCCAGACAGTACAGTAAGTCGACTTATAGGCCATCCAAAACAGATGATGTGCACAGACCCTGGGAAAGTCGACCCAGATAGAACCGAAAGTTGACTTGGAGGCCAGATAGAACCTTTTTTCCTTAGACCTATTCAAGGGAAAGTCAATCCAGGTTCCCTAGAGTGTTCAACCCATTCTTTGCTTCTAGGGATAATAATAGGTGAAGTCCCGCAATCAATGGCACCCAAGAGGGGGGTGAATTGGGTGTTGGTAGTTTTAAGAAAACTTTTTCAGCTTTTTATAAAATATGTGATAGGATGCTAATATGAGAAACAAAGCTAACAAACGCCAACAGACTTAACAAATTCTATTTGGTGATAATATAGATTATGCAGGATTAACGAGAATAAAATATGAACTAGAATGCACACTTACGATTGCACAGAAGAGAGATAGAAGAAAAGGAACAAATCACACTGAGACAGCGATTTTTAGGTGGTTCGGATGCCACAACGGCAACCTACGTCCACCCCTCACGGACTGTGAGGATCCACACACTATCTTGTAAAGAGATACAAGATCGAATACACACACACACTGATTCACGAAGATCCACACACACACGGGATTGTTTTAGAATTACAAAATAAGCAGACTTGAAGCTTAGAAAGATTAAGAATGGAAACACAAAAGAAAGGGCTTGATTGATGCTCCCCCTTAGTTGATGAAGAGTTTCTTGGATGCAGCTTGAACTCCACTTGGATTGGGATTGATCTCCTTCAGATATTGCTTGATCTTCACTTGAGGATGGATGAAGAAGGATGAAGAACTTCCTCCCGGAGCACTGTTCACATCTACAGTGCTAGCTCCCTTCTCTTCCCTTTGGTAGCCTCCTTAATCCCTCTTTGAGCATTAGGGTTTCTTAACACAAAGAGATGGTTTTATAACTCTTGAATGGTCAAGAGACAACCTAGAAACCAGATCCACAAAACCTGGAAGGTTTGGTGGCTTTGGGATTAAACAATACCAAGAGGAGATGCTTCTTTCGAGATGGCCAAAAGTCAACATTTTTGGCTTATCAGGGGCTGGGGGTCGACCTGCAGAGTCTGGCGATCGACCGCTACTGAGAAACTGGCTGGAGGTCGATCCCTAGAAAATCTGGTCGACCGGGATTGGAAGGGCGGTCGACCGCCATTGAGACAGACTGTAGACAAATGCATTATGTTATTTCAGGTCGACCGGGATCAGGCCGGAGGTCGACCGGACTATCATAAACGTGAAAAATGAAGAGTTTAGCCCAATAAAATATATCCACATGATCAAGGCATGAATTGAACATATGTTTATAATGTATTTCAAGTCAATTTGAGTTCTAGGAGATGCATTTGGAGTGCTAAACACTTAAGCAAAATCCGTGAAGAAATCTGACCTTGAAAGCTTATGAAATTCACTTAAGTTATTAGTTCCATGCACATATGTCCTTGGTTTTGTTATCATCAAAAACACTGGGATATATATAACAATCTCTCCCTTTTTGATGATGACAAAACTCACATTCAAACCATTTGTTTGCAAAAAATAGTATGAAATGAGACACAAGTGCCAAACACCTGAAATCAAACACCAGTACATTCAATTCATCATTCCATTACAGAGTACATTAGTGCGAGAGTAAATGCACGACTCTAATACAGAGGACTAAGCAAATAGAACTGACACTACTGACAGAAAGACCCTTACATGATCAACAAATAAGCAAGCAACACAACCACACATCACATACATAAGTAGAGAAACCTGCCCTACTACTTCTCCCCCTTTGTCAACATCAAAAAGGGATAGGATAGAGACTCAAGTGACACAAGACCAAAGAATAACATGCCAGAGAGGAAAGTCAAAAGAAATCCTCATGGAGCATCTTCTGGAGATGGCTGAGCTTCTGGAGGAGTAGGTGGAAGGCCAAGGTGCCGACGAATGTCGCCAAGATGGTGGTCATGAGTATGAAGATGATCAAGAATATGGCTAATGGATTCGTCACGAGCCGCATCCTGGCGCCGCATGCCAAGAAGGGAGAGCTGCATGAAGCTGAAAGATTGGCCAGACTCATCGAAACTCTCTCGGAGGGAAGCCATGTGGGTGGTGAGAGTGGCCATTTGAGTAGAGAGAGTGTCCAAGGTAGTAGAGAAGGTATCCATGCGCCCTGATATGGTGCCAAAAGTAGTGCTTATAGTGTCCCCAAGGGTAGAGAGACGATCCCCAAATGATGAGAATCGACGCCAAGCACTGACATTTTTCATTTGCAATTGTGACCTTTTAGTTTGATTTTATATCCTTGGGAAAGTATGTTTACAATTGTAAGGTTTTATAAGCCAATGTGTCATTCCCTAAGGATCTTTAGGTTTATTTGTAAAATGTCAGTAGGTCCAGCAAAGGGGCCCCCACTCCTTTCCCATTGGTCCACCTAAGTCATAGGGGTCCGTGTGGGGCTGATCAACTATCCTAGGTGGCTTCTATATGGTTGGACCATTCAAGGGGACAAATGGACCAATATGTCCAAGATTCCAACCCCTTAAGTGAAAGGGGTGCCCCCCCATTAAAATGATATTTTGTATTTTATTTTTTAAAACCAATTGACCACATGGGGGGAAGAAAATGCTACCCCTCCCTTCTCTCCCATGAAATCCCAACCCCCTCCCCCTTCCTCCCCTTCTATATAAGCCCATATATAGTGTTTTGTATGAATTAATGAGAAGAAAAAATTGTGTAAAGCAAGGAGCTTGGTGCGCCCCTCCCCTCTCTCCCTCTGGTTTCCCTCTTCTTCCTCCAATCTTCAGGGTGTAGACCCTTTTATCTTAGCCCCTCTACCTCTGGATTCTATCTCTACTGCCGTCGCCGCTGTTCATGCCACCATCGAGCCGCCGCGAAGCCACTTCCGAAGTGCTATCAAAGGTTCTATTTTGCTAGATAGAGGGTTACTCCGAGAATTTTATCTCCCCAATCCTATATCTTCTGGAGCTGAGATTTTTAGGGTGAGTTTTAGAGGTCATCACCAAATCTCAGAAAAATTTAGAAAATTTGCAGCCCCCGTTTTATATTTTTCCATTTTCGTGCCTCCCAATCCACCAGTTATGTCTGTAGTTTGTCCAGTATTACAGCCACTCTAAGTTTCCCCCTTTCGACCCCTTTCTTGATTTTTGTTTGAATCCCTAAATTTATTAGAGGTTTTATCCACCACCCCCACCATCCACAAATTTTTGTCGAATTTGAAAAGCCTTCTACCTAATTTTAGAAATTGTGTCTTTCCCCCAAATTTAGTTCTGTTTCTGCTATCCAGATCCGACCACCCGGTACTAGAAAATACTTTTCCCCAGTCATATCTCCACCAAACCTTTTATAAAAATTATTCCCGTTTTCCTATCTTTGGCCTATATCACTTTCATGAAGAGCTCAACAGCTGAATCGGAGGTGTACAATGCGGTCAACGCCAACTCTCAGGAAAAGGCCCTTCTGTCCTGAGATTTCGGGTCCTGTCAACCAGCAGCTTGGAAATTCAGTCAAGGCTAGAACTGAGATAGCTATTTTTTTCTCTCTAACCTTAGATAGAAGTATTTTGTGTTAGCTTTCCAACGGTACCTCTTGAGCCTCGATCCGACATCAGGAGTGACCACAGCAGCGGATTTTGTCGGGACGCGCGGGTCTGAAAGAGTAGTTCAGATCCGTGGGCAGCAACTCCGACGAGTGAAGATCAGAGCCGCCCGGCCTCCGACCGGAGAACCAGCGCGCCGCCTTCCCAGGGAGCGCCCCTCCAGACGTCCCCATCACAGCGGTGCCGCTACAAGCCTACACGGCCCCACTAACCAGCACGTGGGTCCCACAACCGTGAGTACGCGTGCCGCCGAAGCTACACAAGAAGCTGCCCATCAACCCGAACCCGCTACTCCCGGGTCCCATTGTGTCGCCCTTTACCTCCCTGCATGGAGTGGACAGTGAAATTACATTGATGTAATTATTATGTAGTAATTGTTCCGGGAGTACGAGATCGGCCGGGATCGTCGTCCCCACGCCCGGCACATGGAGGTATCGTGTTCGCTCCTTTACTCGACATTTGCTTTATTCGTATATACTTGTTTATGCCGCTGCTAGAGAGCATGTGTTAGGGCCATTAGCTCGATATATTTTATTTCACCGCTGCTGCGAGAAAGAGTGAGACCGTCCTGTGACCCGATCTGGGCACGAATTTGTGAGTTGACCCCCCTAGCTCACTGTCGGTTTCTCAACCGTGCACGTCCGTACGCTTCCCTCGTTAGGGACGATCGCGAGCTTGCTTAGAGTCCAAGGGTCGCATATCCAATTGGAGTCGAGTCGCGTGTCCGTTCCGCGTCACCAAAGGTATCCACACGAGATTCCAATCCGGTGAGCCGCCCGTCAAGAGCCTCGTAGTCTACCGAAGGGCGCTGTCCGGCCCCCTGAGTAGAAGACTCTCCATGGTGAAACGGAGGTGGAGGAGGTATCTCAAAATCCTGATGATAAGGTGATGGGGGAGGAGGCTACTCCTCAGCTGGAACTAGAGGGGGGATATCCCCTTCACCTTGCTGCTGTGCCGGTTCTTGTTCTTCCTCACTACTCATTTCTTCCCCATAAACTGGAATGTCCCATGTAAGCTGCCCGTCGGGACCATAGTAATAGCCAAAATCTGTGAAAATTTTATGCTTGTTGTATATGTCATCCTGCCTGACCAATATAAACTACCCATTCGCCACATCAATCCCGGCATAAATGAAGTCACCGGTCAACTGTGAAGCATAGGGTAGGGAGCACCAGAGGTAGGTACGGCAGGTTCCAATTAGATCTGTCATGAGCCTACCCATAGTAATTGGAATCGCATGCATGACATGATAAAACATGAATCTCTGAACTTCTGTGACTTCATCTCTGCCGCCCACTTTGGGATAAATCAAGGATGTGAACATGTGATCCAAAACCCGTTCCAGTGGAGGAAAGTGATTTGCATTCAATTTAATCAATTCGCTCACACCGTGCACAAACTCACAGTTGGTCATAACAAAAAAAGTGTCGGAACTTCAACAAAACCATAAGCCCGATCTGCACCCCTGGCGGATACTCCTAGGGCCTGCTGAAACAAATCCAGGGTAATGTGAAGCTCAACACCTTCAATAGTGGTATATAACTGTTCATTTCTCACAACCAAGTACCCATAGAATTGCTGCACCAGACGTGGATAATACCTATTGTACCGGGTAACAAAATCCATCCAACCCTCCTGAACCTCAAATAGAGCGCACAAATCCGGGAAAAGCTCATTCACCTCGTTGAAGTCGACCAAGCGGGGGTCGATAATAGGACGTAGAGGTAGAGGTGCGCGAGGCAGGGGAGGAGCACGCTGAGGTGGAGGAGCCGGGGTCTCTTGCCGTTGACGGCTAGCTTCCCTATGGGCAGAACACCGAGAACTCCATCTGGGTGGCATCCCGAACTAGAAAAACCCACCGGGAAACCCTCGAACGATCGATCTCAACCCCGGGAATGAGGATGGAGCACAGGGGCACTGCTAGGGCTTGGAAAAACCTCTCCACACTCTGGAAACCGAGAAGGATCTCCACGAACACATGAAATGGCCAACCGAGGTTCCCCCCCGAAATGGTGACGAAAGTGGCGGATGATGGCCGGGTGAAGGAAGAATGAGTTGTGGAGGCTTGGGTGGAGGAGAAAAGGTGTTCTAGGGTTAGGGCAAGGTGGTGGAGAGTGAGTGGGAATGAATGATGGAGAGAATGAGTGAAGAAAGACCCATATAAGAAGGGTCGGTTGACCCTTAAGCCGGGCCGGTCCGCCGCCGGCGGTCGACCGGCGCGGGCCTGGCGGTCGACCGCCAAGACCGAAATCCCCATTTTTGAAAATTTTCTTTTCCTTTTTTTTGTTTCTTCTTTTTCTTTTCTTTTTTTTTCTGTAAATGGGAGATTATCAACCGACTTCCTGAGTGGGGCCATCATCAAGACATGAGAAGTTTGTAGAGATGAAGATGTGGATATAAGAGAAAATGGTTTGACTTCTCCTAGGTAGTGCCTTTAGTTCCAACATCACTGAGTCCATAATTGTTTAACCAAGGAATATCTGGCCTTTGAAATAATTTTCAAGGAGGGCTAAATATAAATAAGTACATTCAAGCATACATAAGTGTATGAAAACACACAAGGTATGAAAGAAAACAAAATCAATATGCATATTTTTCTACCCTTAATGCACATGAATTTCTACAAATGCAACCCTTTACCCTAAATGCAAACCTATGCATGTATGATCTCACCCTTGCACATCCCAAGTTCTCTTCTTATCTTATTAAATTGATCCTGGTTTAGGGGTTTGGTGAAAATGTCAGCTAGTTGATTGTGTGTGTCAATGAAGTTCAATTCAAAGACCCCTTTTCCTACATGATCTCTCAGAAAATGATGACGAATATCAATATGCTTGGTCCGAGAATGCTGAACAGGATTTTTTGACAAATTAATTACACTGGTATTATCACACAGTATTGGAACAGTTTTCATTTCAACATCTAAATCAAGCAATTGATTTTTGATCCAAAGTACTTGAGCTTTACAACTTCCGGTGGCTACATATTCAGCCTCGACCGTTGAGAGAGCTACTGAATGTTGTTTCTTGGAGGCCCATGAGACTAGGCAACCACCAAGAAACTGACAGTACCCACTTGTACTTTTACGATCTACAATGCACCCGACATAATCCGCATCGGTATAGGTAATTAAATCAAAAGAACTACCGATAGGAAACCACAAGCCAAAGTCAATTGTGCCAATGAGATATCTAAAGATGCGTTTAACAGTTGATAAATGAGATTCTTTGGGGCATGACTGAAAATGGGCACAAAGACATACACTGAATTGAATGTCAGGGTGACATGTTGTAAGGTACAGTAGTGATCCGATCATACCTCGAAACAGTGTAGGATCTACTATTTTACCATTTTCATCTTTATCCAGCTTTGTGGTGGTAGCCATGGGAGTTGATATGGGTTTTGCTTCCGCCATCCCGTATTTCCTCAACAATTTCATCGTGTACTTTGCTTGACTTATGAAAATACCCTCAGAAGTTTGCTTCACCTGCAATGCAAGAAAGAAAGTTAGCTCCCCCATTAA
Organism: Amorphophallus konjac; assembly: GCA_022559845.1. NCBI lineage: Eukaryota > Viridiplantae > Streptophyta > Magnoliopsida > Alismatales > Araceae > Amorphophallus > Amorphophallus konjac. The sequence goes on from CM040123.1 coordinate 102,939,763, forward strand.
GCTCATCTCAAATTCTCCTTGCATGATTTCTGCAAATTCATCGCATAAAGTATTGTTAGTAGCTCCAAAAATGATGTCATTCACATACACTTGAACTACTAAAATGGCTTTACCTAATTTCCTCTTGAATAGTGTTTGATCAACCTTACCTCTCTTGAAGCCATTTTCAACCAGAAATGAGGTAAGCCGTTCATACCATGCCCTTGGTGCTTGCTTTAGTCCGTATAAGACCTTTTGGAGCTTGTACACATGTCGTGGATGTTTGGAATCTTCAAAACCTTGAGGCTGCTCTACAAAAACACCCTCCTTGATATAGCCGTTAAGAAATATAGATTTAACATCCATTTGAAATAATTTAAAGTTCAAAGAACAAGCATAGGACAGTAAGATCCGGACTGCTTCAAGTCTAGCAACCGGTGCAAAGGACTCATCAAAATCAATCTCCATTTCTTGGCTATACCCCTTGGCTATAAGCCGGGCCTTATTTCTAACAAGCAATCCCGCATCATTTAACTTGTTTCTAAAAACCCAACGGGTTCCAATAGTGGGATGGTTCTTAGGACGCGGCACGAGAGTCCACACCTTATTTCTTTCAAATTGGTGCAGCTCTTCATCCATAGCCTGAATCCAGGATTCATTTTGAAGAGCTTCATGAATGTCCTTGGGCTCTTCTTGTGAAAGTAAGGCCATCAAATCTTCCTCTTCTACTTACCTTAGAGAGGACCTTGTTTTCACTCCATCCTCCAAATTACCTATGATGCTTGTAGCTGGATGATCTTTTAGAAATGTGGAAGAACTGGGTAAGTCAGGATGCTGCACTTGTGGTTCTTGCAGTGTCTCAAGTGTAGGATCTTCATCTTCTTCACTCTTGCTTGAGATTTCTTTCAATGGCTCATCCTTAGCTCCGACATTAGTTAAATTCCTAGGAGTCTCATCTGCATCCATGGTAGAAGAAATTTGATTTGTCAGTTTTGATTCTGATTCATCAAAAATAACATGAGGACATTCTTCAATGACTAAAGTCCTTTTATTGAATAAATGGTAAGCTCTAGAATTAAGTGCATAACCTAAGAAGATTCCTTTGTCACTTTTTTCATCAAACTTAGCCAGGTTGGACTTACCATTGTTCAAAATGTAGCACAGGCATCCGAAGGGTTTAAGATAGGAGATGTTTGGTTTCTTACCCTTGTAGAGTTCATATGGAGTTTTTTTCAGAATGGGCCTTACCATTGCCCTGTTGATGATATAGCATGCTATACTTACTGCCTCAGCCTAAAAATATTTAGGTAGAGAGTTCTCAATTAGCATGGTCCGGGCCATGTCTATCAACATTCTATTTTTCCTCTCCACTACTTAATTTTACTGGGGCGCCCTTGGTGACGAGAAGTTGTGTATGCACCCCTGATTTTCACAGAAATTGCTGAATTCATGATTTTCGAATTCACCACCATGATCACTCTGGATGGTGGTGATGAGGTAGCCTTTATCATTTTGGATTTTCCTGCAAAACACTTGAAACTCCGTCAAGACATCACTTTTATTAGCTAAAAATAACACCCATGTAAATCGGGAGTAATCATCAACAATTACAAATCCAAAAGATTTACCCCCTAGGCTGGATATCCTAGTGGGACCAAATAAATCAATATGCAGCAATTCTAGAGGCCGGGAGGTAGAAATAATATTTTTATTTTTGAAAGAACTGCGTGTTTGCTTACCTTTTGTGCAAGCCTCACAGATTCTAGCGCTTTCAAATTTTAATTTTGGCAAACCATTTATCAAGTCATGTCTAGACAACTTGGAGATCACTCCAAAACTAGCATGACCTAGTCTTCGGTGCCATAGCCATGCATTATCATGGTTGTTAGCTACCAAACACACATCATCACATGAAACATCATCAAGATCAATAGTATACACATTGTTGTTCCTTTTACCAATAAAACTAATTTCATTTGAAGTTTTACTCATGACAAGGCAGTGGGTTTCATCAAAAACTATCTTAAAACCCTTGTCACACAACTGACTTATGCTCAGCAGATTATGATTCAATCCTTTCACCAAAAGGACATTTTCAATCAAGGTTTCAGAATTCTTACCTATGTTTCCAATTCCGATTATTTTACCTTTGTCCTTTCCACCAAAAGCAACTGAACCTCCTTCTTTTTCTTGCAGCTTGGAAAACACCTTCTTGTCCCCTGTCATATACCTTGAACAATTGTTGTCCAAATACCATTTGCTCCCCCTAGCTTCAAGACATAGCTACAAGAAACAAATTTCTCATGCAATTATTTTTGGTACCCAAACAAGTTTGGGTCCATAGGAGTTAGTCCAACTTCTTGCGGGTGTTATCTTTATCCATGGAACATGATATTTAGATGTGCTTTGTCTAAACCATCAGTTGGAAATCACATGACCAAATCTACCACAATGAAAGCAATTAACATGTGAGAATGTTCTTTGATATCTGTGTGGTTTAGGCTGAACATGTTGGGGCTTGGTGTGAGAACATGAAGCATAGTCATTTCCTTTTTCATGCACGTGAGATGTGGTGATCTTGTGTTCAAGAGATTTTTTATTCTGAGGTATGTACCCCAATCCTTCTCTCCGGAAGTTAACTTTAACTCCCAAAATGTTGTCTAGGCTCTGTTTCCCTTTAACAAACCTAGAAAGAGTGGACTGCAAGTCAGTCACTTCTTTTTTCAAGCTCACATTTTCATTTTTGATTTCTGACATGGAAGATGTTAGAATTTCTTTTTCATCCTTGAGCTTTTCACACACGTTTTCAATTTCAGAAATTTTGCATGAAAGTTCCTCTCTAATTTTTTCAATATCAGAAATTGTTTGAAGCAATGTTTCTTTTTCCTCAGATAGCTCAAACCATTCTTGTTCTATTTTTTCAAATCTAGCATAAATATCATCATGGGTTGACTCACCAATCTTTTTCTTGAAATTTTTATTTTCAGTTCTAATTTTTCTGTATTTCGTATACAGCTTTTCATATTCTGACTCCCACTGTTCATCTAAAATAAAGTCCGGGTCAGAATTTACCTCGGTTGAGTCATCTTCATGTGCCATAAGACACAGGCTCTCCACCATCTCTTGAATTTCTTCGTCGGACGGTTCGTCCTCTTCGTCGCTCCAAGTTGCGACCATGGCCTTGGGCTTTCTGAATTTATCCTTCTTGAATTTCTTCTTCAGATCTGGGCACTCTCCTCTCATGTGCCCGGGCTTCTTGCATTCGTAGCATATAATGCTACTTGGTTTGCTTGGTTCGCCCTTAGCTTGAATGGGCTTCCTTGGTTCCCTTCTGAAGTTGCCTTGAAAATTCCTCTTCCTTCTCAAGAATTTCCTCACTTGGTGAGTGATCATTGCCAAGTCTTCTTCTTCATTGCTTCCTTCACTGGATTCATCTTCCTGAAGGTTATCATAAGACTGATGAGCTTTCAATCCCACAATTTTCTTCTTTTTCGTGTCTTCCTTAGTTGTTCTCTTCATGTTTATCTCATAGGTCATTAAGGACCCTATGAGCTCATCCAAGGACAGTGTAGACAGATTTTTGGAATCCTCGATCACTGTGGCTTTTGTGTGCCACGCGGACGGAAGTGACCTCAGAACCTTCCTCACCAGATCAGAGTTTGTGTACTCCTTCCCAAGGCACTTGAGACCATTCGTGATCTCAGTTAACCTTGCGAACATTTCTGAGATCGTTTCCTTGGGCTTCATTTTGAACAGCTCGTAATCGCTGACGAGCAGGTTGGCCTTGGTTTCTTTGACCTCCGAGGTTCCTTCATATATGAGACACAGCTTGTCCCACATTTCTTTGGCTGAGCTGCACATAGAAACACGAGAGAACTCATTAGGATGAATAGCACATTGCATAATATTCATGGCATTGAAATTTATAGTGCATTTTTTAACTTCCTCAGGTGTCCATTTCTCTTCATCATCCCCGAGTTTGTATGGACCCTTGTGTGAGTGACGTCACGCGGTTCCGGGAAGAGCGGAGATGACGCGGAGCGCGCGCGGGCTCCTCTTTTCTTTCTTTTTGGTGTTTGTTTGCTGCAACACAGAAATAAGAGGAGAGAGAAGGGGCCACCACGGGAGATTGCTCCGGCGGGGCGAGCGGGACAAGTATGATATAGCAAAATATGGGGTTTAAACGGCCATAGCGGGAAGTGACTCGCCGCGGCCTCGGGGGGACGGGAATGGTGCAAAAATTAAAACGGCCATTGGGGAAGTGACTCGCCGCGGCCTCGAGAATATGAGCAGATAATAATATGACAGAATATAGAGAGAATACAAAGAGCGGGAATTTAAACGGCCATTGGGGAAGTGACTCGCCGCGGCCTCGAGAACACAAACAGATAAGAATATAACGTATAAGAACGTGAATTTAAACGGCCATTGGGGAAGTGACTCGTCGCGGCCTCGAGAACACGAATAGATAAGAATATAACATATAAAAATGGGAATTTAAATGGCCATTGGAGAAGTGACTCGCCGTGGCCTCGAGAATATGAGCAGAATATAACAGAGTATAAGAGAATATAAGAACGGAAATTTAAACGGCCATTGGGGAAGTGACTCGCCGCGGCCTCGAGAATATGAGCAGAATATAACAGAGTATAAGAGAATATAAGAACGGAAATTTAAACGGCCATTGAGGAAGTGACTCGCCGCGGCCTCGAAAATAAGATGTGATCGCCAGGGGCCGAAAGACCCCAAAATAAGAAAGTGATCGCGCCTACCTCAAGAGTGGGAGATGGCGGGTTGCTTCTTCCTCTCCCTCCGGCCGGCCGACGGAGAGGGCTTTCCTCGGCTACCCTTGCAAAACAACGACAAACAAATGATAAGTGGATTAGAAAGATGGAGGTGTAGTATTCAAATCCTTGCGATAAAAATAACGAAATGATGGCAAGACACACACCTGGTTGGTGTTATCTTTTAAACCCCTCTCGGACTCGAGTAGGAGGAAAATGAGATGATGGATGCAAGAAGTATAAAAGAAGAGGCGCCCTTATGAAGGGGGATAGAGGATGCGAGATGATGAATGTAAAAGAACTACGAAGAGAAAGGGGAAGAAAAGGCTTATTGGATGAGCCGAGGGTGAAATCCGGCGGAGCTCCGGCAGCGTGGGGACGACGTGGAAGCGCGGTGGATGAAGACGACCTTCCTCTCGCGAGCGTGGGCACCTGAGAAGTCGGCAGAACCTCCACCTACAAAAGACCCGACGGGTTAGAAAATGACTCCGTAGCCTCTGGGCTCCGGCAGCCTATCGGATCACTTAGAAGCTCCCCCAGAACTGAGGGGGTGGGGCTCTATTTATAGAGCTCCGGAGGGTGGAGGCGTCCAGGACCCTGGACACCTCCATCAGGGCCGAAATAATATTTTATTCTATTTTTATATATTTTTTAGAATACTTTTGTGGAGGCGTCCAGGGTCCCGGACGCTTCAAGCAGGTCCACCGAAAGCCGACGACGGCCGCACGCGGTTTGGCACAACGCGTGGTTTTGTGAGCGGCGCCTCGTGATTCAGAAATGGGCGCGTCCAGCTGACCGGACGTCTCTATATTTTGGATTTTTTCACACACGACAAACCGTCGTTCGGTGGGCGGCGCCCGTGAGGGAGTTGATGGAGGCGTCCAGGGGCCAGGACGCCTCCAAAATTATATTATTTTATTATTTTTCTTTTGTCTTTTATACCAGGCGTAGCATTATATATTTTTTATATGTTTTTATGGAGGCGTCCAGGGGCCTAGACGCCTCCATTAATATATATATATATTTATTATTTTTTTGTGTTTTTATGCCAACTGGCATCTTACAAATATTTTTTATTATTATTGTTTATGGAGGCGTCCAGGGTCCTGGACGCCTCCATCAATATATATTTTTTATTTTGTTTAGGGCCCTGAGAAAATAATAAAAGAAGTTAAAAAGATGGGGGCGTCCTGGGGCCTGGATGCCCCCATTAAAATCGACCCGGGTCCTCGGATCAGGCGTCGGCGGCCGCCCGGTAGACCCCCTTCTTGATTCCGGAACCTCCTGATGCGTCCGACTGGTGTTGATGTCGTCCGAATGCCGTGACGAGACGATTCCGGATGCCGAAAAAGGCAGAAGAAGACCCAAGAAAAGGAAGCACTCGAGCGATTCAAAATGCGTAAGCCGTTGCGGGGCGTTGTATAGTAATATGAGACTTTCTCAAGAGACGTCAGGAATGGCGTGTCTACAGCTGCCCCGCCATGGCGTCTGCTTTGCAAGGGAGCGACACGTAGTGGAATGGTATCGAAGTGGAGTGAAATGTAGTGGGAGCGGACTGATAAGTGGATGCCAAGGTGTGATGAGACACGCTTGTGACGTAACTGTTTGGAATCTTTCCTGGAGTTTCAATGAGGCGACCTTGCAGAAGGTCTTTCAAATATTGACGATTGCTTGGACGGAGATCAAATAAGGGAAGGTGAGATGTGCGCTCAGGCACAAAACAAAAAGGGACCAACTTCTCGGTGTGGAAGTACCTGGGTCATAAACCTGCAGGTTTCACCTTTGGGGAGCGATTACCAGCCAATGTGGAAGTGCTGCGGCCAAGGTGGGTCAAACAAGGTCAAAAGTAAAGGAATATCTGAGGGTCTGTCCAAACAAGGGTCTCCTTTGAAGAGCAGCGTAGGGCTGTCTCAAGAAAACTCAGTATTTCATTCGGAGTGGAATATCTCATATTTGTGGGAATTGGAGCACAACGGCTTTCACAATCGAATCACTTGAATGATCTTCCGCAATAAATCAAAGTCCTATATGAATGCATGCTGGGTTTAAAGAAAAATTCAAACGAAAATAGAAAATAGCCAAGGATAATATTGTCAATTTATGAAGGACGGGTCAGGATACCGACCCGGTGAGCTGATACTGGGCTGGGGCCCGTTTATCCGCGCACCAACTCACTGAATGGAACCGTCGTCCCCATTCTATCACAAATTGACGGCCTATCCGTACAACCCAAATTCTTCCGGGATCGTCACCGTTTTTGTTGAAGGGGAACTCAGATCCCGGATTCGTTCGGGCCGCACGGTCCTCGGCATGTTCTAGTAGCGTACGTATCATATACTATGATGCATGACAAGGTGGGACCAACCATTGAAAGGTGGGACAGGAGACTGGACAAAGACGTCCGTTAGTAAAACCTGCACAGACCAGCATGGATTAATAACATCAGAAGTAGCAGAATTACAGCAGAATCGCACCACAATTCAAAGGAGATCCAGACAAAATCTGATAGCGACCGCTGATGTGACATGTTCTGTCCTGTAGCACCCTTCCCTTCCTATAAGAACTCCCCTTAGGCTAGTTCATTCAAATGCACCAAGGTGGGTTTTGGAAGCTCAGGAGAGGAAGGAGAGGAGAATCTAGAGATTTCAGGATGGAAGGAGAGTCTTCCCGCGTTATGAAGAGGAGCAGGCCTAGCAGCGAGATCAGGCGACTCTCCGACCTCGAGGGTCATCTGAGTGGGACGATCATGTCGCATATGGTAAGCTGACTCTTTTCAAATTTCTCCACGTGAGCCTTCTTCTTACTTCCTTCATTTCTTCTTCTTTTCTCTTCCAGCCATATCCACTCTTCCCAGGCCCGAGGAAGTTTTCCTAAGCTGCCATGGCTTTCAAAGCTAACTTCCAATATCTCCATTGGCATGAGGGCCATACTCTCGAAGTGGCATTTGCAGGGGCTCCTTATTCATGCCAAACATTACGAGAAGATTCGTATGGACTGGGCGGCTATGGGCGCACTAGTGGAGATCTGGCATCCCCAGACCCACACTTTTATCTTCCCGACCTTCGAGGTGACCATCCTCCTCGAGGAGGTGGAACTTCTACTCGGATTGAAGAAATTCAAGAGTGACGGGAAGGTGAAGGCTATGCGGATGCTGACACGGGGGACTTCTGAAAGCGTCCTTGGAAGCTTCATGCCGCCCGACGCAGCCAGAAAGGTCCGTACTCAAAAGGGGATCGATCTCAAAAGCTTGCGGAGTGGGTTATGGACGCCCTGAGAGGGTTACCAGACGATGACTATTTGGAGGGAATCATGAAGGGGTTCACTATCTGTCTGGCGGGTGCTCTCTTGTTTCCTTATACCGACAACATAGTGGAGGAAGACCAACTGAGTGCTATCTGCGGGATCTGGCGTGGAAAAAGGGTGGGACCTGCCGTCCTTGCCTATCTTTACAGCGGTCTTACTGCCTCGAGCATGGGTAAGCCTCCATTTGGTTGTGCACTTGTCTTGAATTGCTGGCTGGATTTGCATTTCAAATTCGACCACCGCGAGGGAATGCCAACCGCTTCGAAGCTCTTCCAACAAAGCCCTCTTCATCACATAGCCGACGTGTTAGGCTTCGGTGGTACCGTAGTGAACCGCGTTCCGTGGCTGAAGAAACGTGAAGACTGGCGGTCTCACTTCCGCACCGTGACACAAGGCTTCTTTACTTGCGCACCGGCATGTTTGCTTTCGCTAGATCTCCTCATGAGGTCTTCCCCCGAAGTTGATCTTCAACTGATCGGCGCGACCGAGTTCGTCCTTTATAGTGCGCATCGGTGCTGTCTCCAGATTGGCATCCCACGCCATTCGTTCCCGCCACCGACTGGCATTGTTCCTTTGAAGAAAAGGGAGTTGGGCACTGAAGCGGACGCGAAGGAAGCGAAGGCCATTAAAGCTCCCTGGAAGACAAGTGTTGCGGGAAAGGCCTTAGCGCACGTGGTGGAGAATGCGAGCCGTGGAGGGCTTATGTAACCGAACTGGGGAAGTTAAGGCCTAAGGCGCCTAAACCCCTGATGTAGCTCACTCTGCTTTTCTGATGGAATAAAATCTGACATTTGGATGTTTTGGACCCCCGTCCCCTTAATTATTATTATCTTTTTTTGTGGTTTTTCTTTTTCTTTGTGTTTTCTTCTTTTGTTTGGATTATATACATACTCTTATCTTTTTTTTCTTTTATTATATTTTTTTTGAAATTTTTATTATGGGGGCGTCCAGGGTCCTGGACGCCCCTAAGTTTTTATTTTTTTTGTTTTGAAATTATTATTATTATTATTATTTTTGGGGGCGTCCTGGGTCTTGGACGCCCCTAATTTTTTATTTTTTTTATTTTTTTTATTTTTTATTTTGGGGGCGTCCAGGCGCGAGGACGCGTCTTAATCCTCGAATTCAAATTTAAAGCGACGGGTGGCCTTTCTTCTCCCGTGCCTTACCCACAAACGAGCCCGCCTTCCGCCGAAACTCGCTCGCCCGTCTTTGTCTTCTTCCCCTCGATCGAATGGAGTTCGGCGGTCTGGACCACGGCGAAGGTGGAGAGGGACGCGGGACCCCTCGCCTGAGGAGGGACGCGCCAGAGCACGGAACGGCGTCCATGGAGGAGGAAGGGCCGCTTCGGGCCCCCGAGGGACCCGAGGGGCCCAATGGCGCGGGAGGAGGTGAACACGGCTCGGTGAGTGCTTGGTTTTCCCCCTCTTTGATCCATTTTGAGTTTTGAAGCAAGCCGTGCGAGGGGGGAAAGGGTTCGGCGACTGTTGCACTTAAATGATGGACGCGTCCTAGACAGGGGACGCGTTCTTTTTGACTGATGTGGGACCTCTTTTGATGCAGGGTACGGCAAGAATCTCGGGTTTGGCCGATGAGTGGGCGAGTGCAGACGAGCCGAGCCGCGTCAGGAGGGAGAGTCGCGGCAAGGCGAGGCTCGAGGAGTGGCCCGTACGTCTCCCTGGACAGCAAGGGGGTATACTGGTGCAGGACAGTGCCGACTTCCTGCGGCGGCAGAGAGAGAGCTACGCGGGGCTTCCCCAAGCTGGAGACACGCGTGGCATCGGCGGCTCGCGCGCCCTACTGTCAGAGACTAGGCGGCAGCTGGCCGTCGCTCAACATGAGTTGTCGCTCCTGGTAAGTTATGTGCCGCACTTTTAACTTCAGATTTTGGAGTTTCACTGACGGCCGTTGTTTATTTTGTTCCAGCGTGCCCAGCAGACAGCGACGGTGGGAGTGGCTGGCGGATCTTCCAGTTCCTCGGCCCCTTTTCTTGAGATTGCCTCCCTCCGGGAGCAACTTGCCGGTGCGGTGGCCCGCGCGACCCGGGCGGAAGAGGAGCGTGATGCCTGGGTGGCGACTGTAGCGGAGCTGCGGCATCGTGGTGAGGAGAGACCTTCTCCAGACATCCTGGAGTTAAGGGTTCTTCTGCAGATGATGAGGAGAGAGGCAGAGAGAGAGAAAGCCGAGAGAAGGTCCGAGCGACAGCGGGATCTGACCGAGAGGAGGGCCTTGGAGGCCCAAGTGAGGGAGCTCCAGCTGGGCCTTCAGGCCGTCGTGCAGAGGCTAGGAGGGATGGAGACGCGCTACGAGAGAGCGCGAGAGTTCGGGGAGCGACTCCGCCAGTCCGGTCGCTTTGCTGCCAGTGGCTTCTTCGCCACGCCAGGGGAGGAGCAGCGAGTCACTGCTGCGGAGCAGGCGCCCAGAGGCGAGGCAGGTGCTACTGCACGGGGATCCCGGAGGCTTCTGAGGGACCCTCACCTCGGGGGAGAGGAGGAGAGTGCCCGGAGAGATGAGTGATGGTGAGGATTGGCGGGCTAGTGGGCCCGCCACCTCTCTATGATTGTAGTGCTTATGACAGCTTATGTAGAATTATGAATGGAGTGATTTGATTTTCTACTGTTTATTTGTTCTTTTGTGCGTTCCTTCTTCCCTACACTTCTTCTCCTTTGCACTGTTCCCATGTGATAGGTCTGTCGAGACTCCGCCTCGAGCGGAGAATCGCGTCTTGTTGTGACCATTTTTCGACGGGAATCTGCCGTCGAAGTCAATACTGACGGCCCTAGTTCCTTTTCCCGGATGTTGTGCCAAATTTTGCGGGCGTCCTCCAAAACATGATAGGGTATCCCTAGACAACATAGGGGCTATTCGTCCTATTCTTCGTCCAGTCAATCACCCTGTGCGAGCGGTGAAGCGACACATGGGGCCGCTTGGCCGGTGTCTCATTGCGAGGGCTATCATCGACAGGTGATGGAGGCAATCTTGGCCCGCACTCCTTCCATTTCTATAAATTCTTGTCCCTTTTATCCTCCCAGGTATATCGAGAGCTAACTCGAGGAGCACAAGTTCTTACGGGAGAGGAGGAGTTCAAAATTCTGAGAGTTGGATGGAGGGCGAATCTTCCCATTCCTCGAAGAGAAGCAGGTCCAGTGGTAGTAGTTCCAGGAGGCTTTCAGACCTTGAAGGGCACTTCAGCGAAAGGGCCCAATCACAACTCGTAAGCCAAGTTTCTTGCCCTTTTCTCATTTTTTCTTCCTTTCCTCTGACCAAACCTCACCCCCATTCCTTGTATGTGTAGGTTGTGATGAAATCACAAATCTCATGGGAGTTGGTAGTAGCAGCGTACAGGGGCCTCCCAGATTTTCAGAAGGCGAGGCTAGACGTGATGGGATTTGGTACCTTCCTTCGGATCGAGCCGATCCAGCTTGACCTAGTCCTGATCCAAGCCTTGTGTGAGAGATGGGACCCAGTGAGCCGGGCATTCCTGATGCCCTGGGGGCACATGGTGCCCAGCTTGGAAGATGTGGTCCGAATTACGAGTCTCAAGGTGGATGGCGAGGCAGTGACCGGAGTCACTTACGCGGACTACCGAGAAGGTGCCCAGAAGTTACTGGGTTTGGACCTAGATGGTCGGAAAAACAGGTCGGTAGCTAGGGCGTCCCTCATGGATGCATTAGGGCTCACCGACACTCGTCGGCGGGATGACGAATCCTCAGAAGAGTTCATGGAAAGGATGGAAATAGGATGCCGTGCCGTGTATTGCACAGATTTCGGCAACTGGGAAAGATGTAACATAGATTTGAGGAGATTTCTCCTCTTCCTTTTGGGGAGATTGGTACTGAGCTCGAAAGGGGACGGTATCCAATGTCGCTTCCTGGAGCTGCTGTCAGACCTTGAAAGAGTAGGGTACTACGCCTGGGGAGCTGCCATGCTGGCGCACTTGTTTGCAGGCCTATTCCAAGAAACGGATCGTGAGATGACTGTGAGTGGTTTCACACCATTCATCCAGGTATTTTTGGTTTTGCTTGTTTTGTATTTTTTTTTGTTGTTTTCGCAAGGTGCTGATGACCTGCGCCGAGCAGCTATGGAGCTATTATTACCTCCCCATGGGGAGAGCTCGACATTGGCGACCCGTGATGGTGCCGCTAGCCAGGCGGTGGGAACCCATCATGAGTGCGGCACCCCTAACCTACCAACTGATGGTGTTAAGGCGGGAGCTACAGGAGTTCCCTGCAGCGATGGTAAACTGGAGACCCTACTCAGACATGGTCGATGCCAACCAGCCGTGGGTTCTAGCAAGTCGTGCCCGGTTCGGACGGGAACTATGGATGCACTGCCTGAATGAAATCGAGCCGCTTCGGCTACGATTAGTTATGAGGACTTTAGGACTGGCTCAAGAATGGGTGGATTCAGCTGCGCCACCTCGTGTCGGGAGAAAGACGCGAGGACCGGCGACCTGCATTGACTGGCGCGTGCGGTTTCCTGAACAGTACGAAGACTGGCAACGGGGTGGCACGATTGTAGAATCGCAGGCGCGGGACAGCGAGGACTACTTGCGTCTATATAGGATAAAGTACGCAGAACGGTTCCAACCCCGGGGACTTGTGGAGGTAGGTTTCCCCTTTTTCTCTTCTCTTCTTTCTCCTTTTTTCTCTTTTTTTGGTTTTCTGGTGGAAATGCTGACTCGTATGGCTGCAGGATGTCCGGGATGCCATGATAGCGAATTTACGAACTCGCTTGGCAGAGATGGAACAACAGTTGGGCGATGCCCGTGGAGCTACGAGCGCCTTGGTAGGTGTACAGTACATTCCTAATTAAATCCCCAGATTCCAGATGTTGGCTGCTAATTCACATGGTCGTAGCATGCCCAGATTGGCGCGGCCTCCCCAGCGATGGGAGTAGGTGGTGCCTCTTCCAGCTTGTGGATTCCCACCTCAGAACTTGACTTGCTTCATGAGCAACTTGCTCACGCCACGCAGCGTGCTGCGGAGGCAGAAGGGATGCTCCGTATACAGGTAAAAGTTTCAGCGTTGAGTTCTCTTTGTTTACGCCTTATCGCGTATCTGAGATGGTACACTCGGCAGGAAAAGGAGACGGAAGAAGCGCTTGCCCAAGCTGCGCAGAAGGAGGCTAGGATAGCAGAACTGGAGAGGGAACTGCGGCGTCATCCTGATGACGACTCATCCAGGGATGCTATGGAACTGAGGATCACCCTCCAGTTGGAGAGGGAAGACCGTGAGAGAGAACGGGCAGAGAGGGAAAGAGACGCAGAGAGAGAAAGAGCCAACAGTTTGGCTGAAAGGGAGGAGCGAAGGGCCATGGAGGCCCAACTATTCGAACTCCGAATCGGCCTTGGTCTTGCTGAACAGTGGCTGAGAGATGGTGAGGAGCGCTACCGAAAAGCACGAGAGCGTGGCTTTCGTGTTGGCAGCTTCTCTGCTGCTTCCGTGGATCAACGCCGGGATGTGGGAATAGGAAGAGGAGTACAGAGCGGCAGGAGTACCGCTTTTCGTAGTTGGGTAGCACCTTTGAGAGTGTTTTGCCCGGAGAGTAGTGGGACGAGTAATGCAGAGAGAGAGGGCGGAACTTGATGAAATTTTTTTTTGGTTTTTGGAATAAAACACAAGGTTTGGTTTGTTTGTTTTTCACCTTTGCTTCAGTTACCTGAATCCCTGCACATATCACTGAAACAAACAAATCAGAATTTCTGTTCTGACTTGGCCCCTTGCTCAATAAGCAAATGGTCACTGTGACTGTCCTTGATAACTGGTCAAGGGGCCAAGCCTTTATTTAACGAAGGCAAGGGAAAGATGCGGTGATGATAAATGCGACAGGCAAGCACACGAATGCAAACGGTATTAAAAGTGAGATGCTGCACGCAAATGTAATCATGCAAAATTGATTTGTTTTCTTTTTTTTATAAAGATTTTTTTTGTTTTATCATAAAAAGATTTTTTTGTTTGCAAATATGTACATTTCTCTTTTCCATTTTTTTTTGCTTTATCATTTCAATTTTTTTTTCTTGCTAACGCCCGGCAAGCACCCAAATGGCACCTAACCTACGTGAGACAGGGGTTTCTTACTAACCTCCCAGGTATCCTAAGTGCACATCTAGGTTGATTTGGGCCTCTAGACCCCTCGAATGATGATCCCGCCGGCTAAGACTTACCCTGATGACAATACCGTCATGCCATGCTTAGGCTCCCAGTCGCTTCCGACCACAGGGATTCACCCAAAAGGTGTTTGAGGTAAATGATTTGCCCGACCCGGGTCTATTTCCTCACAACTCTAGATGGTATATGATGGAACACCCTGGAACCCTAACGACCAACCGCGCGACGCTGACCCGGAATCAGACGCCGTCGCACCCATAGGTGACGCGCTTGCATTGGCCTAAGCCCGAGGTTAAACAAGAAGACATCAAGGTGGTAAACAGGGGTCTTGACCAGCCAGAAACACAGAGACTCCTTCGCAGCGATAGCTTTTGCTTTTCAAAGTAGGCAACCAAATGTGTATATTAAAATAAGGTCGCAGACCCTGGGCAGTTTTCACCTTTCAGAAACTCCATCGAACCTTCATCTTTAGAGGGAGAAGGAAGAGTGTAGGGGATAAACCTCCTGAGAGGACCGGCAAAGCCGTTAACCCGGCGAGCGAATAAGGGCCCATTAACTCTTTCCTTTCGGACAGCTTCGGACCAAATCTCGAGCATTTACATTCCACGGCCCCCTTTGTGGATTCAGACTTTTGCTTTGAGGGTTCCGTTTATCGTACCAGGCACGGTCACGACCAGGCTTTTCTCTTGATTTTGATTTTGTATTTCTTTTTGTGAGGGAGATATAGTCGTTTGACGTTTGTGGGCTCCCTTTTCGTATGCCTGCGGGGACACTGCCCTCTTCTCGTGCACTGATCGATGCTCGAGGAAATGGATCCTACTCTTGCCCTGGGGTTTGAGTTTCGGTTTCTCATGCTCAGCGTTTTAAGGGCGCCGACTGTCTCATTTGGTCGAAGAGAAAAGAATAAAGATTACAGCTTCCGGAGATCTTCTAGGTGTGGCCCTACCATAGGTGATGCTACCAACTTTTTTGAATAAAATACATAAGTGAACACATGTTAGCTTCCTTCGAGCGAGCATAGGCCGACGTGGCCGGACAGGGATCTCCACGGTTCTGGCAAACCAAGACCCGGTGCCTACCAAGCCTTAATGGGCCCTATCCTAACATGAAGGTTAGATGCAGAGACTTAACTACATGGTGACTGCCGGCATCGGCATTTTGAATTTTCCATATTTTTAGTGGTTTTCAACATTTCTTTATTTTTTGATGTTTTTTATCTTTTCATCATTTTTTTTTTTGTGCTAAGGGTAGTATTTCTTAAGATAAAGCCCATTCCAAGGGTGGGATAACTCGGTCCCTTCGGCGTTGATTAGCTTGTAGGCGTTGCCAGGGTACACGGCTTGAATTACAAATGGTCCTTCCCAATTGGGTTGGAGCTTAGAACGCGGCCCTCCAGGTTTGACAAAAATTCTTTTTACGACCATCTCACCGACTTTGAATTTTCTCTCAACGACTTTCTTTTGGTAAAAGCGAGCGAGTCTATTTTGATACACACGCGCGTGTTCGGCAGCGGCCAGCCGCTTCTCATCCAAGAGTTCCAACTGGGCGAGGAGTGAATTACGACGATCGTCGAGGGGAAAGTCCTCGTCCAATTGTACCCTGAGAGAAGGGATCAGAGTCTCGTATGGGACTACCGCTTCCATACCATAAGTAAGGGCAAATGGAGTCTGCCCGGTGGGGGTACGGATTGAAGTGCGATAGGCCCATAGAGCTTCGATAAGCTTTTCTGGCCAGTCTGAAAACTTACTAGACTCGCAGGTTTTTTTGATGATTTTGAGCAATGTTTTATTGGTGGCCTCTGCTTGGCCGTTACCTTGTGGGTAATATGGCGATGAATGATGCAATGCAATTGCGTACCTTTTGCAGAGGTCCTGTAGGTCCTGAGAAATGAATTGTGGCCCATTGTCGGTGACGATCGTGCTTGGGATGCCGAATCTGGCGAGAATGTTCTTCATGATGAACTTGCAGACTGTTGACGCCTTGAGTTTTGCGTAAGCTTCGGCTTCGGCCCATTTGGTGAAATATTCCGTCGCAGTAAGGATGAAAGATTTCTGCTTGGTGAGGGAATTGGGATCACCTAGGGGACCAATGACGTCGAATGCCCACATGGAGAAAGGCCATGGGGAGGATATTGGATGAAGTGAGGAAGATGGTGAATGGATTTTATCGGCGTGAAGTTGACACTTGACACACCTACGGACATAGACAGCACAATCCTCTTCCATAGTGGGCCAATAAAAGCCTTGCCGAATGATCTTCTTGGCGAGCATCTGACTATTCACGTGGCCACCGCACACACCCGAGTGCGTCTCTTCTACACATTTCCAAACCTCATCGTCACCAAGACATCTTAGCAGAATACCAGTAAGGCTCCTCCTATACAACAATCCTCCAACTAGGGCGGTTTATTTTAAATAAGTGGGGGATAAAACAAGATTTAGGTGAAAGATACCTAGAAGAATTTACAGGATGAGAAGAAATCAAAGAAATCAGTGAGGACTAAAGCCTCGGAAACAGTGTGAGAACGGGCAGGTGCCCGAGGAAGTTAACGTGGAAGGAACCGGGTCGAACCCGGGAGCGGGATCGGGAGGAATCAGAAATTGATGAATCGAGAGAGGCGGATCCGAAGGGTCCGGATGTAAAGGAGGAGAATCATGGGGAAATGAATCCGGAGGTTCCGGAGGAAGAAGATCATGAGGGACCCGATGCCCTGGGAGGTGTGTAAAAAGACAATTCAAAGGGGTGAAAAGAATGAAGGACGTGATGACTTGGAAGAACAAAAGGATAAATCGAAAGAAGGAGAGGCCCGGAGGTTCCAGGTGGATATGGGAAGGAAGGGCGCGATGCCCTGAGAGAGATGGAGAATAAGATAAGAAATCTGGAGGTTCCGGATGAGGGTGAGAGATGGATAAAAACATGGAATTAAATAGGGAGGGGTCCGGAGGTTCCGGACAGGGATGAATGTAGGGGTCCGGAAGCTCCGGACAACGAGGAATGTGAGGGTTCGGGGACCCTAGAGCAGAGGAGCTTGATGACTTAGATTTAGATGACGGGAGGCGTCTCCTTAACCAATGGACTGCCCATAAAAAGAAGTTGAATAGCAGCATGAGCAGTGATGGACCGGGATAGGAAGTGGATGAACTGATGTGGGCTCCTTCAACAAGGGATTTATTGTCCTTAAGCTTCACTTTATGCTTTTCCCTCTTCTTGGTAAATACTCTCTCATAGTGCGGCCCTTCAACCTTCAACACGAGTTCTCGGCCTCCTGGGTTTACAGGCTGATCCCAATGATGTGCCCAGGCAGAAGGCCTCTTCTTTCTCTGACCAACCGGGTCCATTAGTACGGTCCGGGCCCACATGCTCTCATTTGACGGACTTCTAATAAGGCCCTTTGGACATTCGTACATGAACGGTAACTCTCTTGGCAAAATATCAAAACAAAGATTTAAGAGCTCCGCTTGTGAAGTAGGGATCTTGACATGAAATGGCTCCCTTGGAAAAAACTCCCGTGATAGATGAACGGTGTCCATCATTGGAAGTTGGATGCTCGTCATAAGGAGCTTCATTTTTGGGGCACCGCTCAAGGCTGTTGGAATATCACACGTGATCATGCTGGGTAACATAGGCGTTCGCCTCTTGCATGGAAGTTGGTGGTGAGTAGACATGATGTTAAAAGCTTCCAACAAGAACTGCCCTGACCCACCCCTGAGCATAGAGTTCATCATCTCCTCGGCAGTAGAATGTGTCATCACTATGCATGAGGAGAACCCCTTCTTTTGATTGGCCATCTGGACTATGACCGAACAAGGGGTAATAAGAGCCTTGAAAGCATGTTGGCCAATGAGTAATGTGATCGTGGTTATTTTGGCCCCTGATTTGGTCAGCACCAATTCCTGAGGGTCCTTCTTGATGGGCATTGGTGCAGATGGAAATTCGGCCTTCTCAAAGGTGACCGGCACAAGAACCCGAATCGGCATTCGGCAAATTAAATATTGGATCTTGAATGGCATTGCCGTGGCCAAATTCTTCTTGTCCGATTCCTGAACATCATCTTTGGCACATGTATTTGTAGAAAGACACCCACTCCGAGAGGTGGTGGAAGGAGGTGAGATTGAGACAACAGGCTCAACGGGTAATGGAGATTCAATGATGGGGGCTATAGGAAGGGTAAGTGGAGGTTGAGACACGACGGGCTTCTCCTTGTTCTCGAGAGGAGACGAGGTTGGCTCGTGTGCAACAATCAATGGGCCCGGCTCAGGGTTAATCACGGGTTTAGGTAAGGGGAGTGGAGGAATAGGAATGGTTGGATTCGGGGTTACAAGGCTAGTGGAGGTTTTAGGTGGAGACGATGGAGGATTACTCGGTTGGAAACAAGAGTTAGTGGAATGCTCAGTGGAAGCCAATGGTGTGGGGGTTATTTGTACAATTGAAGGGGTGACAGTAGAAGGCTTGGTACATAGGAAACGTCGGATTTTGGTGGTACGTGGGGGGTTAAGGGTAGAAGGTGATTCATGGTGCATTGATGCAGGTTGTTGGGGTGTAAACCCGTCATCGTGACACCATGATGACTCATAAGCAGGGGTAAAACTAGTGGCTTCATCCTGAGCAGGGGGTTCTTGTGGGAGCAGTGGAAGAGGGAAACGAAGAAAACTCGGAGTAGGTGTATATTCAAAATCTTCATAAATTTCATCATGTGCCATTTCTAATTCTTTATGATCATCAAGTTCAAATGGACGCCGTAGTGGAGGCACGTTGATGAGTGGAGATGGTGTATATTGACATGAAGGGTTTTGTGGATATGAATGCGGAGGCGGAGGGCCATATGAATGAGCGTAATGAATGAATGGTGGGTGGACGGCATCCACTTGATCGTTAAAACTTGGGAGAACTTCTTGCTCACTCATATCCCAGATGCCATACTCATCTCTTCTCTCCTTCCAATCCTTCTCCATTTTGGTAATATTATTCATGAAAGCGTGAAGGGGGTTGGCTTGAGGAGGGGAAGGAGGAAGAAATTTCCTCTCAATAACAGCCTGTAAGGCTCCAAGCTGAGAGCTGAGAGAGTCGACATGAGAAGCCATGAAATCCCAGGCATAGGGAACACTAGTGGAGGGGGAAGCTCCACTAACAGTGGCCTGTATTCCATATGAGGACTTATAGGATGGGCCAATGTCCATGGGATGAACCTGTGGGTCAGGCTGATAGCCCCAGTCTGAGTTATAGACCCCGTAAGAGTCGTGACCTGGGTCACGCATTTGAGACCCATAACGGAAGGCATCGGCCTCGAAACAATTGTAATTATATTCAGCCATCCATCATGTTTTTCGAGAGCATAATAGCATACACCAACAAACGATCAGCAGAGATTAACACACAAGTGAATGCCTTACGTCTTTTTTTTGTGTTTTGATTTTGATGATTTTTTTGTGTTTTTAGCGAGATCCGAAGTTCACACAAAATGGGGACCCTAGTTTATTTTTGTTTCACCACCGTGTCAGCTAGGGTCTCTCGTCTCACCACGAATGAAATGACTAACTTCGGGGAACTTCAATGGTACAACCAGCCCAGTGAACGAAGAGGAGATTCTTCGATGTCGGGGACTTACGGAGGTCCCAGTGTAGGAGATTCTAGTCCGTTGAGAGGAATTCCCAAACGGAGAGTCCTTCCTTCACCGGGAAAGGGTGATCCTCAAAAAATGAAAAAAAGGATAGAAAAGAGGAATGGATGTATGCAATGGAATGCTGACAGATATATGGAGTGGGAAAACAACAGAAATAACAGACATATAATAAACAAAGAACCAATCAAAACTGACGGTGCTGCCGTGAGCACAACGGGGGCGCGCGCGGGCGCGAAGGTGGAGAGGCACGGGTGGTGCCGAACTTGCAAGGGTAGCCGAAAGGAAGCAGTAGATGTCCCACCGTGATCGCCAATCTGTGAGCGACGTCACGCGGTTCCGGGAAGAGCGGAGATGACGCGGAGCGCGCGCGGGCTCCTCTTTTCTTTCTTTTTGGTGTTTGTTTGCTGCAACACAGAAATAAGAGAAGAGAGAGAAGGGGCCACCACGGGAGATTGCTCCGGCGGGGCGAGCGGGACAAGTATGATATAGCAAAATATGGGGTTTAAACGGCCATAGCGGGAAGTGACTCGCCGCGGCCTCGGGGGGACGGGAATAGGTGCAAAAATTAAAACGGCCATTGGGGAAGTGACTCGCCGCGGCCTCGAGAATATGAGCAGATAATAATATGACAGAATATAGAGAGAATACAAAGAGCGGGAATTTAAACGGCCATTGGGGAAGTGACTCGCCGCGGCCTCGAGAACACAAACAGATAAGAATATAACGTATAAGAACGTGAATTTAAACGGCCATTGGGGAAGTGACTCGCCGCGGCCTCGAGAACACGAATAGATAAGAATATAACATATAAAAACGGGAATTTAAACGGCCATTGGGGAAGTGACTCACCGCGGCCTCGAGAATATGAGCAGAATATAACAGAGTATAAGAGAATATAAGAACGGAAATTTAAACGGCCATTGGGGAAGTGACTCGCCGCGGCCTCGAGAATATGAGCAGAATATAACAGAGTATAAGAGAATATAAGAACGGAAATTTAAACGGCCATTGGGGAAGTGACTCGCCGCGGCCTCGAAAATAAGATGTGATCGCCAGGGGCCGAAAGACCCCAAAATAAGAAAGTGATCGCGCCTACCTCAAGAGCGGGAGATGGCGGGTTGCTTCTTCCTCTCCCTCCGGCCGGCCGACGGAGAGGGCTTTCCTCGGCTACCCTTGCAAAACAACGACAAACAAATGATAAGTGGATTAGAAAGATGGAGGTGTAGTATTCAAATCCTTGCGATAAAAATAACGAAATGATGGCAAGACACACACCTGGTTGGTGTTATCTTTTAAACCCCTCTCGGACTCGAGTAGGAGGAAAATGAGATGATGGATGCAAGAAGTATAAAAGAAGAGGCGCCCTTATGAAGGGGGATAGAGGATGCGAGATGATGAATGCAAAAGAACTACGAAGAGAAAGGGGAAGAAAAGGCTTATTGGATGAGCCGAGGGTGAAATCCGGCGGAGCTCCGGCAGCGTGGGGACGACGTGGAAGCGCGGTGGATGAAGACGACCTTCCTCTCGCGAGCGTGGGCACCCGAGAAGCTGGCAGAACCTCCACCTACAAAAGACCCGACGGGTTAGAAAATGACTCCGTAGCCTCTGGGCTCCGGCAGCCTATCGGATCACTTAGAAGCTCCCTCAGAACTGAGGGGGTGGGGCTCTATTTATAGAGCTCCGGAGGGTGGAGGCGTCCAGGACCCTGGACACCTCCATCAGGGCCGAAATAATATTTTATTCTATTTTTATATATTTTTTTAGAATACTTTTGTGGAGGCGTCCAGGGTCCCGGACGCTTCAAGCAGGTCCACCGAAAGCCGACGACGGCCGCACGCGGTTTGGCACAACGCGTGGTTTTGTGAGCGGCGCCTCGTGATTCAGAAATGGGCGCGTCCAGCTGACCGGACGTCACTATATTTTGGATTTTTTCACACACGACAAACCGTCGTTCGGTGGGCGGCGCCCGTGAGGGAGTTGATGGAGGCGTCCAGGGGCCAGGACGCCTCCAAAATTATATTATTTTATTATTTTTCTTTTGTCTTTTATACCAGGCGTGGCATTATATATTTTTTATATGTTTTTATGGAGGCGTCCAGGGGCCTGGACGCCTCCATTAATATATATATTTTTATTATTTTTTTGTGTTTTTATGCCAACTGGCATCTTACAAATATTTTTTATTATTATTGTTTATGGAGGCGTCCAGGGTCCTGGACGCCTCCATCAATATATATTTTTTATTTTGTTTAGAGCCCTGAGAAAATAATAAAAGAAATTAAAAAGATGGGGGCGTCCAGGGGCCTGGACGCCCCCATTAAAATCGACCCGGGTCCTCGGATCAGGCATCGGCGGCCGCCCGGTAGACCCCCTTCTTGATTCCGGAACCTCCTGATGCGTCCGACTGGTGTTGATGTCGTCCGAATGCCGTGACGAGACGATTCCGGATGCCGAAAAAGGCAGAAGAAGACCCAAGAAAAGGAAGCACTCGAGCGATTCAAAATGCGTAAGCCGTTGCGGGGCGTTGTATAGTAATATGAGACTTTCTCAAGAGACGTCAGGAATGGCGTGTCTACACCTTGTCCACAACTCTCCAGATCTCATACTCCTGGGCTCTTAAGAAAACATGCATCCTATTTTTCTAATAGGGATAATTCGAGCCATCGAAGTAAGGAGGATGATGAATAGAATGACCCTCAAGCATCAATCCCTTGTTTGCCATTGATCTGGATCTCACTCTAGATCGTTAGATCTCAAAAGATAGAGCCTTAGCTCTGATACCAATTGAAGTCCCGCAATCAATGTCACCCAAGAGGGGGGTGAATTGGGTGTTGGTAGTTTTAAGAAAACTTTTTCAGCTTTTTATAAAATATGTGATAGGATGCTAATATGAGAAACAAACCTAACAAACGCCAACAGACTTAACAAATTCTATTTGGTGATAATATAGATTATGCAGGATTAACGAGAATAAAATCTGAACTAGAATGCACACTTACGATCGCACAGAAGGGAGATAGAAGAAAAGGAACAAACCACACTGAGATAGCGATTTTTAGGTGGTTCAGATGCCACAACGGCAACCTACGTCCACCCCTCACGGACTGTGAGGATCCACACACTATCTTGTAAAGAGATACAAGATCGAACACACACACACACACACGGATTCACGAAGATCCACACACACACGGGATTGTTTTAGAATTACAAAACAAGCAGACTTGAAGCTTAGAAAGATTAAGAATGGAAACACAAAAGAAAGGGCTTGATTGATGCTCCCCCTTAGTTGATGAAGAGTTTCTTGGATGCAGCTTGAACTCCACTTGGATTGGGATTGATCTCCTTCAGATATTGCTTGATCATCACTTTAGGATGGATGAAGAAGGATGAAAAACTTCCTCCCGGAGCACTGTTCACGTCTACAATGCTAGCTCCCTTCTCTTCCCTTTGGTAGCCTCCTTAATCCCTCTTTGAGCATTAGGGTTTCTTACCCCAAAGAGATGGTTTTATAACTCTTGAATGGTCAAGAGACAACCTAGAAACCAGATCCACAAAACCTGGAAGGTTTGGTGGCTTTGGGATTAAACAATACTAAGAGGAGATGCTTCTTTCAAGATGGCCAAAAGTTAACATTTTTGGCTTATCTGAGCTGGCGGTCGACCTGCAGAGTCTGGCGGTCGACCGCTACTGAGAAACTGGCTGGAGGTCGATCCCTGGAAAATCCGGTCGACTGGGATTGGAAGGGCGGTCGACCGCCACTGAGATAGACTGTAGAAAAATGCATTCTGTTATTTCAGGTCGACCGGGATCAGGCCGGAGGTCGACCGGGATCAGGCCGGAGGTCGACCGGACTGTCATAAACCTGAAAAATGAAGAGTTTAGCCCAATAAAATATATCCACATGATCGAGGCATGAATTGAACATATGTTTATAATGTATTTCATGTCCATTTGAGTTCTAGGAGATGCATTTGGAGTGCTAAACACTTAAGCAAAATCCGTGAAGAAATCTGACCTTGAAAGCTTATGAAATTCACTTAAGTTATTAGTTCCATGCACATATGTCCTTGGTTTTGTTATCATCAAAAACACTGGGATATATACAACAATAGGAACTACAAATCAAGATTTGTGAATAACTTTGACAACTTCAATGGCTCTAAGCTCACTCAACAAGGTTCGTTCACAAAGGTTCAGAATGACACAAAGATACCCAAAAATAATGAAAAGCTCTTGTCTAACAAATAGATCTGGATTCCGAAGTATGTACTCTCTTGCTTGGATGAGATGAATGATCATCTGGGATCCAAAGGTGTTTAGATTCTAAAATTTTCTACTTGATTTATCGTGCAGGAATGCCTCGCAGCTGTACACAACAAATGCTATCTCGACAGCAGCTGTCCAAGGCACTTGACAGGGGACAAAGGACAATGTGAGTCAATGTCAAGAAAGTCTTTCTGCTGAAATAGTCAACACATCATCCTATATCATTAATTCAGGCATGGTAAGACTATTCTGCAAAAGATTCCTTGTGCACCCCTAAGAGGTAAAAAGCCATCTTCTGCTTAGTTTAAAGTTTTTTGGAGCAAAATGTTTTGTTCATAATAATGATAAGAAAGAGCTGGATCAATTTAATGCTAAGAATGATTTGGCATGATTCTAGGATTTATTAGTGATGGTTGAATTGCGTTTTGAAATGCATGTGTTCATATGGAAGTGAGGTTGTGACTATGTTTTGCTGTTTCATATCATGAGTATCATGTGGAGGGGGAGTTTGCTAAATGAGTTTGTTGCAGGGATTCAGTTTATGCGGTTTCAAATCTCTGTTGCATCAGATGTTTGTTTTATGCATTGTCATGACACCGACTCCTTGGCATATAAAATGGTGAACTGTGGAAATACAGGTTATGCTTGTCTGGACACTATCACTATGCGTGAGTAAATGCTCAGCCAAGTACCAAGAGTCTCATGTGTATGAAGGTGCTAGGTCGGATTATTAGAAATTAAGCTAACCTGAAATTCATGCATATGCTGAGGAGGAGTTTTTCAGTAAAAGTTTTGAGCTACACTTTCTCAGGGAGAGTTCTTGTTATCTGCCAAACTTTATCTTGGACCTCATATTTCATGAAATCTTGATGAAATCTCTCTTCGATTGAGGTACAGAGTTGATCACAGATCTTTTACCCTTGATTTGGACTGAAAAACCGTTCTCGATGTTGTTAAAATTGACTTGACGACTTTTCCAAGTCGAGTTGAAGAGCTTAGTCTGTCAGAAACCAATTTTTGTTCAGGTGCCAAGTCGACTTAGAAACCCTCCAAGTCAACTTGAGTGGTTTGGTATGTCAAACATCATTTCTTGATCAGATCCTAAGTCGACTTAAACTCCTTCTACTCATTCAAAATCATTTCCTGATCCATGAAAATAACTTCTTCTATGTCAATCTTGATTTAATCACTCATCTGTGTGATTTTTCAACTCTATCCACACTCAACTTTGGAACTCTCAAATATCTGCAATCTATTTTAATAGCTCAACTCTTCAAGGGGAGTGCTTCCATATCCAATATGTATGATGATGTTCACTGATTCAGGGGGAGTTAAGATGTGAATTCTCTTTCTAAGAGACTCGTGGTCTTCATAGATCGGCCCTGTAATACACTGGATCCATCGGATCAGAATCTGAGAGCTTTCGAAGTGCTATCGTGGGTCCCGGATCGTGTTTTATTTTTCACTTGGGTTTTTTTGTTGTGTAGCTTGCGGAAACCCGTGGAGATTGAACTGTTGAGTTTTGAGACTACGGGACGATGCAAGTGCATTGTGCTCTTTCCGAGGATCGTGGAGGCTATTTTTTCATATTTTTCTGATTTTATGAAATTTTGGGTCAAAAATCAGATTTCAAAAATATTCATAATTTCTTTTTTATCTTTTTCTTTTAACCCTCACCTCACCCTCTCTCTCCTCTCACCATTCTCTCATTCTCTCCCTCTGTTCTCTCTCTCCTCTCATCCCTTCTCCCCAGGCGGCCAACCGTGGCGGAGGTGGACGAGGCAGGGATGCTTTGGAAACGATCAGGAGTGTGATGGCGCGAGAATCGGGGCGTGACGTTGGCACGATCCCATTCCGTGGATTCGAAGTGTCGGCGGGGTTCGTGTGATGTTTTTGGTGTTTTCGGCTTGGGAGATCGTCGGTGGAGGTAGGGGGATGGATTCCTTACCACTTGTTCTGTGTTTCCCTTGAATTTTGTGCCGATTAGTGCGAGTTTGAGCGGGTTTTCCTATTTTAAGGGAAATGTGGGTTTGGGGGGTGTGAGATGAAATCACCGTTACAGGCTATGGTTTCTAGTTTAAATGGTCTAATTTGAATTCTGTGCTTGCCAAGATTCGATTCCCGCCAGTTTGACTGCATTTGGTCGTGATTTGGGGCCGGTATGAGGTCGGATGCCCATGTGGGTCATTTTTGGGCTTTTGGAGGAAGTCGCACATTTCTTTGCCATTTTGTGGTTTGTTTGGCCCCTTCCGGCTTGTGGAAGGTTGGTATTGAGTCTATGGATGTTTCCCCATCGTTCTAGGATGATTGGGGTGTGGAATGATCTAGTTTTCTGCATTCCTACGGTTTTCGAATCGGAGACCAAGTAGCGATCGTACCAGAGACCGCCATTTGTTTCCGGATGATGAGGTGGCCCTCTGGCGACCGCCATTTGGAGTTTTTACGTCAGTTTCTAGTTGCGGTCTTGCGACCAACCAAAATCTGGTAGTGGCAGCCCTTGGAAGACGGGGCCTGGCTTTTTAAGTTGGTAAGATTGGTTCCTAGTAGTAGTCTTGCGACTAACCGCCTCCTTGAAGTAACAGTCAGGCTAGGACCGCAACTAGGACGAGTTTATGAACATTTTCAAGGCAGTCTGGAGATGGCGGTCTTGCCAGGACCGCCACCTTCAAGAGGCGGCCCTAGGCAGACTGCCTCATGCCTGTTCAATCTTCCAAGTAGCGGCCTTGTTGAAGACCGCCACCTGCTAGCCTATCTGGTAGCGGCCAGCGGATGACCGCCACCGGCCTAGAGTGTTCTTTTCACGTCAGTTTGGCTTCCGGTTGAGTTGGTTTTGACCCTTTGGTTAGCCCTTGGTTCCACGGATGTCTTGGATGTCCCGTGAGGGCTGTGACCTTGCCATTGGGTGTCCGGAAGTGCCGTAATACTGAGTAGTGTGCCGTGTTATTTCGAGAATTATTTTAAGGATTGATGGGTCTCCGATCAACCCAGTTGTGACCCAATGGTTGACACGTGACCTGTGAGTGTCTTGGTTATCCCGTAAGGATTAAGACTATGTTTTAGATGCTCGGAGGTATTATGTTATCTCAGTTTGCATGCCAATCTGGTTCGAGGGCTTGAATGATCCCTCATGTTTCATGTTTCTTGTTATGCGGAATTATGAGTCAGATAAGCGGCAAAGGGGTCGAGGACTCATTTTTGATAATGTGGATCCGGCTGTTCTGTGCCGCATCCATGATGTTTTACCGTGGTCTTCACTTAGGGACTAGGCTGATTGGCAGCTTAATATCGCTTTGTGCTGCGATCTTGACCCGAGTCATGTGACTCAAGGATCGTTGTTTTAGCAGGTCTAGTCGATTGTCCTGAGTCTGGAGGCTTTGTGCTATTTTGTGTTCCGTGGTACTTGTGATAGGTACACGTTATCCTATCTGTACTTCAGTGTTTCTATTTTGAGTCTATGTGTCTAGTGAGCCTCCACTAGTCGTAGCCTGACAGCACTTTCGTGTGTCAGCCCACCAGGGAGTGGTGGCCGGGCAGTTCTCGGTAGAGACGATTTTTAGGCTGGTTGTCATGGGCCCCTTTGTCTAGCCGATAGAGTCCAACGGGAGGGGAAAACCAGCTAGTGGCCTGGCTCAAGACATTGAGCTTGTGTGTGTACACGTGGTCAGGGGCGTTGAACCAACACCGACGGGCGTGACCCTGACTAGTCACTCGTTACTATTGTTCCTTGGTTACTTGTTCGGTATCTTAGTTACTGCGTTCGAGGTGAGTGGGAGATACCTAAGGCATAGTGTAAGACCTCAGTGGACGCATCTGGCTTTTCTTCTGGGGAGGAGGTACTTCTGTCATACGACACATGATTCGTGGCTTGTGTGGTTCTCGTGTTTTGAGTTTGAGTTTCCATCTATGCTGACGTGGTTCTTCGGGTAGTTGGTGTTCAGCTTTATCCGTAGTCAGTGTAGAGCACACGATAGTGAGGTCGTGTATATGTTGGTGGTTTTTAGACCGTGTGGTCTAGAGTTGGGCATTTGTCTCTGAGGACAAGCATGCACGACTGGGATGTCGTGATGTGTCCTGGTTGTATAGCTAGGGTTTCCTTGTATCGGTTCGGTGATTCTTGAACGTGAGGATGGGAATTTTTGTTTCTTACCGATAGGAGTAGCTTGCGGCTCAGCCGTAGTTTTCTCGACTGTCGTCGTTACGGTTGTTACTTTTGTTGTTGTTGTTACTCCTATTAATGTTGTTGTTGCTATTGTTTAGCACTGTTGTTTACCGCTTTTGTTTCGTGGTAGGGATCTGCAGGACCCCTACTGAGCCAGTGAGATGAGACTGATAGCCACTAACTGCCATCGTTAAAAAGTCATGCCACAATTTAAAAATAACCGAACTCACTCACTTAAAAAGATTGGAATTAGAGTAAAGTGGTAAGAACGGGTCGATCCCACGGAGAAGAAATATTTTCAATTAAGATCAAGTTGAAAAACTCTTATATTTGATAAACCAATTTTGAGTGAGATTTAAACTAATGAAAAAGGAAATTGCATTGAAATAAACATATCTAAAGAATATGAGAGGGTTAAAAAAGAGAAATTGGGAGGAGATAGAAAGAGAATAACACAATTTTCAAGTACAACGCCGCCGCCTTGTACAACTCTATGAATTTTATTACTAAAGAAGGTGACAAGTACAACTCTATGAATAATGAAAATTCAACTTACAAATAGAAGAGCAAGGGAAAAGGAAGAAATTGAGCCAAGATGATGAAGATTAACGCTGCCGCCTCCTTGACAAGACTTGGAAGAAACCGCTCCGCCGTAGAGATGACGCCGCCTTTAGAGCACCGAAGGAAGAAGATCCGCCAAAGGGATGTGAGAACAAAATAGTGGAGAGGGATATAGATAGTGTTGAGGAGAGGTGTCTTGGAAGAATGCATGTCTTTTCTGAATAATGACTCTCTGTACTCTATGTGTTTTGATACTGGCAATAGTTCATATTGTGCTAAATTTTGATCATATTTTGTTACTGGCAATAGTTCATTCTGTGCTTAATTTTGATTTCATAACTTTGCATTTTGCATACGCATCAGGTCAGTGCTAGTATGGAAGTGCATGCATATAGAGGGTCTGTGCAAGTTACTATTCACAAGTTCATAAAGACCAAGGTTGGTGCACATCCTTCGCTAGGTAGAATGTGGTCTGTGCACATCCATGTAGCCAGTCAGTGCATATTGCATAAAGTCGATGCTATTTCCTATAGCACACTAGTCAAGGTCGGTGCTAGTTTTTGTCTGAGGCATATAGAGGATGATGCTAGTCTATGCTAGTATCGCACTATTTAGCTGAAGTCTGCGTCAGCTACTTCAGATATGGGTTTAAGGTCGATGCCAGTCTATGCTAGTTTTGCTGAGGGTCGATGTTAGTTGTCCCTTAACAAACACTAGGGTCGATGCTGGTCGAAGCATGTTTTTCCATTGCACGCAGAAGTCGGTACAGGTTCTATCTTAGCAGCATTGAGGTCGGTGCACATTTACTCTATGCATGTAGTAAAGTCGGTGCATGTTTGTTGGAAGGTCCGAGCACATTCGCATGTCTTCATATGGAGTTGGTGCATGTTTGGTGCAAAGGTCCGAGCACATTTGCCTATTTTTAAATGAAGTCGATGCATGTTTTATGTCTATGCATTTAAGACCTGTACATGTTATTGTTTAGGTCTGTGCTAGTTTTTGTCTTGGCAAACTGAGATCGATGCACATTTGCATCAGACCAGACTGAGGTCGATGCACATTTGCATTAGACTGATCTAAGGTCTGTACATTTCACTGTAGCAGGTCAGTGCATATCCATCACATGTTCATAGTAAGGTCGGTGCATCTTCTACTTTATGCATATAGGTCTGTGCACATATCACAAGAGTCGGTGCTAGTATAACGAAGGTCGTTGCTAGTTGCACCTTCTGCAGACCTGAGGTCGGTGCACATTTATGTTTTCATCATCCGCGTCGGTGCATATTTGGTGATAGCCTTGTTAGCGTCGATGCACATTCACTTCAAGCTCATTGCAAAGTCCGAGCACATTTTCCAGTCTGCATATAAAGTCGGTGCATGTCGGCTGGATAGCGTATAACGTCGATGCCAACTTACCTTAGGCATGCTACAGGTCTGAGCACATTTGCATTGACACAAATAAGTCTGTGCAAGTTGAACTTAGTATAAACCAAGGTCAGTGCATGTTACATGTGTGGTCAATGCTAGCGTGAAAAGTCGACTCTAAGAGTTGACAGTTTATTTTAGGTGTTCGGCTAACCCTGTATGCTTAATAACTTTGTTTTTCTTTACTAAAACCGCAAGAATTTGAGGACGCACATGATCCAATAAGTGAAGCACGTGCTCTAGGAATTCTCTGATGGGCTCGAGATCCCAAGAACCAATGATTGGTCATGTGGACAGCAAATTCTCACAGTCTGACATGTGGAACCTCAAAGGAGCACTGCTTTGGGCAGGAAACGTGGTTTCCACGCGCCCATCTCTCGGAAGCCTCTATATATATAGATGTTGGTCGCATAGAAGACCAGAGGGAGAATAGAAGATGAAAGAAAAGAGTTGAGAGAGCAGAGAGAGTTAAAAGAGTGGAGAGCCTTCGTAGAGCTAAGGGAGATCTGTGAGAGCTACTGGAGTGAATTTGGAGGAGAAACAGAGTATCGAAATTCTGAGATGTTGGTCTTCGACTGATGGGTCAAATCCAGAGTCGAATTGCTCATTGAGAGCTACAGATCTTTTATCTATTTTGCATCTTTGTTTCTTTGTTTCTGTTCTTTCCATTATATTTTTGTAAGCTGTGAATCAGCGGACGAGGGTGTGTCCTCAGAGAGCAAGCTGTGAGGCTCAGCTGTCTAGGATTGCATTCCCCAAAGCTGTGGATCAGTGGTGTGTAGGGATTCGATCCCCGAAGCTGTGGATCAGCGGATTAAAGTTGTGTTTCAACAGTGAAGCCACACTTAGTTAAGTGTAGGGTGGACGTAGATCTCTGGATAGAGATAGAACCACCTAAAAATAATTTGCCTCGTGGTTGATTGTTATTCATTCTGTTCTTCGCGTAGATGAATGCTTAAGGGCCGAATTATTTTCTGATACAGTAATTCTTGATTTCATCTTCTACCATCATCTAATCGAGTTACTTGATCCATTAGACTGAGTATATCAAAAGCTATGACTTGAAGGTTTGGCAATGCCAATCTGGAACGTCACTTCTTGCATGAGAGATCTACGATCCATAACTCCGCCCAGTACTTGGTTTATGGATTTTTAATCTCGCTAAGATGATGATTAGCAAATTCTTCTAATTACTATAGTTCTGATCTGTTATGTTCTTGTTTGATTTTAATCAGAACTATATTGTTGATCTGCGGATACTTAGTTGCTTACTGAATTTCTTATAAACTACTGGTACCTACTTCGAACTTCATTTCTGCATTATTAAGTTCTTTTAATTGGCAATTTATTTGGGGTAGATCTATTCACCCCCCTCTATATCTATATCAGATAGAAGAAGAAGAAAAATAAAACAAAATATGTGTGGAAAAGAATAGAGAGATAGAGAGGGCTACGGTGGCAAGAAAGGAAAACACATTAAAAATAAACTAAAAATCGAGGGTGATTAGAAAGAGAATATCTTAAAATCCAGAGGTAATTAGAACAAATGGAAGAAATAAAAGTTGTAGATCTAAAAAATATGAAGAAGATTGTTGAAGAACTCAGAGAGACAAAACGTAGGGAAGAGGGTGAAAAACTAGGAAGCACAGGGGTCTATCTGCGCAGATGAACAGTAAAAGCCTAAAAAACTGAATTTTGAAAAATAATTAATAACTTGAAAACGGTAGAGAATTGGAGGAAGGAGAAGAACAAGAAAATCTATATCTAAGAAATATGAAGAACGTTTATGAAGAGACTATGATGAAAAGAGGGACATAAGAAGAAGAAAACGGAGGAAGAACAGAGTTGTGTAAAAATGGGTGAACAGTAAAAAATGATGAGACAGAGCTTTAAAAAACTAAGAATAGCTTGAAAACGGGAGAGAATTAAAAGAAGAAAAATAATAAGAAATTGTAGAAGACTTAAAAATGAATAACTTTGTAGAAGAAAGCAACTTAACAAGATGACTAAAAGAGTATGAAAACTAGGCTAGAAGAAAAGGCTAACTCCCCCTTCAGTCTGCTCTTGGACAGTTTATATAGGGTTCAGAGAAAACCCATAAAAATCTCTCCATATTTAGCTTGAATCCACCTTATCAGCATCAAGGATTGATCAAAGTAGGTCTCTTGCCATGTTTAGAGTCCTCCTTTCCTCAAACAAGAGGAGATAAGCTCAAAAAGTAGAAGATAACCGCGATCAGGTTTCGTTTTTGGTTCAGACTGAAAATAGCGACCTCCTCGGTGTCATTTATTCCTTAATAAGCGACTCTTCACTCGAATGCAAATTCTTCATTTCTTTATTTTAATATTTTTCTAACACTTTATCTTTTCCGTACATCAGGATTTAGCGCCCTTGTGAGTGGTCGCAGTTTCTTCAATGGGTGACACTTCGGACTGTCGCTCAATCTTTTCCTTTTTCTTTCTATTTTCTGATCAAAATGAATGGGCACCCGCCAAGGTGTCACAGTTTATTGAATGTGTGCCCTTTCAGAAGGGTGTTCATTAACTGGCGCCTAGAGCTTGGTCGCAGTTTCTTGAAAATTCATAAAACGCAAAATTCTCAATATTCTTTATCCGAAAATAAATTGTAATAGTTGTGCATTTTCTCACATTACTATTTTGACTCAAAATTGATGATAAAATCATAAAAACTGTAATTAATGGTGAGAATGAGATTTGGGCATATCAATGCACAACTATGCTCATTTAATGCTCAAAAATAATGAATGTGATGTAAATTATAATATGAAATGTGATACTTATCACACATCCCAACTTACTCATTGTTAGTCCCTTAGTAATGCAAATAGATTAAAATCTATGACTATCAAGAGTTTGCAAAGTTCATACTCTTATATCCAGTTTTCCTTTCATAGAATCAACCAAAGATTAGGAATGAGGAATCATTAATACATACTAGCCTTATATTTGGAAATTAAAAGTATATGATCAAAAATTCAAATCAAAGTTCACTAGCACTTGTGCATGTGTAACTATCAAATCCACAGCATAGACAATTGTATCCCCCATTTTCTATTCCAAGCAAGTGCCTTTCAACCCTGCACCTCCTAGATCAGAGCATTAAACATACTATCTTTTTATATGCCTTATTTCAATGCCCCTTTTGGGATCTTTTTATTATTTTTTTCACACATGATGCTGCAGTACCCTTCACTGTTTCACATGAACCTCGACTCTTGCCTTAGGAGAAGCAGGCCCAGTTACATAGATCAAGGGTCCCTTTTCTGTTTGACACGAACCTCAACACGTCTTAGGTGAAGCAGGTCCGGTTACTAAGATTCGGGGCATTTTTCATGGTGTTTCTTTTTTCTCTTTTTTTTCTCATTGTGCTATTTGCACGTATTTAATAGATAACTTGGCAGAAAGCTTTTTTTTTTGGCAGAAAACTTATAAAAAGATCTCTTTCTTGAGAAATGCAGAGCATCAGACAACATACCCAAAATAGCAGAAGGCTTGTCTTTCTTGTTTCATTTGTGTGTATAGTGATTTTCATTTTCTAAAGTGCACATGAACTTTAAAAAGATTCTTATATCAGTTTTCCATAGCTAGATCGAATAAATTCTCCATCATCCTTCTCCCTAGTCTTTTTTATTCCAGAATAACTTTCAATAAAAGCATGAATCAATAAAATTCAGTCATGGATTTCATATTTTTATTTTATGTAAAAATATAGGACATTATGATCATGCAAGAACTCCTTTCAATGCTATATGCATCATGAAATTTTTCTCTCCCCCCCCCAACTTGAATGACATTGTCCTCAATGGCCTATACAATTGAAAGTAAAAGAACAATATAACATAGAAAGATTGCTGAGATGGAGTGATACAACCTAGTGTGTGGGATGAAAGACTCATGTATTATTGATAGCGACAGCTTCTTCTCCTTGGCCTATCCTGACTACTGAAACATACTTAAAAATATCAAACAACAAAAACATTGGGTTGCCTCCCAGAAGCGCTAAGTTTTCCATCTTCAGCCAAACGCATGAAAGCTCGCAAAAGAATTTATTATGGATTATTCAAAGCAATGGATTCCTTTAACAGCTGCTCACTTTCCAAGTAAGGTTTTAATCTTTGACCGTTGACAGTGAAAATTTGACCATTTTTTGGATTCAAAATTGTAACAACACCATGGTCAAAAACTTTAACTACAACAAACGGTTCATCCCATCTGGACTTCAGCTTACCGGGGAACAAACGTTGCCTAGAATTAAAAGGCCAAACCTTTTGATTAATAGAAAAATTCTTCCTGTGAATATGCTTATCGTGGAATGCCTTGGTTTTAGCTTTGTAAATCTTTGAATTTTCATAGGCTTCATTTCTTAGTTCCTCTAGTTCATTAAGTTGCAGAGCTCTTTGGTCACCAGCTTGAGTTAGATCAAAGTTAACTTGTTTAATGGCCCAATATGCTCTATGCTCCAATTCTACAGGCAAGTGGCAGGCTTTTCCAAAAATGAGGCGGTAAGGGGACATGCCAATGGGAGTTTTGAATGTAGTTTTATAGGCCCATAATGCATCATCTAGTCTTTCGGCCCAGTCTTTCCTATCCGGCCTAACTGTCTTATGTAAAATATTTTTAATTTCCTTATTGGACACTTCAACCTGGCCACTGGTTTGGGGATGATAGGGGGTAGTGAGCTTATGAGTGATGCCAAATTTACGAAGTAGAGCTCGGAATTGAGAATTCGTGAAATGAGAATCCCCATCACTAATGATAGCTCTAGGACAACCAAATCTAAAAAAGATGTTCTTTTTGACAAATTTCATCACC
The DNA here is from genome assembly GCA_022559845.1 of Amorphophallus konjac. Taxonomy (NCBI): domain Eukaryota; kingdom Viridiplantae; phylum Streptophyta; class Magnoliopsida; order Alismatales; family Araceae; genus Amorphophallus; species Amorphophallus konjac. The sequence continues at coordinate 102,974,802 of CM040123.1, forward strand.
ACCTTATGGTCATTGGTCCTAGTAGAAATAGCTTCAATCCATTTTGAAACATAATCCACTACCACCAAAATATATTCATTGCCAAATGAAGGTGGAAATGGTCCCATAAAAATAATTTTCCAAACATCAAAAATTTCAACTATGAGAATGAGATTAAGCGGCATCATATCTCTCTTTGAATTATTACCCATTGCTTGACATCTCAAACATGTTTTCTAAAATTCATAGGCATCTTTAAACAATGTAAGCCAGTAAAATCCACTTTGTAAAACTTTCGCCGCAATCTTCTTTCTAGAGAAATGTCCCCCACAAGCAAGATTATGACAGAAGTTCAAAAACAGAGTGTTGCTCCTCTTCGGGGACACATCTTCTGATAATCTGATCTGGACCCATGTGAAATAGCTCTGGGTCCTCCCAAAAATAGCATTTAATCTTAGAAAAGAATTGACCCTTCTCCTGTTTAGTCCACCCTCCCAGAATTTGTCCTACCGCCAGGTAATTGACTATGTGAGCGTACCAGGGGGTTGAAGAGTGAGAGATAGAAAGAATTTGTTCATCGAAAAAAAGAATCAGACATAGGAACACTTTAAGGTATCACTATCCTGGACAGATGATCAGCTACAACATTTTCTAACCCCTTTTTGTTTCTTATTTCCAAATCAAATTCTTGTAGCAATAAAATCCATCGAATGAGACGAGGTTTGGCATCCTTCTTGGAAAGTAAGTACTTCAAAGCTGAGTGATCCGAATAAATAATAACCTTAGCCCCTAACAGATATGAGCAAAATTTTTCAAGGGCAAAAACGACATCCAGCAATTCCTTCTCCGTGGTGGTATAGTTCAATTGAGCATCGGCGAGGGTGCGGCTCGCATAGTAGATCACCACGGGCTTCTTATCAACTCTTTGACCTAAGACAGCTCCAATAGCATAGTCCAAGGCATCACACATGATTTCAAAAGGGAGAGACCAATTTGGAGATTGAAAAATTGGAGCTTGAGTTAAGGCCGCTTTCAAGGAATTAAATGCCTTAAGACAAGAATCATCAAATTGAAAGGGAGTGTCTTTGGCAAGCAATTGTATGAGAGGACGAGCAATGGTAGAGAAGTTTTGAATGAATCTACGATAAAATCCAGCATGGCCAAGAAAAGATCGAATTTGTTTAACAAAAGAAGGAGGAGGAAAATTGAAAATCAAGTCAACCTTAGCCTTATCAACCTCTATTCCTCTTTCTGAAATAACATGGCCTAAAACTATTCCTTCTATAACTATAAAATGGCTCTTCTCCCAGCTTAACACAAGATTTGAATCAATGCACCTCTTTAGCACCTGAGTTAGATTTTCTAAATAGCTCTCAAAAGAAGTACCAACCACAGAAAAGTCATCCATAAAAACTTCCAAAAATTCACCCACCATTTTAGAAAATATTGACATCATGCATCGCTGAAAGGTAGCCGGGGCATTGCACAGCCCGAACGGCATTCGTCTAAAAGTAAACATGCCATAATGACATGTAAATGTTGTCTTCTCTTGATCCTCCTGGTAAGTAGCAACTTGGTTGTACCTGGAATAACCAACCAAAAAGTAAAAATACTTCTGCCCAACCAACTTTTCCAAAATTTGATCCACAAATGGGAGTGGAAAATGATCTTTCTTGTCATCGAATTCAATTTTCTATAGTCAATACAAACTCTCCACCCCGTATGTAATCACATGGGCACTTCTTCTCCTTTTTCATTGGTAACAACCGTCAGCCCTGACTTCTTAGGAACAACTTATGTGGGGCTGACCCACTTGCTATTCGAAATGGGATATATAATCCCAACATCCAGCCACTTTACCACCTCTTTCTTGACTACCTCCTTCATGTTTGGATTCAGCCGGCGTTGCATCTCTCTGCTCGACTTGGCATTGTCCTCCAAGTAGATATAATGCATACATACATCCGGACTAATACCCTTCAAATCTGCCACAGACCATCCTATCGCCCCCTTGTGCTCTTGAAGGACATCTAAAAGCTGAGACTCCTGAGCAGAAGTGAGATTGAAAGCAATGATTATGGGCAGAGTGTGGTCGGGGCCTAGATAGGCATATTTCAAAGAATCTGGCACAGGTTTTTATTCAAGAACGGGTGGCTGATCCAAAGATGGAAGAATAGGTTCAACTTATAATGGAGGGAGTGGCTTTATCTTAGAGTAGTGTGCGGAAGAGAATAGAGAATCCTACAGTATGCTACCCTCTTCTAAGGTATCCTTCACTTCATCTGGATTTTTATCGATCAATTCCTCAAAAATATCAATTGCATTACACTCCTCGTCTTGTTCCGGATATTGGGATGCCCTACAAACATTTAAGGAAACATTATCACCTCAGATCGATATATCCATCATTCCTGTGACACAGTTTATGTTGGTCTTTGTCATAGCTAGAAACGGTCGTCCCAGAATAATTGGAGTATGCTTTAATTCTTGGGACGAGGCCATATCCAAAATAAGGAAATCCACAGGAAAATAGCACTCATGAACTTTGACAATCACATTGTCACGTCCCGAGCCTTTATTACAGCAGAAGATGATCTCAGGAAACATAAACAGTCGGTATGGTAAGCCTCTTGCAAGCAAGATTAATTAGAGCGCAATACAATCACACATGAAAATGTAATTGCACAATAATTTAATCAACTTCTCCTTCCATTAATAATCAAAATGATAAAGATCCAAGTACATAGAATATTACAACTTTACTCAACTCTAGACTCAATAAAAATGGAAAATTACATGAACTTGATCTAGACATTTATTTACTCCTAAGTCTTCACTCTCAATTTCATGTGACTTTCATTCGTTCTCGGACCCATCACTTGAATAACTTCAATCCGAATCCAAACTACTTGCATCTCCTGAAAAGATTGAAAATAGGTAATGAGCACACTTGCCCAGTAGGTATCTTCGCATCAACATGATTGGTAATATTAAAGTAATTAACATTTTAGCTCTAAAGAATAAGGTAAAATCATGCGAAATGCGGTAAATCACGTGAATAAAACAAGTAACTAGATACGATCAAGTTAAGATATGATTGAGCGAACATGATCAAGCAAGAATGAAATTATGGCCTTTCATGAACAAGAATATACTAGAATGTCATGTAACAAGCAAGAATATACTTCTTCACTTAGTAACAAGTACTTCGTGAATTTCTGTGGATTACCACTTAGTGGATAAATCCGTGGATACCCATGGATATTTCACTTATTTATAAAGAAAGTACTCCCAGCGCAATGCGACGCCAGTAGCATCATACCCCATGGTTTATAATAGTATGTTTCTGACAATCAGTCGAGGGGACTAGCATAGAGCCCTTGAACACAATCAGTGCTCGATCCACATCTTCAAGTATAAATCAAGCTACTTCCACGCATGTAAATAATGTGGCCAAGAATGTACAATTTCAATGATATATTCATGATAAAGTAACCCAAAAATATGAACGCTTTGTACAAGGAAATAAGGAATTTCAATAAACACTTTAATGACTAGGTTATGCCATGGAAATAAATCGGCAGCATAACGGTACGTTCTTAACTTTCATAATTTAGTTAAAGTACTTTGATTAAAGTGACATGTCCCAACACTCAATAGTCTTTCTAGGATCATATAGTCATTAACCCTTGGTCAAACCCTGGGGTTAACTGAATTCAGAAAACTTAGCGGTCTATAACTAGGCCGTCACATGACTATAGCGGTCTCGTTCTGGACCGTTAAGTACAAGACTATTCGATATTTTAAAATAGGTTCTCTAGAGTCTTTGGCGGTCAAAGGTAGATCCGTCAAGGTCCCATTAGCGGTCTATATAAGGCGCGCTAGAAGACTATGGCGGTCAATTATTGGTCCACTAAGATCCAGAAATACAAAACATCGGTAGTGCTTTCTAGACAAATGGGCTTTAATGGTACAACCAACTCGGCATCCTAGTGAGAATCCCAGGCTCGCGGAGAATTACGGAGGCCTTGAAACATGATTTTCTAGTCCATTGGAAGGAATATCCAATGGAGAGGTCCTCATGTCCAAGATTGTTTTTCTATAAGTGCAAAATGTGTAACTAATGGTCATATACCGGAATATATGCCATGAACTTATATAAATGACTCTGAGATAAGAATAGAATGTGTACAGTGAAAAATCAATGTTAAATCTCGTCAATATAAGCATTCAAACCATAATTTAATACAAAATTACATGGTTTTTGGCATAAAATACTTTGTGCTTAAAATAATCCTAAGTACCATAAAGAAACATGAACTCACTGTTTATGAATCAGGAATTAAAACTCAAAATAATAAATACCATTAAAACAGGTTAGCATATAGTTAACTAGGCTAATTTATAAGTTATATGGTTGTTCTTAAATCTATCTCGGGATGACCAAAAATAGCACAGTGGCGGTCTATCATAGAGCCGTTACAATACGCTGGCGGTTTATCGTAAGGCCGCCACAGTAACTTTAACGGTCTATTTCCGATCCGTCAGAGGTTTCACGAAAATGAGATTACCAAGTGTCTAGTGGTTCATCATATGGCCGCTACAGAGAGATGGCGGTCAAATTCTAAGCCGCTAGAGCACGACAGATAGTAACTTAAATAAGAGGGTTCTAAGATTTTTAACTCACATCATGTCTGAAAATCATATATATATATACTTTCCCTATCAGGATAAAAAGAAGGTTAAGCTAACAATATGCATGGGTTTATGTGATTTGACAAGAAAGTTCCTTTTTAACTTAGTTAGGGCTAAGAATATGCATGAATGTACACTAGATGCATGAAACATGAAATTCACGATATATATAGCATGAAATCAAGTGCAATAAGAGGGCTTTTATTCCTAGAATGATGTTTTAGCCGTTCATGAGATGACCTACCTCTGCTAAAGCCTTTAAACTTCGAATTTGATGCTAGATGCTACCCTTAGTCCCTTGTACTCTTTGTGCCAGATCAGCAACTTCAAGCTACTCTAACTCCTTACTCTCTTGACCTAATGATGTAAAATTTGGAGGGTAACAAGTAGATACTACGGGGAACAAAAAGTTCTAAAGGCACTTAGGCTAAATACCTTGATTTGGTTCTCTAATCCTTTAATCTTCACCGGACTTTTGCACAGTTTTCTGGGTCGCTAAGATGGAACCAGCAACTTTGCAGGCCTTTATCTCCTTGTGTACTCAATCTCCTAGCACGAAATTTTGGGATATTTTAGTCATATATATTGGCAATAAAAACTTCTAAAGAACCTACCTGAAATAATGTTGTCTTACCTTGATTCCACGCGAGCCAATATAAGGGTCGCGCAGGTCAAAACTAGGTCCTATTTATAGGGTTTTACTTGGGTTTGAGGATTAGATTGATTCTAGAGTCCTTGTTAAATTTTAGATCAACTTCTGAGAGTCCTAAACATGATTACTAATTCTTCTATCTCGATTCCTAAATGATAGACTAGCAAAAATCCCATCTTTTTGCTCTTTCTTTAATTCACGGAAGTGATAGGAAATAGCGGTCGAAGCTTGGTCCGCCAAATCACTTGTAGCGGTTTCACGATAGGCCGCTATAAACCCTGGGCGCCAAATTTGAAATGGATTCAAACTCTAATTTCGTCTTATCCACTAATTAATCTAATTAATGGGTATTTATCCCTATATTTCATGAATAAGCCAATTAACCTTCTAGAATATGGGCCAAACTTCATGGGCTTGGTCCTTAAGTCCTTTGGGCTCCATTTAAATAGGCTAGGTTAATGGTTTACCATAATTGGGTCTTAATAATGATTTATTTAACCCAATATTTATTTATTAATCTATTTTGGTCTTTTAAAATTCTTAGAAAATACTTAAATATTCCAAAAATAATTTATAAAAATTCCAGGGCATTACACCCTCTCCCACTTAAGAGAATTCGGTCCCCAAATTCATATATATAGATGGTGGAGAGTGTACTTACATTCAAATAATTCTGGAAGTCTTTTGCGCATAGTTTCTTCGATTTCCCATGTTTCTCATGACTTTGTCCACTATATCTTGACTACTGAATAGTCTTGTTCCAAAGTTAACGTACCTCTCGTTCAAGGATTTTGATTGGTTTCTGCTCATATGTCAAATCCTTCTTAATCTCCAGATTGTCGTAGGTGATGACATGGAAAGGATCAGGAACATACTTTTTGAGCATCGAGACGTAAAATATATCATGAACTTCTGATAGTTGAGGAGGTAAAGTAATTCAATAAGCTACTTCACCGACTCTTTCCAGAATTTCAAAAGGACTAATAAATCTTGGAGTTAGCTTGCCCTTAATACCAAATCTTCGAATACCACGACCTGGAGAAACCTTAAGAAATACATGCTCTCCTACTTGAAACTCCAAGTCGCACCTTCGATTGTCAGCATACGATTTATGCCTGTCTTGGGCCATCTGAAGTCTTTCTCGAATGAGTTTAATCTTCTCGGTAGTATCCCTAATAATATCGGGACCAAGAAATTACATCTCTCCTACTTCATTCCAACAGATAGGGGAACGACAACTCCTTCCATAAAGAGCTTCAAATGGTGCCATTTGTATACTAGCCTGATAGCTATTATTGTATGCAAATTCCACTAGAGGTAAGTGATCATGCCAACTTCCTCCAAAGTCAATAGCACAAGCCCTGAGCATATATTCCACCACTTGATTCGTCCTCTCCATTTGACCATCAGTTTGTGGATGGAATGCCGTGCTAAAGTTTAGTCGGGTCCCTAGAGAATGTTGAAGACCCTTCCAAAATTATGACGTGAATTGGAGATCTCTATCAGATATAATAGTGACAGGGACACCATGCAATTTGATGATTTCCCTTATGTATAAGGCTGCGAGAATATCCACAGACCATCTACTTTTTATTGGCAGAAAATGTGCAGACTTAGTCAATCGGTCTATGATTACCCATATACCATCGTGTCCTCCTCTTGTTTTAGGTAAACCCATAATGAAACCCATCCCTACACTTTCTCATTTTCATTCGAGAATATTTAAGGGGTGTAATTTACCTGCGGGTCTTAAATGCTCTGCCTTTACTTGTTGACAAGTGACACAGCGGGACACGAAATTTGTCACTTCTCTTTTCATGTTAGGCCACCAGAAGTTCCTTTTAAGATCCTGATACATTTTTGTACCACTGAGATGAATGGTATATTTGGAATTGTGAGCTTCTTCTAGAATCAGTTTCTTAGTATCAACATGATCTGGTATACAGATTCGATCCCTAAATAATAATCTTCCATCGTCGGAAATAGAGAAATCCGGCCTTTGATCAATATTGGCTTTAATCTCTAGTAATACTGGATCATTGTCTTGTAGCTTGACCAGATCTGCTATTAATGTAGGTTGAGTTCGAATACTGGCCATAAAGCAATCTTCTTCCTTCATGTCAATATCTAAATTCAACTGAGCAAATTGAGGAATGAGATTAGTCATACTAATCATGAGACTTGATAGCTTTCCCATTAGTTTTCTGCTGAGTGCATCCGCTACAGCATTAGCCTGGCCAGGATGATATTGAATCGCAAAATCAAAGTCCTTTAGGTATTCTAACCATCTTCTTTGCCTTATATTCAGCTCCTTTTAAGAGAACAAATACTTCAAACTTTTGTGGTCTGAACAAACCGTAATTTTTTCTCCGTAAACGTAGTGACGCCAAATTTTTAAGGCAAATAAATTCTAAATCATACACAGGATAATTCTCTTCGTGACGTTTCAATTGTCTTGAAGAATAGAAAATCATCTTCTCATTTTGCATAAGAACGCACTTGAGGCCAATGCCAGATGCATCTGTATATACTTCAAATCCACCACCCTCAGTTAGCAATGTTAAAATTGGTGCAGTAGTGAGGTGATCCTTAAGAGTTAGGAAACTCTCCTCGCAGTCCTTCGACCATATAAAAGGATTTTCTTTTCTTGTAAGTCTAGTCAAAGGAACAGCGATCTTGGAGAAATCCTTAATAAATCTCATGTAATAACCAGCCAGGCCCAGAAAACTTCTAACTTCTGACACGGTCGTTGGCCGGCTCCAGTTCTTGACAACTTCAACTTTAGAAGGATCCACAGCGATTCCTTTCTTTGAGATAATATGTCCAAGAAATGAGACTTCCTTAAGTCAGAACTCACATTTACTAAGTTTGGCATAAAGCTTATGTTCTCTTAAAGTTTGTAAAGCTATCCTTAAATGTTCTTCATGTTCTTCCTTTATTTTGGAATATATAAGAATGTCATCAATAAATACGACCACAAATTGATCGAGATAAGGCCTGAAGACGTTATTCATAAGTTGCATGAATGCGGCCGGGGCATTAGTTAACCCGAATGGCATTACCACAAATTCGTAGTGGCAATAACGGCTCCGAAAAGCCGTCTTGTATATGTCTTCATCCTTGATCTTGAGTTGATGATAACCTGACCTAAGGTTGATTTTGGAAAAATACTCTACTCCCAAAATCTGATCAAGGAGCTCATCGATTCACGGCAACGGATACTTGTTCTTGATAGTAAGCTGATTCAGTCGCCGGTAATCGATACATAACCTGAGAGATCCATCCTTCTTCTTGACAAATGGAACCGGCGCACCCCAAGGGGATGTGCTGGGTCGAATAAAACCCTTGTCTTGTAGCTCCTGAAGTTGTCTATTTAATTTCTTGATTTCGGTGGGGGACATCCTGTAGGGAGCTATTGAAACAGGTGCTGCTCCAGGAATAAGTTCAATGGAGAAGTTTACTTCCCTTTCGGGCAGTAAACCGGGTAAATCTGATGAAAATACATCCGAAAAATCATTGACAATCGGGATATCTTCTAAGATGATCTCCTTGGATTCGGTGAGGATAACGGAAGAAAGAAAAGCTACACATCCTTGCGAAATTAATTTACAAGCGTGCAGAGATGAAATAGTGGCAGGATGCTTTCTATACTTGATACCAAGGAAGGAAAACCTTGGAAGACCAGGTTTTCGAAAAGAGATAATCCTGTTGCGGCAATTGATGTAAGCATCATGGTCTACAAGTCAATCTACACCTAGAATAGCATCGTAGCCCTCCATATCAAGGCATACGAGATTTGTAGGAAGATTATGTCCTTCTACCCTTACCTCACTATTTGGATAATAGTTGGTGAGTTTAGTTCCGGGGCCTAAAGGCGTAGTAATAGCAAGGTCCAAAGGTAAAAGAACTAACGAAATAGGCAAAGATTTTGCGAAGGAAGTAGATATAAAAGAATGAGAAGCACTAGTATCGAATAGTACAAAGGCAGGATGCAAACAAATGTGAATAGTACCTTCCATAAGTCCATCATCCCTAGGCGCTTCATCATCATTCATGACGGCATTAAGACGAGCCTGCCGTTTACGTCCACTTCCAGAAGATAGCTCCTTCATAAGGGGGCAATCCAGCATACGGTGCTCCCTGCTGCCACAATGGAGACAAGTGCCAAGGCGCTTCCAGCATTCTTCGACCGAGTGACCGAACTTCTCACAGAAAGTACAGGCCGTAGTGACCTACTTATCTTCTTCCTTGACTTTCTTGTTCTTGTGGTAGCCACTACCACTACCATTTCAGGATCTTTTCATGCTATCACGGGATTTGTAGGGTTCCGTGATGCTGAACTTCTTCTTCTTATCATGCTGATCAGACCTTCGACTCGGCTCCTCTCCCTTTCCTTTTAATTTCTCTACTTTCTCTAAGGTCCTCTCGCATAGGTGCGCCCGCTGGACCATCTCCGTATAAGTACGGATATTCTGAGTTCCCAGTTATTGAATATAGTCGGGCCTTAATCCATCCATAAATTGATTAGCCTTTAGTAAATCCATGCTAATCCAGTGCGTAGCATATGGCACCAGCCTGGAAAATTGAAGTTCATATTCCGCCACTGACATCATGCCCTGGCGAAGAGAAGCAAATTCCATAGCCTTCCGCTCTTTGATGTGCTTAGAAAAGTACTTGGCTTGAAAGAGCGTAAGGAAGTCTTCCCACGTGTGTGGTGCATTAGCTGGAGGTGTAGGAACGGACTTCCACCATGTACGGGCATCTTTATTCAATTGAAAAGTAGCAAGGCAAACCTTTTCTTGATCCGCACATTGCATAACCTCAAATATACGGTTCATTTCGTCTATCTAGTTTTCAGCTTCATCTGGATTTGAGGAACCAGAAAATCTCTGAGGATTTAAGCTCTGAAAATTGCGGTGTATGTCTCCAGCTCACGCTCCTGTGCCAGCTTGCGCCATGGTTTGTAGTGCTTGTGTCAGACCTGCTATGACCTATTGCATGTCGTTCCAATCTACGCGATGAGCCATTGCAAATAAGAATAAGGTACCTGAGAGAATAACAAGTTGTTAATCCTCATGGAATTTTGAAAGGGATTAATCTAGAGCTAATTTAGTATCTTATTCCGGGCTCTACCCAATTCTTGCATAGGTGGGGAATTTCTTTCCAGTTTTCATAGGTGTGGGTCCTTAACCTTGGACTTATCCAATGACATGACCTTTTTTCCTAGGACATACTTATGCCTAGGTGTTGATTTATTTTGCTTCCTTCTCTTGTTTGTGATTTGTGGTGATAAAGATGATAAGCAAAAATCAATGATCTCAATCAACCCAAGGACATGTGAACCATGAACCTAGGCAATCAGAACAAGCTCTAGCATGGGCAATGCTATCTCAATCGAACTATACTAAAGAAAGCAAAGAAAAACACACGCTGGAGCGTGGAGCAAGGAGTGAATAGAAACACACCACGTGGGTGGAACAAGCAAAGGAAATAAGAGATATGAGAGAGAAATCAATGCCCAATACTAAAGAAAGAACGTGATCGCCACCAAGGTAATAAAACAAGCCAAAGACCTGATCAATACCTTAGAAACAGGAGGATGATGCACCCACCCACGGGAGAGAGAAACCAGTAAAATCTGTAGATCTGCCTTGAATGTAACGGTCCAGACCCTGTGCATCACAGAAGTGTGACAGTCGCCCGATGAACCGTTAGAGAAGCCTGACGCGCCTGCACAAGACCGTCAGAGAACCTGCAGCAACAACCTGTGAATTCTTTGAACTCTAAACCTTCCAGCCGGCCAGAAAGCTTGGGCCTCGTCTAATGAACTCTGTGAACCTGCCAAAGAATGTGAAACACAAGAAAACAATCCCAAATTAGCCCTTTAAACAAGCATAGTATCAATTATTAAAGAACTTAAGATCATGCAAAAGGAAAGGGGAATACCGGGGAAGTTTTGGTTTTTTAACCCCTCTGGGCGTTTTAAAACATGGGAAGGATGTTTAGATGATGAAAACAATGGAGAACGTGAGAGAAAGGAGTGGGGCAATGCTGTGATGAGAGGAAAAAGAGGAGAACACAAGTGCAAATTATGAACTTTGAAACCCAAAACCGGAGTACTCCCTGGACTGTGAGGCAGATGAACATGGAAGAAGACTTCTCTTGGATGAAGATGGCTCCAGAAAGTGGCAGCACTTCGACGCAAACTCCAGATTTTTTTTTCTTTCACCATGAAGTTAAGGATTCTATTTATAGGCCCTCAAAATCTCTGGTCGAGCAGAGGATAATCCAGCAAGAAAAGAGGATAACTCTTAACAAACTCTCGAAGATAATACTCCCAAGAGTCCATAGAAACAAACAGAAGGTTCTGAGGATCAGATTTGAAAGAGAAATCACAAGATCAAACTCTTATCTCGACCACGGAGTAGCATAGAAAAGGCCTGAACTGCCAGGACTCTCTGTTGGATGTAACGGTTGCACGACAGACCGTCACATGAATGTAACGCCCCATGGAGAGACCATCACACTCAACCTTATCTTAAAAGAGATAAGATCAACGGAGGAAAGCTCAAACAATAGGACTCTTGAATGAATGTAACGGCCACGGGAGGACACGTTAGAGTAACGTAACGACTGCACGACAGACCGTTAGAATCAATGAATAGGCCAAAGATAAGGATTGAAACAAAGGCCTTAAGTCTCAGGATTCTTCAAGATGTAACGGTCCAGGGATGATGCATCAGAAAGATGTAACGCCCCTGGTATGGACCGTTAGAAACAATAAGGATCAAAAAGAAATAAAAGTTTGCTAAGCTTTATCCATCGAAAACGCCACCAGAAACCAAACTCAACCAAGAGGAGAAGACCCATGAAATAGACCTCTAACTGATCAAGAAAGCTCAATGAAGAGTGAACAACTCGGAGCATCATATAGAATGAACAAGAAGATCACCTAACTTATCGGTCATAAAATGGGTGTCAACAGATGCCCCTCCTTAACGTCCTCTTTGCAGGGGAGCGAGCGGAGGTGAAGCGAAAGTGGAATGAGACATGGAGATGAAGCGGAAATGAAGCGGAGTGGACTGAAAAGCGGGCGTTAAGGCAAACGACACCCGTTCTACCAACAAGTGATTAGGAATTTTCTGGAAAACTTCGAACCAATCACAAGGAAATAGCCAACCAAAGGACGCATGTCTGGAGGAATTAACTAAGGAAAGGAAAACACGGCTAGCCGTCGGAGGCAACGGAAAGGAAAGAGATAACTAACTAAACTCCAGACAGGAATCTTCAGCTAACCAAATCAAGCGAACAGAGCGAAGGAAACCTTCTTATTCAGAGTGGAATGATTCTCCTTATTAAAGATCAAGAACACAACTATTCACCAACATTGAGACGCCTTGAACAGATGGGACCCATGAATGCTCAAAGAATGCGTATGATGCATGCTGGGCTAAAACAAAAAGAAATCATTAAAACGAATGCAAAGAAAGATAAAATAATAAGATACTCGAGAATAATATTGCTAGACTGGAGAAATCAAGGTCAGGACACTATCTGCAACCATGGCGTGCAAGATAGAACTATCGTCCCCAAATTTTTCCAACCTAACGGCCTATCCAAGGATTAAACACGTGTACTTAGATCATCATCATTTTTGTTTAAGGGGAACATCAAATCCCAGAACACATGAATGACCAGTCGGTTCTCGAGATAATATATTGTAGATAACATATAATAATGCATTAGAGGAATAAGAGATCAGGATTCAATACCTGACTTACTTGCCTGACGAACGGCATGATGTTTTTCATGACTTCATCCAAGAGAAAAAAGGTTAGCCAATGATAATAAATATGGACATGAAACAAGGCATAACCACTCATACGCATGAGAAGCATCAATAATGTGCACCATGGAAGAAAATGTAATCATTCAAGCATCAAATAGACCATTTTATTCATCAAGAAACTTGCAAGCTGTAACGGCCTACTGAGGGAGCGTCACACAAAGTAACGGTCTAGGCGAGGACCGTTAGAGAATGGCGGTTCACATTCTTCAATGAAAATTCAAAAATGACCTGACGGTCTAAACACTACGCGTCAGAGGATGTAACGGTCTGGCGATAGACCGTCACATTTCCTGAGCGTTCAAAAAAACCGAACGGTCTCAAACCTCATTTAACACTCATTCAACCAAACGCCCCCAAAAAACCCCAACCGAGAGCCACCAAGGGCACCGGCGACCACCCACGACCACCGACGAAATGGCCGGCGACGAGCTTCCACCGCCGCTGAAGAAGAGGGAGAGAGGGAAGAAGAAGGCCATCTGATGCTTCCACCGTCGAATAGAACGAGAGGAGGTGCCAAGGCCCATGGAAGAAGAAACCAGGGCGAGGGGGCCAACAACAGAGGAAGGAGAGGTTCCCACGGCCGAGGAGGACCACGGGGAAATCCCCATGGATGAGGAAGAGCCCAAGGAACAAGAGAAGAAGAGGAAGAGGGGGCAAGACTGAGAGGTAAGCCCTTCGCCCTCATTTTTCAATTTTTAGTTTTTATGGTTTTTTATGTGGATGCATGCGTGGATGGGGGGTAGAAGATGGGTCTACGAACCCATTAGGATTTATTTGTAGGCCTTTTGGCCAAGGTGAGAAGCCAACAGAATGAATAGGGGAGAATGCCCTCTAGCAGGGAATGTGACGGTCCTTCTAGAGACCGTCACAAGCCTAACGCATCACCCGTGGTGCGTTAGAGCCATGTAACGCCCCACCCCAGGGCCATCACAGTCACCAGTGACCCAGAACTGTTTTTAGGTTTTGAATTATTCAATTTTTATTTTGTTTTCATTTTATGAATGCTATGCAATGATTTTATGATGCAATTGACTAACTTATGCTCTAAATGAATGCAGGGAAAGAGACGGACGAGGATCTCATGGCTCCAGATCCGGGCGGTGTACCAGGAACTGCCCGATTATCAGAGAGAGAGATTGGCATCGATGGGGTTCGCCGAGGTGCTCAGCATTGAGGTGACCAGGATGGACACGCCATTGCTGTATGCTCTGCACGAGAGATGGGATCCAGTTAGCAGGGCGTTCATCTTCCCGTGGGGTCACATGATCCCCACGCTGGAAGACATGGTGAGGATTGCCGGACTGCGGGTGCACGGAGCCGCAGTGACGGGATGGGCGTACAGGGACTACAGAGAGATGGCCCAGGAGCTGCTGGGACTAGATTTGATCACGACTGCAGGAGAGCTTAGGGCTGAGAGGAGCAGCCATAGCTGTGGGCGAGCTACCGGAGGAGCACATTGACCGGGTGATAGAGCATGTGCGCCCACATGTGGCGGCGGAGGCGGGACTAGAGGGAGATCGAGTCCTGAGGCGCTTCCTTATGCTACTGTTCGGGAAGCTCCTCTTCGCGACTCGGGGAGGATGTCATTAGTTGTAGACTACTGCTGATGATCAGAGATTTAGGCAGAGTCGGGAAATATGCATGGGGAGCGGTAGTGCTTGCCTTCCTGTTCGAGTCCCTCAGCACGACGGACCGACAAACGATGCTGGGCGGCTTCTCACCTTTTCTACAGGTAAACTTAAATGCTTTTCTATTATGCTTATGATTATGCTTATGTAAATGATTGACATTAGACTTCTAAATGCAGATCTGGAGCTACATGTACCTCCCGGGCATCGGGAGAGGCACACTACTCCACCCCGAGCGGATCCCGATCGCCAGACGATGGGTGGTTGCGAGGGACCCGGGGTCCATTATTAAATTGACCCGGGTGATCCAGGACGACTTCGATTCCTTCCCGCACACGGCGGTAAGCCCGAACTCAAAAATGCTTCCTAAATGCTTTAAATGCTTCTATGAATGTTCTGAATATTTCTATATGCTGATAAATATGCTGACATGGACTATATGCTTTCTAGGTGAGATGGACCCCATACCGAGGCGAGAGCTACGAGGGACAGCCATGGGTGGAGGCAGCCCTCTCGTACCGGGGATGAGACATATGGTTGCACTACATCCATGTCATCGAGCCACTCCACTACCGGCTGATCCTGCGGACTCGGGGACTACACCAGCCTGAGGTGACCTTTCCACGCCGTGGTGATGAACGCTCGGGCAAGTCAGCAAACGGTATTAGCGGCGACGTGGATTGGTGCGCCCGAAAGGCGAAGTATGTCCACGATTGGAACCGTCGGGGCAGAGCGGTGAAGGAGCAGGACGAGAGCGACGAGGCGTACTTGAAAGCCTTTGCTCGACTGTACGGGGACCGGGTGTACCGAGGTACCCGACAACCGGTATGCAACTTCTAAACCCTTAAATCTAAATGCTTTTATATGGAAATTTTATTCTATATGCACTGACTCATATGCTTTCTAAATGCAGCTAGACCCCGAGGGAAGGATAGCCGAGCTCGAGGGGCTACTCCACGCCACCGTCCAGCAGCGGGACGAGTACCGGACCGCCTTGGAGCTTCTGGTAAAATTCCCAAAACCATGGACCTAAATAATTATGTTTGTGATGCTGACCAATGCGACTGACCATGATTTCTAAATTCAGCGGGCTGAGGGAGCCCAAAGAGCGGGACCAAATGCTCCGTCATCATCATCGCAACCTGCGGGGGGCAGGGCTGAGCGTGACGCCGAGTTTGCTCGAGCGGTTGCTCGGGCTGAGGACGCGGAGGCCACCCTCAGGGAGCGGGTAAGATGCTTAATGCTTTGACTTAAATGCTTATGCTTATTAAATGGTTATGTGACTAATCATATGAAATGCAAACTACAGGCGAGAGAGCTAGCCACAGCAGCAGTCGAGGCGAAACTGGCTCGGACTGAGGCGGAGAGGAATCGGGCAGAGGCAGAGGTCTTACGAACAGAGGTAGCCCGATTGAGAGGAGAGCTTGAGCGGACAGCCACACAAACGGTAGACTTCGAGAGATACCGATCCGAGGCACGGGCTGCGCGACTCGAGGCCCACGACATGAAGGTCGAGGTCCGGACCTTGGAGAGGACCATACGGATGATGGGCCGAGGACCGGAGCGGAGCGTCTCTCAGAGTGGAGCGCCGAGGAGTGCTGCTCGTGCTGGATTAGTGGCAGACTACCTCGTCAGTTCCTCTGGCCAATGGAGGAATGAGAGGGCGGAGAGGGGTCAGTAAGAGGAGAGTGCCTCCATAGCGCCACCGGCGAGGAAGCCGGAGGGTGGAGATGACAACGACCCGACAGAAAAACCAGCCGAATGAGCTTTGTTTTTTTTTTTTGATTTTCTATTTATTACTTGTACATGACTTTATATGAAAAATGTAATGAAAATTTCTTTTTGGTCTTTTCTTTGTTCTTCTTTTATGTGAGTGAATGGATGTGTGTATGCAGAAATGAATGTGTGAATGGGAAATGCAAGAAATGCATGTGAGAATATGTGATTGGAAATGTGGGAGATGCATGTGGTCATGTGAAAGAATGGACGAATTTGTGTAGATGAAATGGGCATGAATGAGATGTAATGTGTGGATGAACGACTGGATAGGATGAATGGAAGGAAAAGTGTATAAGACCGCCAGGTCTAATTATAGGCAGAAAGGAATAGCTCAATCTCAGTAGCAGACAAAGTGACGGTCTAGGTCCAGACCGTCAGGATCATGTAACGCCTCAGATGGAGGCCGTCAGAGAGGACAGAGGCCAATTTTGCATAACTGAGCAGCAGGAAGTGTGACGGTCTATAGCCGGTGCGTCAGAGATAAGTAACGGTCAAATGCTAAACCGTTAAAGATGACAGAGCATTGGGATATCAGGGCAACTAGCAGAAAATGCGACGGTTTAGGAGCGGGGCGTCAGAGATAGGTAACGGTCATGAGCAAGACCGTTAGGAATGATTGAACAAGAAGAAGCCAAAACTGGACGCCAGAGAATGTAACGGCTTAGAGTCCATGCGTCACAACAAGTAACGGTCTGATGTTAGGCCGTCAGGCTTGACAGACCAAGATTGGGCTAAATTAAATCCACAGGAAATGTGACGGCCCAGGGCTGGCTCGTCAGAGGCAAATGACGGCCCTACGATAGACCGTTTTAGAACGAAGCGTACTCCGAGATAGATTGTGCCGTGAGAGGCCAAATCCGAGATAAGAACCCTTCAATCCGCTCTAGACTCCTCCCAGACTTAGGATAAAGCCTTCTAATCCAAATCTTATCACTTTAAAGCCAAAAGCAAGTCTTTAAAACTTGGAAACTTAGCCAAAAATCGTAACTTGCTGAATTCTCTGCTACAAGGGCTAAAAAACTTCTCCTAAGGGCAGAAAACATGATGAAGAGAAGCTTCGAGGTGATGGCCATGGAGGAGGAAATCTACACCGGACCCAAGGCCGCGAGAAAAGAATACGGAGAACTACAAAGGCTAACCTCGATTCCCAAACATCTGAGTTCTAATGTTCAAAGAGTGGTAAGCTCCCTTCCCTAACCAAGTTCAGAAATTCCTGCACCTCATCTTCTTCTCATGATTTTCTTCTTTCTTCAAGTCTCTTCCCGGTCCAAGATGCTATTCCAATTTGAAGTGGGTGGCTCCCATGATAAAGGCACTCCCTTTAGAGGTTACATCAATTCTTAAAGCGTGGCACCTTCAACCTCTTTTAGTTTTAGGAAAGAATTTCTAGAAAGTATCATTAGATTGGCCTAGCCTTTCAGCCCTTATAGAATTATGGCATCCACAAACACATACCTTCATCTTCCCTTCTTTCGAAGCAACAGTCCTATTAGAGGAGGTAGAAACCTACCTATCCCTTCCTAAGACTAAGGCGGGGGATGGAGATCTAGTTTGCTACACGGTAGAGCCTATTAACCCGTCCTTGATCTTGAGTGATTTCATCCATAATCCAAAGGACGTGAGGACCATGATCAGCCCGCACCACATTCACTTGATACCCATGGCACAGTGGATAGTCTCTCATTGTAAAAACAAGTGGGAGAGATATGAAGCCATAGCCAAGGCGGTGTCGATTTGCTTATGCGGAGTCTTCCTTTTCACCACTACCGACCACCTCTTAGACACCCAAAATCTTAGCATTATCAGCGGGTTGTGGCGGGGAATGTCCATCTCTCAAGCGATCCTCTCATATCTCTATGAAGGACTAAGTTCGGCTTGCCTAGGAGGACCTCTATTCGGCTCCATGATTCTCCTCGAGTGTTGGATGGGAGTGAGAATCAAATTCCATCCCAAGGAGGATATTACTTCTTCTAGCCGGATCTTCGGGAGCCACCTTTTGTTCTTTATTGGAGGCGCTTCTGGATTCTCTTCTCAGGTTGAATGCAAGATGGCGGACAAGAAAACACGGGATGAATGGCGCCTCTTCTTCAACACCTTGCCAATGGAGAAATTCATCATGCGACCAAGGATCCTTCGGAGCACTCTTCTTAGAATACCGCGGCGTCAAGGCCTGGACCTCCAGCTAGTGGGAAATACTACCATGGCGATCTACAACCCGCACCGGTGCCATCTTCAGATCGGACTACCTCGGATTGAAGCTCCTGCACTATCACACTACCCTCCCCTTCTACCTAGGAAGATGGGGACCGAGGAAGATGAGAGAGCAGTTCGGAACGCGCTGACCATGTGGGAGATCAGCAAGGTGCGTTCGTGGCAAGCAGAAGTGGAAGAGAACGACGAAAAATGTCGTAGCTATGTGAAAGAGTTGAGGAAGATCCGCCCTCTTGCGGATAAGAAATTGAATGTAGCTTGATTTTGTTCATGATGGAAGATGTTGGTGTAATTGACAATCAGAATTGAAACCTTATTAATCTTATGTTGCATTAAGTTTATTTGAATGAGATGGGAATGCCTTAGTTGTTATGCGCACGAGTTGTGGTTTGACTAGTTGAAGTGATCTAGAAAACACAGCCTCTGGAGAGTGTAACAGTCCTGAGAAGGGCCGCTAGAAGGATGTAACGGTAGGGAGATAGGCCGTCAGGGTGACAGACCTAAGAATTAAGTTCTCTGGGGGATGTAACGGTCCAACGATAGACCGTTAGGAGGATGTAACGATCGTGGCCCAGACTGTTAGGGAGAGAGCTGCTGAGAGAATCAAAGCGAAAGCCTGAAGGATTGTAACGGTTCAGGAAAGACCGTTAAATGAGTGTGACGGCCTACACCTGGCGCGTCACAGTCTTGAACCTGCACAGTTTTGAGATTTCAGTCTTCAAACTTAAACCTGCGTTCTGTACACACTTAGACATGGAACAAGTTAGATCTGTTCTTAGACTCAACCCCTTGCCTTGGAGCAAGTTAGAGAATGATCGTTTCTTGATATTTGGTCAAGGGGTGGAGCCTTATTAAATAGACGGAAAGACATACTAAAAATGATGCGATGCATGTAATGCGTGTGATGGTGTTTTGGCGTTCTGGAAAATATCTGAATTTTTGTGAGATTTTGGAAATATTTGATGTTTTTAGGTTTTGAAAATATTTGATATTTTTGTTGGATTTTGAAATATATGATTTTTTTTTGGATTTTGAAATATATGATGTTTTTGGGTTTTGAAAATATTTGACGTTTTTGGATTTTGTTTTTTTTTAGATTTTGAAATATTTTATGTTTTTGGATTTTGAAAATATTTGATGTTTTTTTAGATTTTGAAATATTTGATGTTTTTTTGATTTTGAAATATTTGATGTTTTTTGGATTTTGAAATATTTGATGTTTTTTTGGATTTTGAAATATTTGATGTTTTTTGGATTTTGAAATATTTGATGTTTTTTTTGATTTTGAAAACCAGTGCCTTCTCCTGACAGCGTGGGTCCTTCTTATTGTAACGAGAGTTCCTGAGGTTAGCGTGCAACAAAGTGACAATCCCTGACCTAGGCCCAACTCCCATGACGGTGCTTCTACCAGTGCCATACCCAGGGTACTAGTCTTGATCCTAAAAAAGAAAATGGAACACGGGGGTAAGCTTAGACCAGATCTAGAAGCTTTTAGGACTTGGGTTCCTCTCCAGATAACCCATCAGAGATTTGGTCTGTTGTGCCGGGGCTTTGTGTCCGTCAGCGAACCTTAGTCCATTCTAGGCATGCGTGCGACCGGGATCATTTGTCCCACGGGGAACTATACTGCCACTCTTGCCATGCCTAGCTTTCTTTCTCTTTTTTTTTCTGGAGCTTTGGAATTTTGGTGGGGTAGACTTTTGAGATAATGCTTTTGCTTTTGTCACAAAGATTGCTCCTTTGCTTTCTTTTTCTTTTTTCTTTTGCTCGTGGCGTTAGGTCATAATGGACTGCCCCTATTTGAGACTTCCTCTCGTCAGGGTGTCTAGATTGGTCATCGCCTCCTTATTCACCTCTTGCCCTTGGGTTCAGCCGAAGAAAGAAACGGACAGGGACCTCGATTTCCCCCCCAAAGCATGGCCGAGGAGAAACGGTGTTTACAAAGCGGGAAACCTGACCAGGGATGTCGTGTAGTGTGTGATTGCCGTACTTGGGACTCTTTATCGTAAAAGGGAGAGAACACCTCGCTGTCGGGGTGGCACTGATTAGACTATAAGGAAAGAAACACTTAAGATACAACCCATTCCAAACGTGAGAGAGCTCCTCACCTTCTGCGTTTACTAAGCGATAAGCATTCCCTGGATAAGCCTCTTTTACAACAAATGGCCCTTCCCAGTTAGGTTGTAATTTAGACCTAGGACCTGCAGACCGGATGAATTTATGTTTCAAGACCATATCACCTTTTAGAAATTTACGTTCAATTACCTTCTTTTGAAAATAACGTGAAACTCTCTTTTGATAAACGGATACGTGATCGGCCGCATTCATCCTCTTCTCATCTAAGAGTTCCAGCTGACAAGCAATGCCTCTCGACGTTCATCGAGATTAAGTTCCTTATCGAGCTGCACTCTAAGGGAAGGGATCAAGATCTCATATGGGAGTACCGCCTCCATCCCATAGGTAAGAGCATAGGGAGTTTGTCCTGTGGGAGTACGGACGGAGGTGCGGTAAGCCCACAGAGCTTCCACTAATCTTTCTGGCCAATCGGAAAACTTATGAGATTCGCATGTTTTCTTTATAATTTTAAGAAGGGTTTTATTAGTGGCTTCGGCTTGACCGTTGCCTTGAGGATAATATGGAGATGAATGATGCAATGCAATATTGAACTTCTTACAGAGGTCCTTAAGCTCTTGAGAGACGAACTGAGGTCCGTTGTCGGTGATGATGCTGCTTGGCACTCCGAATCGCGAGATGATATTCTTCATGATGAAGTGGCACACCGTTGAAGCTTTGATCTCTGCGTACGCCTCGGCTTCGGCCCATTTGGTGAAGTACTCAGTGGCGGTAAGGATGAAGGATTTCTGCTTGATCTGAGAATTGGGATCACCGAGGGGGCCAACAACGTCGAAAGCCCACATAGAGAATGGCCAAGGAGCGGAAAGAGGATGGAGAGATAAGGCTGGAGCATGAATTTTATCAGCATGGAGTTGGCACTTAAGACACCTCCGGACGTAGAGGGAGCAATCTTCCTCTAGAGTGGGCCAATAGTAGCCCTGCCTAAGGATTTTCTTCGCTAAAGCCTGGCCATTGACATGACCTCCACACTCACTAGAATGGGCTGCTTCAGCCACTTTCCAAGCCTCATCATCATCTAAGCATCTCATGAGCATTCCATTGGTAGCGCGCCTGTATAGTTCTCCTACAATAATGGTATACCTTGAGGCGGCTCTTCTTATTGACTTACGCTGCTCGGCGTTTGCCCCTTCTGGGAACGATCCTTCTTTGCAAAACAACTCAATCTCGTGATACCAAGGCAATTCTTCTTCCTCCAGGATCTCTTCTAGCTCCATCAGAGATACTTCCTTGAGATCTTCCTTCTCAGCCCTCGCCTCTACAGCTTTCCTAAGGTTGATGAACCAAGGATCCTGAAGAGAGGGTGCGTCCAATCTCTGAACGACGATAGTCTCAGTGCTCCGACTGAGAGGGAAAGATAGAGAGGAAGCAAGAGATGCTAGAGCATCAGCTAGAATGTTCTGAGACCTAGGAGTATGGATATAGATTAGCTTACTGAATTGCCTAGCCAGGAGCGTGACCAAATCTTGATAAGGCTTGAGCTTGGGGTCACGAGTGCGGTAAGTAGACAGAACTTGCCGTAGGACGAGCTGAGAGTCTCCTATGATATTCAAGTAGCGCGCACCCAGGAGATAGGCGTGCTTCAGTCCAGCTAGGAGAGCCTCGTACTCAGCGATATTGTCGGTAGCAGGAAATCGAAGTTGATAAGCAAAGGGAATCGTCACCCCCTCTGGAGTGAGCAGAACAGCGCCGATCCCTCGGCCTTGAGAATTGAGTGCACCATCAAAGTGCATGGACCAAAAGGGATGATGAGAGATAGCAGAGAGATGCTCATCAGGGAAATCGTCCTGAATAGAATCAGTGTGAGGGATGGGAAGATGGGCAAGATGCTCAGCGATGGCGTACCCTTTGACCGCCTTCTGAATGACAAAAGTAATATCGAATTGGGAGAGGAAGCTCTGCCAGTGAGCTAACCTGCTAGAAATGATGGCTTTTCTAAGAGATAGCGAATCGGGTCCATTCTAGAGATCAACCTAACTGGGTGGGCAAGGAAGTAATGTTTAAGCTTCTGAGCTACCCACACTAAGGCGGCACAAGTCTTCTCCATAGCGGTGTATCTGGACTCAGCTGGGTTAAACAACCGAGAGAGGTAATAAGCAGCCCGCTCTTTCCCTTCATCGTCTACTTGTGCTAAGACCGCCCCTAGGGAGTCCTCAATGACCGAGATGTATAGGATCAGGGGTTTCCCAGGGACAGGAGGTTGCAAAACGGGGGATTGGATAGATATTCTTTTAGGTCCTCATAGGCCTTCTGACAGTCTTGATTCCATTCAAACTTACCCCCGCCTTAAGCAATTCATAAAACGGACGGCACCTTTGAGAATGTTGGGATATGAATCTTCTGATGAATTACAATCGACCAATCAATCCTCGAAGTTCCGTGATGTTCTTCGGCGGAGGCATGTCCATGACGGCCTGTGCTTTGTTAGGATCAATCTGGATCCCCCGTTTGCTCACTATGAAACCTAACAGCTTCCCTGAAGAGACTCCGAATACACACTTCTTCGGATTCATCTTAAGCTTGTACTCCTTGGCTCTTTGCAGCACCTTAGCCAGGATAGAGGGGTGTTCTTATTTAGTTTTTGACTTCACCAGAATGTCATCCACGTAAGCTTCCATATAGATATGCATCATGTCATGGAAGATGGCCATCATCGCCCTTTGATAGGTGGCACCCGCGTTCTTCAGACCGAACGGCATAACCACATAACAATACGTACCCCAGGGCGTGGTGAAGGAGGTTTTCTCTTGATCTTCCGGAGCGAGACGGATTTGATTATAGCCTGAGTAACCATCCATAAATGACAACGATTCGTACCCAGCGGTGCTATCGACCAGGACGTCTATGTGAGGCAGCGGGAAATCATCTTTGGGACATGCTTTATTGAGATCCCTGAAATCGATGCAGATACGCACCTTTCCATCCTTCTTGATAACAGGGACTATGTTTGCCACCCACTGAGGATATAGAACAACTCTAATGAATCTGGCCTTGTATAACTTGTCGACTTCTTCCTTAATCCTTAAGGCCATGTGGGGGTGAAATCTTCTTGACCGTTGTTTCACAGGTGTTGCCCCTGGTTTAAGCACAAGTCGATGTTCCACTAAAGAGGGGTCAAGACCTGGCATGTCCTCATAAGACCAGGCGAAAGAATCGCTATACTCCCTTAGAACCTTAATCAAATCTTCTTCTACTTGCGGAGGGAGATTAGCGGCAATAATGATGGGCCTTGGGTCTTCTTCAGTTCCCAAATTTATTTCCTTTGTAGGTTCATCCACTGTCGACGATGGCTCG
Source organism: Amorphophallus konjac (assembly GCA_022559845.1). NCBI lineage: Eukaryota > Viridiplantae > Streptophyta > Magnoliopsida > Alismatales > Araceae > Amorphophallus > Amorphophallus konjac. The sequence goes on from CM040123.1 coordinate 102,999,022, forward strand.
TCGAATCTCTTTAGTCCTTGCGCGTACTGATCGGCAGTGTCATCTACGTTGCTGTCCTCATCGATTGGATCTTTCTCATCCAGGATTTCATAGACACCTAATCCGTCATCGCTCCACACCCCTTCTATTTCCTCTTCATCCTCAATCATAATTGCCGTAGCAACAAATTCTGGACACTTCAAAAGAGCATGACAACGCTGAGCTAGATCTCGCAGGAACCTATCAGGAACGGATTTGGGAGGACGCGCAAGCGGGCGCGGCTCAGAGGAGGAAGGGTTGCACGAGCTAGAACAGGACCCTACTTCTCTAGACCTAACTGACTCTACTTCCCTAGACTCGATGGACCCTAATCCTAACCTAGGAGAAAGAAAACCTAGTGGAAGGGGAGGAGCAGGGGACTCGTGCCCCTGGGAGGAGGATGGAGACAAGGTAGCATAATCTTCCACTGAAATCTCCGTTTCAAATTTGACGTTTTTTTTTGGAGATCAGTAGAGACTACACAACAGGATGGAGGAGGCGGAAGTTGCATGGGGAATAGCTCTGGGAAGATGCAATCAAAGAATGGATCGGAGGAAGAAAACCACATCTCGTGGAGTTGGGCGTTGGGGGGAGGAGGAGTGAATAGAGTGGATAGATCAATGGGCGGGCAATGCCCGCAAGCACAAGGAACGAATAGAATTTCAGGTGGATCAATGAAGGATGGATTTACCATGATAGGAGGAAGACGGGGTAAGAATTCCCCTTGCTGGAGGAGAGATTGAAAGCGAGAGGGAGACCAAGAAAAGGCAATCGGCGAGCTCCCCTTCTCCTGCAGATCATCGACTGGCTGCTTCTTCGGCCTCCATTGGACGAGCCGACCCTCTTGACGCTTCTGGCAGTCTTCTTCATGAAATAGCCCCTGAAGGGCTTGACCATAGTCAATCACATCATCAACTGGCCCTCTTAGCACTGGGGGTGGACTGGCAATCGGATAGACTGTATCCTTCCTTGGTGGAGCTGGCTGCGAAGCTAATGTACCGGGCTGGAGAGGCCCTCTAACAAAATGTTGACGGTAGTCCCAGGTGAGCGGCCCAGAATCACCCATCATAGACAATGCGGTCTCTCTGTAGCCGAGACCTCTCCTGCCCATTTTTCTTCCCTTGGGTATGGTCTTTGTTCTTCCTTGCAATTGAGCACCGAGGCCTTTCCCCGGTTGATAACCCAATTTTAATATAATGTTCCAGCCCTTGGAGTCTCGGATCTGGGGCTTCACCTTGATATTAACCGCTGCAGTGACGGGCTTGCGGGGTGCATAAGCCCAAGGAAAGTCAAGATCTAGCACTGACATAACGGGCCGACTGCTTGGCCATAGTGTGGGAAGAACCTTTTCTGAAATAGCCTTCACTGATTGACCGTGGATAAGCTTTTGACTTTGACGACCCTCCCTTGAAAGGGAATTTGATGCATTGATGCGCAGTGGAGGGTACAGCACTGAGTGTGTCAATCCATGGACGACCCAAGATAGCCTTGAACATAGGGTCAATGTCCAGCACATAAAATTCCACGGGCATGGTAAGAGGCCCAAGCTCTGCTTGAATAGTGACTACCCCGTGACATGCTCTTCTTGAATTATCATATGCTGCTATGGTGGTGGGGGTAGGTCGCAGTAGTTCTTTAGATATGTTGCAAGCTCGAAGGGTACTGAGTGGGCACACGTTAATTGATGCCCCTGTGTCAACCAGTGCTGCTTCAATACTAACTTTATTTAGAATGATTGTAATGCAGAGCAGCATTTGCCGAGCTTCTGGAGGTGCCAGCTCCGTTTCTGAGAATGTGATTGCTGGCCCTTTGGAAATTGTTGCCAGTGCCGTAGGTAAGCTATCAACTGCCATGTCTTCACTAACCATCACCTTCTGTAAGAAATTTCTGAGAGCATCTTGGTGAAGGGTGGACCTTTTGATAAGCTCCAGGACCGATATCTTGGCGGGCACCCTGTCCAGATGATGTAGTAGGTCGTATTGGGTACCCGACAGAGGTTCGGCCTCTTCCTACTCGGTCGCCGGCTAAGAAGACTGGGGATTGGAAGTAGTAGGATAGTTTCGATGGAACAACCGACCGCTCCGTAGGGCGAGGTTTTGTGCCGGCATGGCATCAGGGGACGATATAATTGGCCCGGTGGGGTGGATGAGCGGAATAGGTGGTGTAGGAGGAAGGATTTGGTGGGATGTGATGTTGGTGGAGGTTATAAGTGGTGAACGGATGATGGATGAGGGATTGGTGGAAGATGGAGAGGTGATGATGGATGTTGGTACGGGCGGAGGAAAGGCTAGCGGAGGTGTAGTGACGGGTGGATGGCTGGGTGACGGAGTAATGAGGGTAGTGGGGGTAACCAGTTGCGAGGGTGATGGAATTGCGGGTGGCGGTGGGTTCACTGGAGCGGGTGTGAATGGGAGAACAAGCGGGGAAGGTATTGGGTGTGTAGGTAAGACGATGGAGGAAGTGATGGGGTTGCGGTGATTATGGTGGAGGGCCATTATCTGCAGCGTAGTGCCGTCGTCATCAAAAGACCACCCGACATTAGGAGCCGGGGGTTGGACTACGTTCACCTGGGTTGGTGCCGGTGGCTGAAGCTGTGGAGTGGGAGGATGGTTCGGTATTGGGTCCTGGTGGATTCCCAGATCCTGAATCGGCTACTGTAGCTGTTGCTGTGGCGGCTGCTGCTGTGGCTGTGGTGCTTGTTGCTGCTGCACTTGCTGCCTCGGCGGCTGCCTTCTCTTTTCTTTGATTTCAACAATGGCCCTGTGCATCTCGGCCCAATCAATTCTCCGTCCTTCATGAAGGTCATATACCAGGTCCCTGAACTGAAAGCATCCTTCGATGGTGTGGCTCGGCTGCATGTGGAACATGCAATACTTCGTTTGATCAACGGTCGGGTTCCAGTTGGGCCGTTCCGGAGGAAGTTGTATAGCATTAACTGACATGAGAGCCGAGAAGATATCTATGAGGGTTTCTGGCAAGGGTGGATATTGTGCCCTCTTGGGAGCCGGGCGCTTGTTATTGTTGTTGTTGTAGCCGTTGGGTGGAGGGACATTGTGGTATTGTGGAGGTGGTAGTGGTTGTTGTGGTGCGGCGAAGGTATTTTGTGGAGTGGTGAAGGTGGGCGGAGGGTTTTGTGGAGTGACTTGGAAGTTTTGGGGAGCGGGATTCTGTGGAGTGCGGGGATTTTGAGGGAAGCGGAAGGGTGCGGCTTGAAAAGGGAAAGCAACGGCTTGAACTTGCTCGTTCGTTTGGATCCCCTCGGTGATAGGCCCTTGAGGTTTCTTGTGATACTTGGGCTTTTGGTTTTCAAATAATGAGTGTATGGGGGAATCCTTGAACTGCGTCTGAATAAAGCGCGCTCGACTATAAAGTTGATGCATGTTGGCTATGTCGTTCATGGCTAGAATATTGCGGAAGGTCGGAGTAGCATTTGAAATTAACAATTTGACCTTTTCTTCCTCCGGAATGTGGCCGGGCACTCTAGCGGCCATCTGCCTCCATCGGTCGGCATAGGTAGCAAATTCCTCTTCTGGTTTCATCTTTTCGGCCACCAGATCTGTGAATGAATATTCCGGGCCAACTCTGTCTTGGAACCTCTGAATAAACTTATCCTTCACTGTCTTGAAGCTCTCGGCGTCTTCCAACGGCAAAGAATAAAACCATTCCAGTGCAACACCATCTAACGATCGGCGAAACAGATACGCCATGAGGCGATCATCGTACTGAAATTGAGCCGACTCGTATAAGAAGTCCCTCACATGAATGAAGGGATTGTTGTTCCCATCATATTTCCTGTAATTGGGGAGCTCTGATTGTGGAGGGAACCGAATGTTCTGAAAGCTAGGAACTGGAACATCTGCCAAGGATTGTGGGCCAACCCGCTTCTGGAGGAAATCGAGTTGCTGTTGCATGGTGGCCCATTTATCAAGTAATTCCTGCTCTCTGGAGGGAGCAGGGGTAGTGAGAGATGATGGTTGAAATTGAGGAGCGGAAGGGTGGACTGTAGCAGGAGGTGGGAGCCCCAAGAAGGAGCAGAAGGATAAACGGCCAAGGCAGGGGGCCCATAAGAAGGATATTGGGCCGGAGACTGACCCAGATTAGAGTGGGCTTGGACAACCCCTGGCTGAGGGTGCGAGAAATCTGAAGGGCCCATAAGGACTTGTGGAACCATTGGGCTAGACATATGATGATCCAACTGAATGAAAGAAGGGATGGCAGACTTCCCCTTGTCAAAAGATTGCTGGGCCGAAGTAGAAGATTGGCCCGTCTCCATGCCAGCAAAGGTGATGGTCCGGGGTTGGACCGGAGTAAGATCAATCGGAGTGGGCTGGATGGAAGGCCCACCAACTCTAGGTTGGTCGATGGAGGGATTGGATTGACCCTGCATAATCGTGGGAGGGGAGATATTGGATCCTTGCATGGCCTGATAGACAGCTTGGAGTTGGGCCGGATCCAATTGGGCCATCATTTGGAGAATGGAGCCCGCAGAAGGAGAAGAGAAAGAAGAGGTGGCTTGACCGCCTTCCATGGGGGTAGGGGACGGAAGAGGGGCTGTCCCCTCTCCAGAAGGGAATGAGGTAACCCTAGCAGGGTTTTCAAGAAGTCCTTGAGGAAGGGAATCCTCTTGGGAACGGGGAGGATTGAAAGAAGCCATGGTGGATTCGAAAAGCGGGTTTGAGTAGAACTTGGAGAAGGAATTGACCCTAGGAGGTGCTTCCAACGGACGAAAATAACTCCACATGCAACGGACAACCTTGACAAGATGCAAACAACACAAACAATCACACAATGAGCAACCAAACTTAGATGATTTCTAACAAAGATGTAAGTGACAAGAGATGAAGACACTCAAAATCAACCAAGTTATTTAAGATGATGTGACAAGATTTTTATGATTTCTCCTTTGGAACTTTAGTAGATTGATTAGGATGTGCTCTCAACAATAGGTTCTGATAGGAGAGGGTGTAAGGCTTGGTTTGACTCTAAATGTGATCACTCCTTCACTTATGCGATCCTAGACACGGGGTGGGAAAGGTACAACCGGCCCGGCGTCCGTGTGGGAATCCACGGCTCGCGGGGACTTATGGAGGTCCTCGGTGTGATTTCCTAGTCGGCCCCAAGGAATATGGAGACGAGAGGTCCGCACACCAAGGTAGGAAAATGCAATCTAATGTATGATAATATGCATGAACCTATGTGCACCGGAGTGCATGCAAATTCTAACCTAGAATCTAGCAAACAAGCATGCAAACAATGGTATAAATAAATGAACTAACTGAGGAGGAGTCAGATAACACCCAAGCAAAAGATCACAGTAGAAACTGCAGAAAGAAAATGCACCTCGGGATGCGTACCTATCTGAGTATATAACGGTCTAGGAGACCCGCGTCAGAAGTATGTAACGGTCGAAGACCAGACCGTCATAAGAAATGTAACGCAGAGACTATAGACCGTCAGAGGAGCCAGGGAACCAGAAATATCAGGGAAATAGAAGGGAAATCCGGGGAAAACCACACAAGGAAATGATGGCAGGTATAAAACAGAGTTCAAAACACGATTGGCACAAGTTGTCCCACCGTGATCGCCAAAAAATTATCTGTTGATTTGTTTTGCTTCCTTCTCTTGTTTGTGATTTGTGGTGATAAAGATGATAAGCAAAAATCAATGATCTCAATCAACCTATGGACATGTGAACCATGAACCTAGGCAATCAGAACAAGCTCTAGCATGGGCAATGCTATCTCAATCGAACTATACTAAAGAAGGCAAAGAAAAAACACACGCCGGAGCGTGGAGCAAGGAGTAAATAGAAACACACCACGTGGGTGGAACAAGCAAAGGAAATAAGAGATATGAGAGAGAAATCAATGCCCAATACTAAGGAAAGAACGTGATCGCCACCAAGGTAATAAAACAAGCCAAAGACCTGGTCAATACCTTAGAAATAGGAGGATGATGCACCCGCCCACGGGAGAGAGAAACCAGTAAAATCTGCAGATCTGCCTTGAATGTAACGGTCCAGACCCTGTGCGTCACAGAAGTGTGACGGTCGCTCGATGAACCGTTAGAAAAGCCTGACGCGCCTGCACAAGACCGTCAGAGAACCTGCAGCAACAACCTGTGAATTCTTTGAACTCCAAACCTTCCAGCCGGCCAGAAAGCTTGGGCCTCGTCTAATGAACTCTGTGAACCTGCCAAAGAACGTGAAACACAAGAAAATAATCCCAAATTAGCCCTTTAAACAAGCATAGTATCAATTCTTAAAGAACTTAAGATCATGCAAAAGGAAAGGGGAATACCGGGGAAGTTTTGGTTTTTTAACCCCTCTGGGCGTTTTAAAACGTGGGAAGGATGTTTAGATGATGAAAACAATGGAGAACGTGAGAGAAAGAAGTGGGACAATGCTGCGATGAGAGGAAGAAGAGGAGAACACAAATATGCAAATTATGAACTTTGAAACCCAAAACCGGAGTACTCCCTGGACTGTGAGGCAGATGGATGTGGAAGAAGACTCCTCTTGGATGAAGATGGCTCCAGAAAGTGGCAGCACTTCGACGCAAACTCCAGATTTTTTTTCTCTTTGGCCATGAAGTTAAGGATGCTATTTATAGGCCCTCAAAATCTATGGTCGAGCAGAGGATAATACAGCAAGAAAAGAGGATAACTCTTAGCAAACTCTCGAAGATAATACTCCCAAGAGTCCATAGAAACAAATAGAAGGTTCTGAGGATCAGATTTGAAAGAGAAATCACAAGATCAAACTCTTATCTCGACCACGGAGTAGCAGAGAAAAGGCCTGACCTGCCAGGACTCTCTGTTGGATGTAACGGCTGCTCGACAGACCGTCACATGAATGTAACGCCCCATGGAGAGACCATCACACTCAACCTTATCTTAAAAGAGATAAGATCAACGGAGGAAAGCTCAAACAATAGGAATCTTGAATGAATGTAACGGCCACGGGAGGACGCGTTAGAGTAACGTAACGGCTGCTCGACAGACCGTTAGAATCAATGAATAGGCCAAAGATAAGGATTGAAACAAAGGCCTTAAGTCTCAGGATTCTTCAAGATGTAACGGTCCAAGGCTGATGCGTCAGAAAGATGTAACGCCCCTGGTATGGACCGTTAGAAACAATAAGGATCAAAAAGAAATAAGAGTTTGCTAAGCTTTATCCATCGAAAACGCCACCAGAAACCAAACTCAACCAAGAGGAGAAGACCCATGAAATAGACCTCTAACTGATCAAGAAAGCTCAATGAAGAGTGAACAACTTGGAGCATCATATAGAATGAACAAGGAGATGACCCGACTTATCGGTCATAAAATGGGTGTCAACACTAGGCTCTGATACCAACTTAACTGTCACACCCTGAGCCTTTATTACAGCGAAAGATGATCTCGGGAAACGTGAACAGCCGGCATGGTAAGCCTCTTGCAAGCAAGATTAATCAGAGCGCAATACAATCACACATGAAAATGTAATTGCACTATAATTTAATCAACTTCTCCTTCCATTAATAATCAAAATGATAAAGATCCAAGTACATAGAATATTACAACTTTACTCAACTCTAGACTCAATAAAAATGGAAAATTACATGAACTCGATCTAGACATTTATTGACTCCTAAGTATTCACTCTCAATTTCATGTGACTTTCATTCGCTCTTAGACCCATCACTTGAATAACTTCAATCCGAATCCGAACTACTTCCATCTCCTGAAAAGATTGAAAATAGGTAATGAGCACACTTGCTCGGTAGGTATCTTCGCATCAACATGATTGGAAATATTAAAGTGATTAACATTTTAGCTCTAAAGAATAAGGTAAAATCATGCGAAATGCGGTAAATCACGTGAATAAAACAAGTAACAAGATACGATCAAGTTAAGATATGATTGAGCGAACATGATCAAGCAAGAATGAAATTATGGCCTTTCATGAACAAGAATGTACTAGAATGTCATGTAACAAGCAAGAATGTACTTCTTCACTTAGTAATAAGTACTTCGTGAATTTCTGTGGATTACCACTTAGTGGATAAATCTGTGGATACCCGTGGATATTTCACTTATTTATAAAGAAAGTACTCCCAGTCTAATGCGACGCCAGTAGCATCATACCCCATGATTTATAATAGTATGTTTCCGACAATCAGCCGAGGGGATTAGCATAGAGCCCTTGAACACGATCAGTGCTCGATCCGCATCTTCAAGTATAAATCAAGCTACTTCCACGCATGTAAATAATGTGGCCAAGAATGTACAATTTCAATGATATATTCATGATAAAGTAACCCAAAAATACGAATGCTTTGTACAAGGAAATAAGGAACTTCAATAAACATTTTAATGACTAGGTTATGCCATGGAAATAAATCGGCAGCATAACGGTACGTTCTTAACTTTCATAATTTAGCTAAAGTACTTTGATTAAAGTGACATGTCCCAGAACTCAATAGTCTTTCTAGGATCATATAGTCATTTACCCTTGGTCAAACCCTGGGGTTAACTAAACTCAGAAAACTTAGTGGTCTATAACTAGGCCGTCATATGACTATAGCGGTCTCGTTCTGGACCGTTAAGTACAAGACTGTTCGATATTTGAAAACAGGTTCTCTGGAGTCTTTGGCAGTCAAAGGTAGATCCGTCAAGGTCCCTTTAGCGGTCTATATAAGGCGTGCTAGAAGACTATGGCGGTCAATTATTGGTCCGCTAAGATCCAGAAATACAAAACATCGGTAGTGCTTTCTAGACAAATGGGCTTTAATGGTACAACCAACTCGACATCCTAGTGGGAATCCTAGGCTCGCGGAGAATTACGGAGGCCTTGAAATAAGATTTCCTAGTCCATTGGAAGGAATATCCAAAGGAGAGGTCCTCATGTCCAAGATTGTGTTCCTATAAGTGCAAAATGTGTAACTAATGGTCATATACCGGAATATATGCCATGAACTTATAGAAATGACTCTGAGATAAGAATAGAATGTGTACAATGAAAAATTAGCGTTAAATCTCGTCAATATAAGCATTCAAACCATAATTTAATACAAAATTATATGGTTTTTGGCACAAAATACTTTATGCTTAAAATAATCCTAAGTACCATAAATAAGCATGAACTCACTGTTTATGAATCAGGAATTAAAACTCAGAATAATAAATACCATTAAAACAGGTTAGCATATAGTTAACTAGGCTTAATTATAAGTTATATGGATGTTCTTAAATCTATCTCGGGATGACACAAAATAGCATAGTGGTGGTCTATCATAGAGCCGTTACAGTACGCTGGCGGTTTATCGTAAGGCCGCCACAGTAACTTTAACGGTCTATTTCCGATCCGTCAGAGGTTTCATGAAAATGAGATTACCAAGTGTCTAGCGGTTCATCATAAGGTCGCTACAGAGAGATGGCAGTCAAATTCTAAGCCACTAGAGCACGATAGATAGTAACTTAAATAAGAGGGTTCTAAGGTTTTTAACTCACATCATGTCTGAAAATCATATATATATACTTTCCCTATCAGGATAAAACGAAGGTTAAGCTAACAATATGCATGGGTTTCTATGATTTGACAAGAAAGTTCCTTTTTAACTTAGTTAGGGCTAAGAATATGCATGAATGAACACTAGATGCATGAAATATGAAATTCACGATATATATAGCATGAAATCAAGTGCAATAAGAGGGCTTTTATTCCTAGAATGATTGAGCCATTCATGTGATGACCTACCTCTGCTAAAGCCTTTAAACTTCGAAATTGATGCTAGATGCTACCTTTAGTCCCTTGTACTCCTTGTGACAAATCAGCAACTTCAAGCTGCTCTAACTCCTTACTCTTTTGACCTAAAGATGTGAAATTTGGAGGGTAAGAAGTAGATACTAAGGGAAACAAAAAGTTCTTAAGGCACTTAGGCTAAATACCTCGATTTGGTTCTCTAATCCTTTGATCTTCACCGGACTTTTACACAGTTTCCTGAGTCGCTAAGATGGAACCAGCAACTTTGCAGGCCTCTATCTCCTTGTGTGCTTGATCTCCTAGTACGAAATTTTGGGATATGTTAGTCCTATATATTGGCAATAAAAACTTTTAAATAACCTACCTGAAATAATGTCGTCTTACCTTGATTTCACGTGAGCCAATGTAAGGGTCGCGTATGTTAAAACTATGTCCAATTTATAGGGTTTGCTAGGGTTTGAGGATTAGATCGATTCTAGAGTCCTTGTTAAACCTTAGATCAACTTCTGAGAGTCCTAAACATGATTACTAGTTCTTCTATCTCCATCCCTAAAGGATAGACTAGCAAAAATCCCATCTTTTTGCTCTTTCTTCAATTAACGGAACTGATAGGAAATAGCGGTCGAAGCTTGGTCTGCCACATCACTTGTAGCGGTTTTACGATAGGCCGCTATAAACCCTGGGTGCCGAATTTGAAATGGGTTCAAACTCTAATTTCGTCTTATCCACTAATTAATCTAATTAATGGGTATTTATCCTTATATTTCATGAATAAGCCAATTAACCTTCTAGAATATGGGCCAAACTTCATAGGCTTGGTCCTTAAGTCCTTTGGGCTCTATTTAAATAGGCTAGGTTAATTGTTTACCATAATTGGGTCTTAATAATGATTTATTTCAACCAATATTTATTTATTAATCTATTTTAGTCTTTTAAAATTCCCAAAAAAATACTTAAATATTCCAAAAATTATTTATTAAAATTTCGAGGCATTACACATATCTTCTAATAAACCCCTCGGAGTTTTCACATATCGATCCGCCAGTTGAACGATTATAGATGTGGGATTCAACTCCCCCAGATCAAATTGCTCATATATAAAGGTGGGCAAAAGATTCACGCTCGCACCTAGGTCTAACAATGCTTTATCAAACGTAACACTGCCTATATCACATGAAATTAGAGGAGCCTCGGGGTCCTTCAACTTCTTTGGTAAATGATTCATGACAACAGCACTTACATCTTCAGATAGGCGGATCTTTTGAGTTATGGCCGTAGGTTCCCTCTTCGCAGTACATAGCTCTTTTAGAAACTTTGCATATGCCGGGACATGCTTGATCGTGTCCAAAAGTGGAATATTAATATTCACTTGTTTAAACAATTCCACTAATTCCTCCTGTTGAACCAGCTTTTTCTTCCGAGCTTTTGACTTTAAAGCATCGAGAAAAGGATCTTAAGAACATACTCTTGGGGACTTTCGTCATCAACCTTTGATTTTCCTTTATCTAGCTTCTTCTCTCCCCCCTCCGGCTATTGACATGTTTTCCCCCTCCCTTTCCCTTACATTTCTACATCATGATATAAATACAAGCAAAAAGAGGCTCGGAGGGTGGAGAGGTATGTGTGTGATCGTGATCGCCACCAAGATACAGAATGCAATGGAAATGCACCCGTACCTTGGAAAGGGAGAAGACACTCGCCCAAAGTGCAGCGCTGGCAGTTGTACACGGTCCAGGATGAATCGCTCAATGGATGGCACGGCCACTCGATAGGCCGCTCACAGCGCTGGAAAGAGAGACGGGACGAAGACTAGTCTGGCTCCAAAATGGTACGCAGACGGCCGCGCACAGGATCTGAACGGTTCGTGGAGGACTGCTCTTCTCTGCAGACGGACGGAAGAAGATCATTCAAAGTCGCCAGACTCCAAGTTGTAGGACTTGATCCTCCACCCCTTCCGGCCGGCCAGAGGAGATGGGCCTCGTGCTGTGCTGATGTTGACCTGCAAAACAACGTAGAGAACAAGAGAACAAAACCCAAATTAGACCTGGAAGGTGTAGTAGCTATAGAAAAGAATGCAAAATTAACATAATAACATGGAATGGGGGATACCTGGGGTGGTTTTTAAACCCCTATGGGGCGTGAAAACAATAGGAGTGGTGTAAAATGAAGATGGCAAATGCAAAACATGGATGAAAAGGTGATGAAAAGAGCATGCAATGAGTGGAAAAATGAGTGGACACCTAGACTAGAACACAAAGAAAATGACTACTCCCTTGACCGGAGGCTCAAGCGGCCGTAGAGAGCCTCCCTCCCTGGCTACAGCTCGCTCAAGAATTCGACAGAGCTTCGACGTCGATGTTGGATCTCCCACCTTTCAAGTTTGCACTAGGGGTTCTATTTATAGACCCCTGAAAGTCCAGCCCCAAAATTAGATTTTTCACTGAAAATTAGGGCGTGATAATAAAACAAAAGCTATAGATAATACTTCTATCTCCCACCAAGATCAAACGGCACCCCATTTGGTGGAGAAACCGTGGAGAAAATGGCGGAGGAAGGTGGAGGTTTAACCACGGATAGAGAGAGAAAAACCAAATATTCCACAGATCTCGGGCCTGTACGCGGTCGTTCGATAGGCCGCCCAGACTAATACGTGGTCTATTGCTATACACTGGACTCTTTAGGATAAGCCGGTCTAATGATAGACCACTCAATGAATGGCACGGTCCAATGCTAGGCCATGTAAACTGTGTCGGTGATGAATCTAATAAAATAGGATAAATAGATTATTATATGAAAAACCCACCGGCTTAGGACTCTGGGAGCTGGACGGTCTAAAGACAGGCCGTTCAATGGGAGTAGAACTCAGACAGTGTAAAGGATTTTCGGTGGAAATTCAGAAAATCAAATATATATCTAATAAATCATTCAGAGCATCTAAACGGTTCAAAAGAGACCGCCCAATAGTAAACGGTCAATCCTGCGATCGTGCATTTAAAACAATTAAGGTCGACGCTAAAAAGGCTGGCACCGACGCTAGTGCCAATGGGGTCGACATTAGTGCACTGCCCAAGAAAATAACACGGTCGTGTAATGGTCCGTCCAACACACTGAACGGTCGAGTGACAGGCCGTGTGGGTGAAAATGCAGAAAAGCCAGAGATAAATCACCGTAAATTTCACACAGTCCCGAATCTGACAGTTCAATACATACACGGCCTAGCGATAGACCGTGCAATTGCTGGGCGGTTGAAATTGATAAATTAGGGTAAATGAGCCCATTTAACCTAGAAACCAAGCGAGATAAAGGCCCTATAAGCCCGAATTCGAGAATAGACCTAGCCAGGGAGGGAGATACCCATAGAATAAGCCCAAAGACGAGCCTGAAAATGGCCCAATGAATAATGGACAACTCAAGACATCAAAAAATGGTGATAATAGGAAAGACCCAACTCATAGGCAAAAAATGGGTGTCAACAAATGCCCCTCCTTAACGTCCTCTTTGCAGGGGAGCGAGCGGAGATGAAGCGAAAGTGAAATGGAACATGGAGATGAAGCGGAAATGAAGCGGAGCGGATTGAAAAGTGGGCGTTAAGGTAAAAGACACTTGTTTTCTCACCAACGAGCAATAGGAACCTTCCGGAACACTCCGAGCCAAACACAAGGAGCGATCAGACCAAAACGACACCATTCTGGAGGAACTAACAAAAATAAAAAGCAGGATAAAAATAGGCAACCTCATCAGGGGACACAATCTACAACTAATGGGGGAAAACAAGCAGCAAAAAGTAAAGGCGCAGACTGAAACTCTAGACGGGGACACTTAGTCAACCAAACCAAGTGAATAGACCAGAGAGAACCTTCCAACTCTGAATGGAATTGTTCCTCTTACTCAAAAACTGAATGCACAATCATCCATCACTAACGAGACATTTCTAGACAAACCATGGGTCGTGAAAGCTCAAGAGATGTGTATGATGCATGCTAGGCTAAAAAAAAAAGAAACCATTAAAATGAATGCAAATAAAGGATAAAATAGAAAGTATCGAGAATAGTATTGCTAGACCGGGGAAATCAGGGTCAAGACACTATCCACAATCACGGCGTGTAAGATAGAACCATCGTCCATTAATTTTCTCAAGCTAACGGCCTATCCGATGATTAAACGCGTGCACCTAGATCATCATTGTTTTTGTTATAGGGGAACATCAGATTCTGGAACACGGGAGCAACCAATTGGTTCACGAAATAATATAGCATAGATACCATATAGTAATGCAATAAGGGGTGTAGGGATAGAAGGCCATACTTGACTTACCTGACGGCGGTGAAAGGCAAGTTGAAGTGGTGCTGCAAAGAATTCGTGAACAGGGTTTTGCCATATTACACCATGAAATAATCATTCAAGCCAAAAATATCCTCAATTAGTCACATAATGCAGCAAGAATAAAGCCCAAAACATGTTTAACGTTCTGCATAGAAACGGTCTAACAATAGACCGCCTAAGAAAATACACGGTCCAGACTGGGCCGTTCAAACGTTACTAGTTTGAATATGATCGTGAAGATGCACGGCCCTTTGTGAGGCCGTCCAATAAACTGCACGGCCATACTCCGGCTGTTCAATGGAAGTGAATCGTTAGGACTTAAACGTCCAGATCTTAGACCGTCCAGTATTTGCACGGCCCATCGATGGACCGTGTAATAACTGGTGGTTTCAAAAAAAACAAACCCTTCCTTCTCCTCTGATGTGACACCACCTTGGGGTGATAGTCACAAGACCGAATGCCCTTGGACCTACAATTGCAAGCAAGTATCTTTGAGCGGCGGACTTACTCTAGCGAGCTCACTCGCGTGGCGCACACTAGTGCCCGTAGGCAACTCGGCGATGATGGAGAGGGTCCGAGGCGGGACCTTGATGCTCCAATGGTTGGCTAGCTTGGGGAGAACCCCAAATGGGCCAGGGATGCCCAACTCATGGGCGGCCAGCACACCAAGGGTGTGGGATGTAGGGGATCACTCACAACTCGCCCGCGGTGATCACTCACATCAATGGCAATTATGGGCCAAGCTCTCACTCTCCGTCTGACGAAGCAATAACGATAATACTATGCTAAGCAAGGAATTTAAACCAACAAAGAGTGGGACCGAGGCTCACCTGGTCGGCGTGAAGACGCCGACCCCGGCCGGAGATGGGGGCGAGCGGGGAGGCGAGGGTATGCACTCGCACGCCGCGTCGATGAAGCTTCAAACCTAAAATTTCAGATTACATGCACTACGACCCATGCAAGAGGGGGGATCTTGGGGAAGGGAAGCCAATGACTACACCCAAACACTACCTCCACACAGGGAGGGGCCTTTAGCCGGCCAAGTAAGAGGGGAAAAATTGAGCTAGAAGCAAAGAAAGGGAGCCGATGCTGATTCTGACCACTCTCTGCGCTTCTGGATAGGCAATTGGTTATCTTGGCGCTGCGGCCACTCCAGATTTTTGTTGATGATGAAACCAGTTGGAATTTCTTCGTAGATGGATCGGGATGACGTCTGAATTTTTTTGATATCTCTGGTCACAGGTGCTGGTCGGGGCAGAAGGTCGAACAGGGTGGCAGGTCTTCAGTTCTGACTGCTTCAGGTTCACAATAGCAGGAAGAAGAGGTTGCCACAAGCCCTCCAGAGCTCAGAATCAGGCACCGCCAAAATCGTTGGAACTGTTGGTGAGTCCTCTTCGAAGAAAGACCAACGGGGATGCCAAACATTCTCGGAGTAGACCGGTAGAGCTCAAACAATGAGGGGGGGTCGGAGCAGACTGTCAGGAAGCAGAATCGCACACCCGGAGGAAGAAAATGAGAACTCTTGATTCCGGGCACAAAATAGAGCTCCGCTTCTTGATTCTGGAAGTAGACTTGTCGAAGAAGCTCCCGGCCAAGCTTCGCCTCCATATCTTGAAGAGAGTGGTCGTGGTAGCTTCAGGAGTCAGCTTTAGGTTGCTCTTCTGGGAGGAAGTGCGCAGTCGGAGAAGAACGGCTCCCCCGGGCGACCACGAGCTCAGAAAGGGATGAGACCACCACCGTTGAGAAGAGGACGGAGAGACGCTTCCAACGGTACCTCTTGGGCCTCCACAAACACTGGGATGAAGTCGGGGCCGGCTCTGCAAGCTGCTGGTACTCTACTACCTGCGACCTGAGAATTGCAGGTGGTGAAAGGTGGTGGGGGAATGGGGTAGAAGGGATGGGAAATGGGGTGGATGGGTATGGGGGCAACCCCTGGCTGTGAGGGGGTCTGGGAGGGGGTGTTCCAAGGTGTGGATGGGGGAGAATGGGATCTGGAAGGTGGTGTTTGCAGTGGGTGAGAGAGGAGCTGCAAATTTGGGATGGGTGGGGGAGAGGGAAGGAGAGTTCTCTCTCCAAGGTTTGAAAATTGACTAATGGGATGGTTAATGGGGCTTTGGGGATGGGAATGGTTGTGTTGGGGAATGGAAGGGGTGCTTGGGAAGTGGGGAGTTCTCCCTTGGGAGATGAGAGGGTGCTTAGGGAAGGGGATTGGGTAGTTGGTGGTTGGGTGGTGGAGTATGGAGTGGTGGAGGGTCTCTTGGGACTAGGGGTGGAGTAATGAGGGTTGGGGTAGTTAGGAGTATGAGTAATGAGGGGAGGGGAAGGGTTGATGATGTGGAGGAGAGAGAGGGAGGGGAGGAGAGAGAAAGGGGCGCCCCCTCCTCTTGGAGAGTGAGAGAAGAGAGAGAGAAAGAGAGAGGGGAATCCACCCCTTAGAGAGAGAGAGAGAGAGAGATTTGGAGAATCCACTCCAATAAGACACTAAAACTCACTTTATTTAAATTGATCATAAAAGGTTGTTACATATGAGAGGAGTGGGGGCCTATTTATAGACTCCATACTTTTCATATGACCATAGTGACCCTGACAAGCTAACTAATGACCAAAGCAGTCCAAGGGAGGGGCGCCCCTGGGCCAAGCCCATTAGTTGGGCCCATTAGCCTATCAAACCAACCATTTGACAACTAACTTAGGAAAATGACTCACTAACCTTGGTACATGACTCAAATAAAGGGAAAATTACATAGTTTATGACTCAAAGAAAATATGAAAATTACATGACTAGACTCAGAAACACATGACTAACACAATGGCGCTTGCCGACGAACAATCCGAGCCCATAAAAAATGTGGAGGGGCAAGGGATGCCCCCATCATACCCTCGGGGTGGGGAAAACTCGACCCCGTCGAGTATGGGTCCACCGGGGAAGTAGTACACCAAAATGTAGCTCCGGGTGAACCACGATCTCCAAACTCAACCCGCGTCCATAGCCGGGGAATGGCGCTTCAGCTTTTCAAAGTGGCTCGGACACACCCTCAAGCTGGCTATGAGGTCTTACTTGCCTAGTATTGCCGCCGTGTGCTCACGTCGGGCTCTCAGGATAATTTGTGGTGGCACTCCGAGGGTGTCTCTCGCAAGGATAGGTGTAAGCTCAAGGCACTCACTAGGATCCACCGCGGTGCCCTTAGAGGGTGCCGGATCCTCCACGTGAGAAATGGGGTGAATCCCAAAACACATAGGTAAGTCCAACCCGCAAGTCGGGTTGCCAAAGCCCCTCGGAACTTGGCAAGGTCCAAGTCATCGTGCCCTCAAATTAGAGGTGACCCTAGGGTAGAGCCACTCCAAAGTCATCATCACCAAGTTGCCAACTTGGAATTCCAAGTGGCGCTCATGAGTTTTTGCCCACTTCTTGTGAATCTCACCGCTTGTTGCTTGACGCTTGCTTGGATGCATATGCCATGCACTATGATGCGGTGTGAGTGGACAATGTGTGGTATGCAAAGGTGGTCCAGGACAACCACATATAGACCTATCGTGCATTGATGTTATGAAGACTTTGAATGATTTGGGAGGACCGGGGCATCCATAAATGTCCCTCTCATGCGTAGGTATGATAAGTGCCGGAGGACCCGGACATCCATGAATACTCCAAATATGCTTAAGACTCATGATGAATGAAGGTGGGCCATTACATCCGAATATGGACCACTCATGCTTCCTACTTGACATGTGGGTGATATGAATGAATGGACCCGACTTATGAATCATGTCAAGTGGTGCGGTATGCCTAGGCACATGCATTCCTATCCTAGAGATGACTTCCATGTGCATGGGTGTGGGGTGGCCCTTGAGCTTCCACTCATATGGATCAAAGGGATCTAAGAAGGGGGACATCATGGAGTGGGGCAATTCATCAATCCCAAGGTGTATGTTGCCTAAGGTCAAGGCTCCCATGGTGTAACACGATTCTAGGAAGGGAGGTGTTTGGCCCAACATGGTGGGTGGGGGTAGGGTAAGGTGAGTGGTGAGTAAGGTGGGTGGGTCACATGGGGAACTAGACTCCCATATGAAGGGATTAAAGGGATCATGATGAGGGTTACCTAGAGAGAGATACTCCTTGCCCTCAAGGTCCTCACAAGGTGGTGAATCATCCTCTTCTAGTGAAATGGTTGGGCCGGTGCATGAAGTGGGTTGGTTGGTCAAGGTTCTAGGAATCACAATGGTAGAGGAGTGGACCGGGATGGGCTCTTCCACCATGGGGAGAAGGAAAAGGAGGTCGCTAGTGTAGCAACCAATAGTGCAAACCGAGGTGATAGACCCGGTACATGGGTGGATGAGGTCAAGGCTCTTGGGTCGGTCCGCCCCTAGAGTCAACAAACAAGTCAAGTCTAATTGCCACTCTAGACCCTTGAGGAGATCATCCCAACCCTCTACCTCATAGTAGGATTGGATCGTGGTGTGAAAGGAGGGGAGGGCCACAATTTGGGATTGATGTCCCATGGGTGAGAGGTGTGGGGGTGAACTAGGGAGGAGGGGGCCTTGCTTGAGCCATTGGAGTATGGACTCATTCACGGTGAAGGTGTGTGGCTCTTGAGGATCCGGACTAGGGGAGGTGGGTGGAAGTGGAGATTCTTGGATTTCGTTTATGGTGGGTTGTGGATCCGGACTAGCATCCATTTCCGTGTGGGTGGGTGTGTGGGTCTCAACTTCTAATGATAATGGGGTGGGTAGGTCTAATGCGAGGTAATTGGTGATAGTCGATGTGTGGTGCACCCGAGGTGGTGAAAAAGTATGGGCTTGGGTTGGGATTGGTAAGGGAAGTAGTGAAGGTCTAGGTTGGGGTTGGGTTGGGGTAGGAAGTGGAAGATGGGTGGGTTGAGGGGGTTTGGGAAGATTGTCCTTGGGAGGAGTGTTCTTGTTGGGGGATGATGGAGGGGTATTCGTGGCCGGGGTGGGAGAGGTTTCAACCACTAGGGGTATGGGAAGATGCTTCCTCGTGGGGCATTGTCCGGCGATGTGCCCCAATTGGTGGCACCTATAACACTCCGGCTCGCACTTACCCGAGGTTATTTCACTCACTTCTATCTCCATAGGACCTTTTCCTTTTTGAGAAGGGGTAAGGTGAGGGGTGGAGGTGGAGGTGGGAGCCAAAGGGCCTTGAGTAAGGTGGGTTGTGTAATTGGGTTTTGGTTGCATTGTGGGGAATTGGGGAATTGGAGTCTTGGGTTGGCCGGGTGAGGATGGTGGAGTTGAAGTGCTCCTTGGGCTTTGGTGATCCGAGTAGGAAGGGGACACATATCTAGCCCTAAGTTGTTCCTTCGAGTTTCCCCATGTGGTGATGGGATCTTCCCTTCTAATTATCCTTAGCCCGACAATTTGTAGCCAATAGGTTTGAGCCCGTTTGGTAAGTTGTGATTTGGCACATCAGACTTTCTCATCCTCGGACATGGGATACCAAGTGAAGTAATGGTCCATTGAGACTTCCCAATCTAAATAGTCAATAGGATGAGTTCCATCAAAGATGGGAGGTGGGGGAGGAGCCCTACTATCATCCGCCCTTGGGGCGGGCCCATTTTCTCCTAGTTGGTCGAGTCGACCCGATAGGTTATCAAGCCGCTCATTGGCATAGGTCAAGGCCTTCATGAGGTAGTTGATATGGCCAGGGAGGTGATGTGTGTTAGTGGTAGGCATCCCTTGGGGGTTTGGACTCATGGAGAGGGCTGATGGATAAAGTCGGTAGGAGGTGGCCATGCTAGTGGACAAAAAAGATGCAACCGAGGACTCTAAATGCATAAACACGCCCTAGGACCAACTTGATAGAGACAAGTTGTGAACTTGCTCTAATACCACTTGATGTGACACGACCTTGGGGTGATAGTCACAAGACCGAATGCCCTTGGACCTATAATTGCAAGCAAGTATCTTTGAGCGGCGGACTTACTCTAGCGAGCTCACTCGCGTGGCGCACACTAGTGCCCGTAGGCGACTCGGCGATGATGGAGAGGGTCCGAGGCAGGACCTTGATGCTCCAATGGTTGGCTAGCTTGGGGAGAACCCCAAATGGGCCAGGGATGCCCAACTCACGGGTGGCCAGCACACCAATGCTGTGGGATGTAGGGGATCACTCACAACTCACCCGCGGTGATCACTCACATCAATGGCAATTATGGGCCGAGCTCTCACTCTCCGTCCGACGAAGTAATAACGATAATACTATGCTAAGCAAGGAATTTAAACCAACCAAGAGGGGGACCGAGGCTCACCTGGTCGGCGTGAAGACGCCGACCCCGTCCGGAGATGGGGGCGAGCGGGGAGGCGAGGGTATGCACCCGCACGCCGCGTCGATGAAGGTTCAAACCTGAAATTTTAGATTACATGCACTACGCCCCATGCAAGGGGGGGGGGGAATCTTGGGGAAGGGAAGCCAATGACTACACCCAAACACTACCTCCACACAGGGAGGGGCCTTCAGCCGGCCAAGCAAGAGGGGAAAAATTGAGCTAGAAGTAAAGAAAGGGAGCCGATGCTGATTCT
This sequence comes from Amorphophallus konjac, assembly GCA_022559845.1. Lineage (NCBI taxonomy): Eukaryota > Viridiplantae > Streptophyta > Magnoliopsida > Alismatales > Araceae > Amorphophallus > Amorphophallus konjac. Next base: position 103,019,642 of record CM040123.1, read on the forward strand.
GACCACTCTCTGCGCTTCTGGATAGGTAATTGGTTATCTTGGCGCTGCGGCCACTCCAGATTTTTTTTGATGACAAAGCCAGTTGGAATTTCTTCGTACCTGGATCGGGATGACGCCTGAATTTTTTTGATTTCTCTGGTCATAGGTGCTGGTCGGGGAAGAAGCTCAAACAGGGTGGCAGGTTTTCAGTTCTGACTGCTTCAGGTTCACAACAGTAGGAAGAAGAGGTTGCCACAGGCGCTCTAGAGCTCAGAATCAGGCACCGCCAGAGTTGTTGTAACTTTCGCTGAGTCCTCTTCGAAGCAAGACCAACAGGGATGCCAAACATTCTCGGAGTAGACAGGTAGAGCTCAAACAATGAGGGGAGGTCGGAGCAGACTGTCAGGAAGCAGAACCGCACACCCGGAGGAAGAAAATGAGAACTCTTGATTTCGGGCACAAAACAGAGCTCCAATTCTTGATTCTGGAACTAGACTTGTCGAAGAAGCTCCCGGCCAAGCCTCGCCTCTAGATCTTTAAGAGAGTTGTCGTGGTAGCATCAGGAGTCAGCTTCAGGTTGCTCTTCAGGGAGGAAGTGCGCAGTCGGGGAAGAACGGCTCCCCCGGGTGACCACAAGCTCAGAAAGGGATGAGACCAGCGCCGTTTCGAACAGGACGAAGAGACGCTTCCAACGGTACCTCTTGGGCCTCCACGGATGCTGGGATGAAGTCGGGGCCGGCTCTGCAAGCTGATGGTACTCTACTACCTGTGACCTGACAATTACAGGTGGTGAAAGGTGGTGGGGGAATGGGGTAGAAGGGATGGGAAATGGGGTACATGGGTATGGGGGCAACCCCTGGCTGTGAGGGGGTCTGGGAGGGGGTGTTTCAAGGTGTGGATGGGGGAGAATGGGGTCTGGAAGGTGGTGTTTACAGTGGGTGAGAGAGGAGCTGCGAATTTGGGATGGGTGGGGGAGAGGGAAGGAGAGTTCTCTCTCCAAGGTTTGAAAATTGACTAATGGGATGGTTAATGGGGCTTTGGGGATGGGAATGGTTGTGTTGGGGAATGGAAGGGGTGCTTGGGAAGTGGGGAGTTCTCCCTTGGGAGATGAGAGGGTGCTTAGGGAAGGGGATTGGGTAGTTGGTGGTTGGGTGGTGGAGTATGGAGTGGTGGAGGGTCTCTTGGGACTAGGGGTGGAGTAATGAGGGTTGGGGTAGTTGGGAGTATGAGTAATGAGGGGAGGGGAAGGGTTGATGATGTGGAGGAGAGAGAGGGAGGGGAGGAGAGAGAAAGGGGTGCCCCTCCTCTTGGAGAGAGAGAGAGAAGAGAGAGAGAAAGAGAGAGGGGAATCCACCCCTTAGAGAGAGAGAGAGAGAGAGAGATTTGGAGAATCCACTCTAATAAGACACTAAAATTCACTTGATTTAAATTGATCATAAAAGGTTGTTACATATGAGAGGAGTGGGGGCCTATTTATAGACTCCATACTTTTCATATGACCATAGTGACCCTGACAAACTAACTAATGACCAAAGCAGTCCAAGGGAGGGGCGCCCCTGGGCCAAGCCTATTAGTTGGGCCCATTAGCCTATCAAACCAACCATATAACAACTAACTTAGGAAAATGACTCACTAACCTAGGTACATGACTCAAATAAAGGGAAAATTACATAGTTTATGACTCAAAGAAAATATGAAAATTACATGACTAGACTCAGAAACACATGACTAACACAATGGCGCTTGCCGACGAACAATCCGAGCCCATAAAAAATGTGGAGGGGCAAGGGATGCCCCCATCATCCTCCCTCCCCACCGTAACCGACGGCGAGAGGAACACAAACACCCTTGCTCCACTCTCTCTATCTCCCCCACTCTCATTCTCCCATTCTCTTCCACCCTCTCCCAGTCCCCTTTATGTGATCCAAGCATTAGGCTCTCCACCGGAGGATCACCCGTGAAGACTCGTCCGCACCGCCGCTGGCGTCCACCACGAAGGGGATGCCGTCGAACCCGCCGGCACCAGAGATGCCCATGGAGGAGACCCCACGACCCACGACCGAGGGCGAGATGGCCATGGTGGCCAGCGAAGCCATCGAGGAGGAGTGAGCACCGCCGGAGGCGGCAGCGCCGGCAACGGAGAAGCCGATCAAGAGAGCCTTGTCATCCGAGGTAGGTTCCCCCCCAACCTCCCCCATTTCCATTTTTTGGTCCTTACATGTAGTCTAGATGGGTAGAAGAGGGGCGTACGACCCCTTTAGGGCCAGTTGGGAGGCCCTATGGGCCCTCACTGCCGGCGGGGAGGGGATGAATGCCGTTGGGCATGGCGGCAAGAACACGGTTCAACAGTAACCGTGTAAGAAACTATGCGGTTCACATCGAACCGTTCATGACTAGCACGGTCCATGGGTGGCCGTTCTGGTGTAGTTGAACCGACGAGGGTAAGGGATTTCGCACGGCCTAGGGAAGACCACGGATACGTAGGACAGCCTACTTCGGTCCGTTTAGAATTTGAAGAGTTGTGAACAGGACAGTCACCAACAGACTGTGGGTAGCCACACGGTTGAAGGAAAGACCGTGCAAGCTTAAACGATCAGGGGCTTGAAAGGGGAGTTATACGGTTAGCTGGGGACCGTTGGCTCATTGAACGGCCAGGAAGTGGCCGTTACAGAGTTAGACACAGAAAGAATGCACGGTCCTAACCGGGCCGTCCATTTGGTAGAGCGGTCCATGGGTGGCCGTGGACCTCCGAAAATGGTTTATTGGAACAGTTGGAAGCAAACCGTAGAAGGGTTAAACAGCCCATAGCTTACCATTATGTTAGCAGAGTGCATTTTTCTTTCTTTTGTCCTTCCATTTATTTATTTAACGAAATGCATGATTTGCTATGAAATGCATGACTAATGCAATTATTTTAAATGTATGCAGGGGAATCGCAGGACTCGGATCTCCTAGCTACAGGTCCGAGCAGTGTACCTCGCACTGTAGGACTTTCAGAGGGAGAGGCTCACGGCGATGGGCTTCACCGAGTTCCTGAGTGTAGAGGTTACCCAGCTAGACACGTTGCTCCTCTACGCTCTGCACGACCGCTGGGATCCGGTGAGCCAGACGTTCTTCTTCCCGTGGGGCCACATGGTCCCCACGTTAGAGAACGTCGCGCGCATCACCGGACTGCGCGTGCATGGGTCACCAGTTAGCAGGAGGACCTACCCCGACTATCGGGAGCTGGCCCAGGAGTTGCTGGGACTGGAGCTGCTGCGACGGGTGCGGTAATCGACGACCCTGACGCGGGCGAGGCTGCAGGAGGGCCTTGGACTGAGGGGAGCAGGGATAGCGACCGGGGAGCTGCCTGAGCAGCACTTGCAGAGGTTGGTGGACCGAGCGTGACCCCAAGTTGCAACCCAGCCGGGACCTGAGGCGGACATCATCCTGAGGCACTTCTTGATGCTCTTCTTTGGGCGACTTCTATTCGCGATGAGGGCTGACGTCATCAGCTGTCGATTCCTTTCCCTGCTCGAGGACGTGAGCCACGTCGGGGACTACGCTTGGGGAGCGGCAGTCCTCGCGTTCCTCTTCGACACCCTGAGCTCGACCAGCCGGCGGACGATGCTCGGTGGTTTCTCTCCTCTACTCTAGGTACGACTTGATTCTTAAACTGATTATGCAATTTGCCATATGTTTCCTATAACTACTATATGCTAACATTTGGTGAAATGTAATGCAGGTGTGGGCCTACGTACGCCTACATGGGCTAGGGAGAGGTGAGGAGACACACCCGGACTGGTTGCCCATCGCGAGACGGTGGACATCCCCACGGGAGACTGGGTCCCTGCAGAGACAGGTCTGAGGGATCCAGGATGACTTGGACACGATGCCCTATGCCTTGGTAAGACCTAAAATCAAACCTTTCATTAAATGCAACTTATATGCCTATGATGATAATGCAACTTTCCTACTTGACAGGTTCGATGGACACTGTACCAGAGCGAGGGGCACGAGGGCTAGCCTTGGGTGGTGGCGGGCCTCGCCTATGCTGGCCGAGACATGAATGTGGTGGAACCGCTCCACTTCCGACTGGTGATGAGGACGATCGGCGTCTGCTAGCTCGCGGTCGAGTTTTCAGCACCCGAGAAGCCGGAGGAGCGAGTTGGGCGACACCCCCGAGGACTGGCCACCGTGATAGATTGGACAACATGGGCAACAGAGCAGATCGCACTCTGGACAGCACTCGGGCGGGTGGTGTCCGCCCGAGCGGAGAGCGATGAGGCTTACTACACGGCCTACGCCCGGCACTACAGGGACCAGGTGTTCCGTGGTGCCGGCCATCCGATACGACTTCTAACTCTAATGCTTTCTATATGATTATGCACTAACGCTCGGACTTTCTACATGCAGCTTGACCCCCACGGCCGGATCGCTAAGTTGCAGGGTCTCCTCCACTCCACCATCCAAGAGAGAGACGAGCTCCAACAGGCGGTGGCCCTCCTCGTGAGTAAGGCTAAATCCTAGACTTATATGGATATACTTATGACTAACCTGGAGTTCTAAATGCAGCGAGCCGAGGGGACCCAGCGTCAGGGAGCTGACGCGCCTTCCTCCTCTTCCCAGACACCCGCAGATCATGCTGAGCGAGATGCGGAGTTCGCGAGGATGGTCGCACGGGCCTAGGCAGCCGAGGCTACTCTCGCCGAGCGGGTAAGTACACTACGCTTTCCCAGTTGATTATGCTTATAAGATGCAATTGACTAACCCTGATGCATGTATGCAGATGACCAACCTGACAGCAGCCTTGGGCGAGAGTACTCGGCTGAGGGAGGGGATGGAGAAGATCTGCGTAGCAGCGCGGGATGAGGTTGCCCGTCTCCGGGAAGAGATGGAGCGGAGCCATCCGACGGATGCGATCGAGGTGGCACTCCTCCGTGCAGAGTTGGAGTGTCTCCAGGCTAGGGCTGCAGAGACGGAGCGTTACCGGACGGAGGCGTTAGAGCTGAGATGGGAGCTGCGGGCGTACAAGGAGATGAGCTGTCGGTTGGAGCGTAGCGGGGCTCCGAGCAACAGCACTCACGGCACCCATGGATCCTATAGGAGTTACTTTATGGGCTCCTCCGGTCGTCAGAGGAACAAGGAGGAGGAGAGGCACCGACGGCTCCCAGAGGAGGTGAGCTCAGTGATGCCCCCGCCATCGAAGAGGCATGAGGGCGCGGGTGATAGTGGGGGCCCGAGAGAGGGACAGGCTTGATGTATCCAGACAGGACTTTTGTACATGATGCTATGATAGTGATAGTGACATGACATGTTTTTGGTTGACTTTCTTTTACGAATGAATGTGTGTGAATGAGTGTATGAATGAATGGATGCTAACTAACTAACAACGGACCCTAGAGGGACACGAGAGAGTGAGAGAGGGAGAGACAGAAAGTTTTGAGTGGAATGATGCCAGAAGAACCAAAATTGGAGTGGCAGGGAGGTAGACGGTCATTACAACGACTGATCCAAGATTTACATTGTCCCCTGATAGACCGCTAAAATCAGCTCGACTAGGTTCCAATAAAGCCATTGGACGGTTCAAGATAGTACGTTCAAGGAGACAGAACGGTCCTCTTTTGACCGTGGGAGTTTTAGAGCGGCCCGTCCAAGACCGTTTAAAAATCATGGATCGAACTGTGTGGAAGGTTTGTACATGGTCTCTTTCAGACCGTGTATAGACTTATGCAGTCTGTCGATAGACCGCGTATGCAGCTATACTGGTAGTCCGATCGGGACTCTCTTGGAGAGTCCTAACCCGAGAGTGGGTGTTTCAAACCAACCCAAATTCTATCCTAACCCAATCTAGAACTATCCTACCTCAATTCTAGTGGGTTTAGGCCTCTAATCAAGTTCTATAAATAAGAGGGGACCCCAAATTTATTCTTCACATATCAATCCTCTTCAAACCTTCCAACTCTTGCTAATCTTCCTACGAACATCATGAAGAGGGCCTTTGAAGGGAGCTCAATGGAGGGGGTGGTCTATGAAGGTCCAAAGTCGGCTAGAAAAGAGCGTGGAGTGTTAGAGCGGCTAACCACGATCCTGAGACATTTAAGCTCCAGCCCGTTGAGAGAGGTAAGTTTATACAAGTTCATTCAATTCAATTAATTCATTCATTCAAAATGCTTATATGTTCCTCCTCTCTTGCTCTTCTTTTTTTTCTTCTTTTCTTCTCCTCAGCTTCTCTCCGACCCTAGGCACTACTCCACGTTGAAGTGGATGGCTCCCATGTGTTAGGGTGCTAGGCCCGGATACAGAGGGGGGTGAATGTATCCTTCTATGTATAATGGGGGGCCAGGGGCACAACAATCTCTCCCTTTTTGATGATGGCATCAATACACAGTGAGTCATTCTGATGATGTAATACATTCTTATGAAAGTCATTCTGATGACTCAAACTATTCTCCCCCTTTGACTTCATCAAAAAGAAAATAGTTTGAGAAGTTAAAGCAAACCAGCAAGCAATGATTGAATAAAATTCTCCCCCTTTGGCAAAAATATCCCCCTTTGATATAATCTCCCCCTTTGATACCAGCAGAAAGAGATACCAAAATGCAAGAGCTCCCCCTAGAAATATGAATGCAAGAACACAATGCTCCCCCTTTAAGAGTTTCTATGCAGCATGATGCATATGACATGGAAGCTCCCCCTCAATAAGTGGAATCTTATGAGATGGATAACAAGGAGAGTTTCAAGTAGCAGATTTTCAAAGAAGCTCCAATCACAAGAGGTTCAGTCAGATTTTCAAAGAGATAGCAATCTCATAAATCCAAAACATAAGTTTTTCAAAGTCTTCCATTATAAGAGCTTATGAATGAGCGTTATTGTCCAGCATGGTTTAACCATAATGTATGCAGAGTTTATCAGTAAAATTCTGTATTCATATCTAAAACCATGGTTTAATAAGAAATTAACCAAGCCTTCATATTTATCTTGAGTAATCTCCCTTTGTCTTACACAATCAAATCTATTGACTTCTTTCAGAATTACATGCACTAGAATTGGAATCAAGTAATTATGAAGTCATATGATTTTGTCAAGGGTTGTAGCAATTTGATTTTAGCATCAATATTCAGATATTTCAATTTGTTCAAGAATTTTCTTGCTACAAATTTTACGAGCACTCTAGTTCAGTGCACACATTGCAACTAGAGGATATACCTTGATTAGAGGCCAATATCCCTAAGCCCTTAGTGTGACTAACTGTCATGCTTTATGTGAACAGAGTTAGCATTTACACATCATGACACACTACAAATCATTTTTAATGAGTGAGTTGTATTTCTCAATGTGCATGCCATTGCTCTGCCTGATTTTCAATGAATTTTATGCAGAGTTAACTAAGGCACCTCATGACACAGTCCTTTGGACTTGTGTTTCTCAGTGACCAATGTCATTGCTCTGACAGATATAACCCTTTAGACATTTCAAAGACATTCATTTGCTTCAAATCAATAATAGTTTCATGTACTTAACCAATTAAAGTCATGTATTCAAAAGTGCAGATTTCAGAAATTTTTCACAAGACACAGCATGAAACAAATGGTTAAGGTTTATTAAACATGCTTCAGATATTTTTTAAGAGATTTTAAAGTCAAACTCCATGAACATTAAACTTAAACCACATGAGTTATTTCAGACATTCATAAAACTGTATAATAGAAGATTTCTAGTTCAAAATTTTCAGATTTATGATCGAGATAGCCCATTGAAATCTTCATGAAGGACTGATTGAATTCTGAACCCAAATCATACCAATTGATAGGAGGAATACCAATTGTTAAGAGAGATTGTGAAGCTCAAAGTTTTCAGAATATGATTAAGGTTTGTCAACAAAATCAATAAGAGAGAATATGCAATGAGTTCTGACACATGTATGCATTTGACAACCTATATGCAATGCATTGACTCCCCCTCACAATATACATTCAAACTCTCTTTTTGGCCTTTTCAATATGAGGAAATACAATGCACTATATGTATGCAGGGACATGCAAAGACTCAACATTGAATGCTATGCAAGGATATGCAACTCACTCCCCCTGAAAACATGCAATGTTTGCACTGAAAATTGAACATATGATACCAAATGATTCATGCACATTCAGACTGTCCTAACCAGCAAGATGACCCATGGTACTAGGCGGAGCACTTGGTCTAAAAGACCACCTCACACATAGTAAGAACCTCCAGACAGACCTCCCTGCCCTTTGTTACCTTACCATTTATATACCATTGAGGTCATGCATGATTATTCAACATGCAGTCCTATATGCAATTCAGAATTTCAGTGAGCTATTGCAACACACAAGTTTCAAGTCACACTCATAGGCAGTTCAGATTTTTTAGAAAATTCGAAATGCAATTTGTTTTCAGAGTCTATGCATAACACAATTATCAAGCAATTGCAATTAGCCTATGTATGCATCAGATACAGACAACCCTTTTTAATCTGATATTTGCACAGAACTCTCAGCAAATGCATGATCAGAAAATAATGCACATGGCAAATGATGAATGAAAATGTAAAAACAGATTTAACTTGCTATGCAATAGAACTAAAAACAAGAAGAGCAGGAAGTTTACCTGAAAAGTTCAGTATGGGGTTTTTCTTCTTGAGTGCCTTGGATCATTACCCCTTTTTATTTCAGTCCCAAGGCACACCTGCATAGCAATGTTATTTTGCACAAACAGGTACCCAAGAAGTCTTGGGTCCTGACAAAACAGTATTACTCCTAGCAGATTTTCTCAGCACATTTCTAGGAGCAGTTTTCAGATCTAATTTATGCACATTCTTGTTAGCATGAATTCTATGTGCATAAGCATGAGATTTCTTGTTAACAGAATAAAAATTCTGTTTGCCAAAACCAGTTTGGTTTTGATGTCCTGTCAGCCAACAGGTTGCAGCCCTGTGACCTGGCTTCCCACAGTTATAACATGAAAGTTTTGCAAGTTATCTTACAGGGAATTTAGCATGTTTGAGATTTACATTTCTATCCTGAATATGCCAACAGTCCTTGACTGTATGGCCATACTTCCCACATTTGAAGCACTCATTGTGATTGCCTCTAAAAACATTACTTCCAAAAATATTTCCATTTGCAGGGAGTTTAACAGTTTTAGAATTGAATTGTCTACCCTGAGCATGCCAACAGTGGGCTGCAATGTGGCCCATCTTGCCACAGTGAAAGCATGAATTAGAACTTTTCTTACCAGCATTCAACCAGCATTCAAATTTCTTATGACCCAATTTTTCACAATTAAAGCATGTCACATGCTGGTTTATTGGAACAGACTTGTTCTTGTTAAGAGCATGATCGTTTGCATGAAATTTATTCTTATCACTAACAAACTAGCATTGTGAAATTTTGTGTCCTAGTTTACCACAATGAAAGCACTCAATTCTCCTTTTCTGAGATGAAGGATTTTTATCATGATATCTCCTAGCATTCTTATTATCCTTCTCCATCAACTTACACTCATGCATCAGATGTCCAACTTTATGACAGTAATGACAGATAATCTTCTTTTTAGATGCATGTGAGTGTGTGTGAGGACTGTGATCAGCATGCACTGATGAACCCTTTTCATTTATTTCCTGATTTACAGTCCTTTTCTGATTTTTATCCTGTTTTCCTGTTTTCTTAGCCTTGTACTGAATTAGAGATGAAGTAGAAGGCTTTTTCTGTTCAGAGGTTTTAATGAAAGCAGTTTTCAGCTTGGATCCATCAACCTTTTTCAACTTTTCAGTTTGTTTCTGATTCTTCTGAACATTTGGTTGTTTATTTTCTGAGGTGGTGGCTACATCAGATGCTTTGATAAAGGATGTCGTCAGCTTATTTTCAAGAGCCTTTTTATTGACATTGTTGTAGCCTAACCCTTCCCTTTGAGTATTGACCTTAACTCCTAACAACCTATCCAGATTTTCTTGTCCACTTACAAACTTTGACAGAGAGTTCTTTAAGTCTTGGATTTCATTTTCTAAAGAGGTGATTTGTAACTCATAACTGGCAATCTCTTGCTCACTGCAATTCATAGCTTCATTCAAAACTTTGTTAGCAGTTTTATATTTCTCAATTTCATTTTCCAGATTGCTCAGTTTATCAGAATCTTCAACACAAATACTTTTTCCTCTTTCCAAAGCTAGAAGTCTCTCTGACATAGTGGAGTTCAGCATTTGTAATTTCTCATTTTCTTGCTTAAGTTTGTCATTCTGAATTAACTCATTTATCAAAGTCTGATCTTCTGAGTTAGTTTCAAGTTTTCTTCCAGTCTTGAATTCCTTCAAATCTTTTTCCTTCTTTTCAATGTTTTTCTGTAATTCCACATTCACAGATTTGATGGCTTCAAGTTTTTCAGCAAGCAAGTTTTTCTCCTGCTTAAGTTTCTATGATTCTTCTTCATCTTCTTTGGAGAGTTTTCTGAGAGATTCATCTTCAGATTTTAGCTTGTTTAGTTCAGAGTAAACACATTCAAGTTCCTTCTTCAGTTTTGCATTCTGATTTTTATACATATGATTATCAGACAGACATGCATCATGAAATTACTTCGTACTTGAATAATTTTCACATGGAGAGCTAGAACTATCTACCCGAGTACCTTTCTTCAACTTTTTATACTGTTTTCTTAAGCTCTCATGTGACTCTAACAATTCAGCATATGCATTCTCCCAATGATCAAGAGAAAAATTCTCGAAGAGATTTACCTCATCATCATCATCTTCATTTTGGCTGCTGCTTTGATTGCTTCTGTCAGCCATCATGCAGCTTGTTTGATTTCCTTTCCCGGCTCTCTTCATCATTTCCAACATATCCCTTGCAGATCTGCAATCAAGGAAACATGAGTGAAAGGCTTTGTCAGTGGCTGCTTTCATCAGATTTATAGCTGTCTGATTCTCCTCATACATTGATTCGTGATTGTCAGTCCATTTGGACTTTATCTTTGGTAATTCATGAGGACCATGTGAAATTACTTTCCACAGGTCTGGATTCACCGATTTGACATAATTCTTCAGATTAGTGAACCATGCATTAAAGTGCGTACCACTGAAAATCGGTGGATGAGCCATGTGAACACAACAGATTAATGCAACAGGAATATTGATGCACTAAAAATAAATTAGCACCTAAGACTGCAAGATCGGATCTGCAGGTCGCTGGACCTTGTATGCAGACACCGCTCTGATACCAACTGTTAGGGTGCTAGGCCCGGATACAGAGGGGGTGAATGTATCCTTCTATGTATAATGGCCAAGTAAAAACTTGGATGCTAGAGATAGACACAGAATAGAACCAATTCGATTCAACTCAAATACAAACACTTGGAGCGTGCCTATTCAGGGCATTGTACACACTTGCTGCCTGATGCAAATGTGCAGATTCTATTAATGCATATCAATGCTTTATGCAGCAGATAATCAGTCTGAACTTCAAATGCAATGACTCACAGTGTAAGCAGATAAACTGACTGAACATATGAAAGACTGAATGAACATTTGAATGACAGACTGAATATAAGAATGACTGAATGAAACTATGGTGACTCACAGTGATTAACTCACATTAAAACCAATCATCACAAACCCCTAAAGCCAATCATCAAAACCACAAGCCACAGGGGCCAGGGGCACAACACCATGATCCGTGAGCTACCCATAGCAGTGACATCTCTCCTTAGGTCTTGGCACCTACATCCTCTCCTAGTGTTAGCCAAGAACTACCCCAAGCTCTCCCTAGACTAGCATAGTATTTCAGCTTTGGTAGAGATATGGCACCCTCAGACCTACACTTTTGTCTTCCCATCTTTTGAGGCCACCATCCTTCTAGAGGAGGTAGAGACCTACTTGTCTTTCCCTAGGTCCAAGGTGGGTGAGGAGGATTTAGTCTGCCATACAGTTGCCCCTATGGATCCTGCCCTCATCTTAGGAGAGTTTATACCTAGCACGAAGGACGTCCGCACCATAGTGGGCCCACACCAGATCCATTTACTACCCCTTAGCCAGTGGGTGATAGCACATTGTAAGAACAAATGTGGGTGGGACAAGGCCATATTTAAGGCCGCTTCTATTTGCTTGTGCGGGGCCATTCTTTTTCCCTCTATTGACCATGTCTTAGATGCCTCTATCCTTAGCACCATCAGTGGTCTGTGGCAGGGTCTATCCATTTCTCAGGCTGTCCTTGCTTACCTTTTTGAGGGTCTCAGTTCAACTGCTCTAGGGGGTCCACTCTTTGGCTCTATGATTCTCCTGGAGTGCTGGATGGGGGTTAGGATAAAGTTCATGCCTAGGGAAGATGTCACCTTGGTCAGCCGAATCTTTGGGAGCCACCCACTGTTCTTTATTAGCGGTTCTTTCAGGTTCCCTCAGCAGGTGGAGTGCCGTACAGCAGACAAGAAGTCTCGAGATGAGTGGCACCTCTACATCAACACTCTGCCCCTGGACCGATTTATGATGCGCCCGTTCTTCCTTCACAGTACCACCCTCAAGCTTCCAAGGAGGCTTGGGCTCGACTTGCGGCTCATGGGTGACACACCGGTGTTTCCTACAGATTGGACTACCCCAAATTACACTTCCAACACTGCCCCATCTTCCCGCATTACAGGTGAGGAGGCTCGGGACCGAGGAGGATGAGCAGGCGGTCAGGAGTGCGCTGATCATGTGGGAGATCAGCAAGACACGCGTCCTACCTGCGGAGGTGATAGAGCTCCAGGAGGCATACCAGGTATATGTGAGAGAGCTCAGAGAGATTAGGCCTCTCGGGGATGCCCGGCTGAGGATTGAGTGACTTTCTTTCTTTTGATGTATGGAAACCATGGATTTGATATTGATCTTAAAATAAAGGAATTGAACATTTGATTAATGAGATTGGCCTTTGTTTCCTGTGCATTTTGTAGATTGAGGTAGCTTTTTGGAAAGAAAGAGGCCTGTAGGAGGCCGCTGAAATAGTTGAACGGTCATTAGGTGACTGCGGACCAAAGACAAACGGTCTGAGATAGACTGCTCAATTGACGGATGTGAGTGGTTTAGAACAAAATCCAAGCGGTCCATCGAGGGACCGTCTAGGATACCAGAGCGGCTAGTGAGAGACCATGTAAATAATAAGCGGCCCATATAGGACCGCTACCCTTTGGGCGCACAGAAGAGCCGGTTGGCTCATGAGACATAAAATAAGGCGACCTTATGAAGGCCGTCTAAAATCCTCGGAAGGTCATATGATGACCATTTGAAGGATTTAGACGGTCGTATGGAGACCGTATACCTGTAGCTGCCAGCATCATTTGTAGGACCTGCCCCTGCACACACGCTCAAACAAAAAATAGGTTAAATCTGTTTTAGGCTTAACCCCTTGCTTGTAGCAAGATAGGGGATAACCAATCCTTGATTTTTGGTCAACGGGGTAAGCCTTATTAAATAGGCAAAATGACAAAAGGAAAAGAATGCAATGCATGCCATGAAAATGCAAGTGATGATTTTTGAGAATTTTTTTGGGGTTTTTGAAAAAAAATGATTGATTTTTTTTGGATTTTGAAATATGTAAAAACAATTTGTAATTTGAAATATGTAATTTTTTTGGATTTTGAAATATGTGAGTTTTTTAGATTTTGAAATATGTGATTTTTTGTGGATTTTGAAATATGTAATTTTTTTGGATTTTGAAATATGTGATTTTTTTTATTTTGAAATATGTAATTTTTTTGGATTTTGAAATATGTAATTTTTTGGATTTTGAATTATGTGATTTTTTTGGATTTTGAAATATGTGATTTTTTTGGATTTTGAAATATGTATTTTTCTTTATTTTGACAGCCCATTCCGTCCTAGCAACAAGAGCTGTGCCCGTCCCACTAGGAATCACCGGTGCCCGGCGTGCTTTAAAGGTGACAAACCCTGGCCGAGGGCCGTTCCTCACAATGGTGTTTCTACCGCGGTCATGCCCAGGATACAATTTTAGTCCCTGAAAATTAAAAGAGAATTAAGGAGATAAGCCTAGGCCATGTGTAAAAGCTTTCAGGGTTTTGAGTCCTTCTCATAGCTACCCTTCCAGAGGTCCAGTCTGTTGCGCCGGGACTTTGTGTCCACCATCGAACCTTCATCCATGCTAGGCACGTATACGATCGGGCTCATAACGTCCCACGGGGAAACTGTACTGCCACTCTTGCCATGCCTAGTTTTATTTGGCTGGAGCATCATGATTTTTTTTTGAATTTTGAGTTTAGAAACAAACTTTTTAGTTCGTGTCTTGGGTTTTGCTCCATTTCTCTTCTTTTCTCTATTACAGAATGGGGTCATAACGGACTGCCCCTATTTGAGACTTTTCCCCATCAGGGTACCTAGATCAGTTGTCACCCCCTTACTCACCGCTTGCCCTTAGATTCAGCTGAAGGGAGAAACGTACAAGGGTCTTTACTTCCCCCAGGCATGGCCAGGGAGAAACAGTGTTACACAGGGATAGGGTACCTGACCAGGGACGTCGTGAGGTGTGTGAATGTCGGACACAGGATCTTTCTTTTGTGATCGAGGCACGGGTCATCTTGTTGCCAGTACTTCATTGGCTTGACTCTAAGGGAAAAAACGTTTGAGATACAACACGTTCCATGGATTAGACAATTCTTCGCCCTTAGCGTTGACTAGAGGGTACGTGTTCCCAGGATAAACCTCCTTGATAACGAAAGGACCTTCCCAAATGGGCTGCAACTTAGACCTAGGAACTCCAGTTCTAATAAATTTATGTTTCAACACCATGTTACCCACTTGAAATTTATGTTCAATGACTTTCTTTTGAAAATGACGCGAGACCCGCTTTTGATAAACGGAGACATGATTGGCTGCGTTAAGTCTCTTCTCGTCTAAGAGTTCCAACTATACCAGCAACGCCTCTCGACGTTCGTCGAGATTAAGTTCCTTATCCAGCTGCACTCTTAGGGAAGGGATCAAAATCTCGTAGGGAAGTACCACCTCCATCCCATAAGTCAGGGCAAAAGGAGTCTGCCCAGTGGGAGTGCGGACGGAGGTGCGATAAGCCCATAGAGCTTTAACAAGTCTTTCAGGCCAATCAGCAAATTTGTATGACTTGCAAGTTTTCTTGATAATTTTCAAAAGCATCTTGTTGGTGGCCTCGGCCTGGCCGTTGCCTTGAGGGTAGTAAGGTGATGAATGATGCAATGCAATGTTGAATTTCTTACAGAGATCCTGGAGTTCTTGAGACACGAACTGCGATCCGTTATCGGTGACGATGTCGCTTGGCACTCCAAACCGCGAAATAATATTCTTTAGGATGAAGCGGCATACTGTGGTGGCTTTGATTTTTGCATATGCTTCAGCTTCTGCCCACTTGGTGAAATACTCCATGGTTGTAAGGATGAAGGATTTCTGTTTGACTTGCGAGTTGGAATCACCTTGCGGGCCTATAATATCAAAGGCCCACATGGAGAATGGCCAAGGAGCTGAAAGAGGATGGAGTGATGAAGCAGGAGCATGGATTTTGTCGGCGTGGAGTTGGCACTGGACGCACCTACGGACATAGGCGGAGTAATCTTCCTCTAGGGTTGGCCAGTAATAGCCTTGCCTAAGGATCTTTTTCGCCAGCGCCTGCCCATTGACATGCCCTCCACACTCACTTGAGTGAGCCGCTTCAACAACTTTCCAGGCCTCATCATCGTCTAAGCATCTCATGAGAGCTCCATTAAGAGCCCGCCTATACAACTCTCCTGCAATAATGGTGTATCTGGAGGTGACTCTTCTGATGGCCTTGCACTGTGTGGCGTTGGCTGATTCCGGGAATGACCCGTCCCTGTAATACTGCTCGATTTCATGATACCAGGACAATTCCTCTTCTTCTAAAATCTCCTCGAGCTCAGTTAACGACACTTCTTTCAAATCCTCCTTCTCAGCTTTCTTCTCCACAGACTTCCTAAGGTTGTCAAACCACGGATCCTGAAGGGAAGGAGCGTCTAACCGCTGGACCATGATGGTCTTAGTGGGGCGACTGAGGGGAAAGGAAAGGGAAGAAGCGAGTGATGCAAGCATCGGCAAGAATATTCTACGATCGAGGGGTGTGAATGTAAATCAGCTTGCGGAATTGCTTAGCCAAGAGCATGACCAAATCTTGATAAGGTTTGAGCTTAGGGTCACGGGTGCGATAAGTGGAAAGAACTTGGCGCAGCACCAACTGAGAATCTCCTATGATATTTAAGTATCGCGGGCCCATGATGTAGGCATGCTTCAATCCGGCAAGGAGAGCCTCATACTCGGCTTGTTATTGGTAGTAGGAAAAGAGAGCTGGTATGCGATGGGAATGGTCACTCCCTCTAGAGTGAGAAGAACAACGTCGTTCCCTCGGCCCTGAGAATTGAGAGCACCATCAAAGTGCAATGACCAGAATGGGTGATGGGTGAGCACAGCCAGGTGTTCATCAGAAAACTCATCCTGGATAGAATATGTACAAGGGATAGGAGAATGAGCAAGATGTTTAGCAATAGCATATCCCTTGATAGCTTTCTGAACGATGAAGGTAATATCAAATTGAGAGAGAAAGCTCTGCCAGCGAGCTAACTTACTAGAAACGATGGGTTTCTCTAAAAGATAGCGAATTGGGTCCATTCTAGAGATCAACTTAACCTCATGGGCAAGGAAATAATATTTCAATTTCTGGGCTACCCATACTAAGGCTGCGCATGTCTTCTCCATAGTGGTATATTTAGATTCAACAGGATTGAACAACCTAGAGAGGTAGTAGGCTGCCCTTTCCTTTCCTTCGTCGTCCACTTGTGCCAGGACAGCTCCTAGGGAGTCATCAATAACCGAAATGTATAAAATCAGGGGTTTCCCAGGGACAGATGGTTGCAGAACAGGGGGATTAGATAGATAAACCTTAAGATCCTCATAGGCCTTTTGGCATTGCTCGTTCCATTCAAACTTGGTCCCGTCTTCAACAATTCATAAAATGGGCGGCATCTTTGTGAATGTTGAGATATAAACCTCCGAATAAACTGCACACATCCAATCAATCCTCTAAGCTCGGTGATGTTCTTAGGCGGTGGCATTTCCATGACGGTCTTTGCTTTGTTTGGATCAATTTGAATCCCCCGCTTGCTAACTATAAAACCTATCAACTTCCTTGATGCTACCCAAAACACACATTTCTTTGGATTCATTTTTAGTTTATACTCCCTAGCCCTTTGTAACACCTTGGCTAAGATGACAGGATGCTCCTCTTTTGACCTTGATTTCACCAGAATATCATCCACGTAGGCTTCCATATACACATGCATCATGTCATGGAAGATAGCCATCATTACCCGTTGATACGTGGCACCTGCATTCTTCAATCCAAATGGCATGACAACATAACAGTATGTGCCCCAGGGCGTGGTGAATGAGGTTTTCTCTTGATCCTCGGGAGCAAGACAGATTTGGTTGTATCCATAATAGCCATCCATAAATGAGAGGGTTTCATACCCAGCCGTGTTGTCCACCAACATGTCGATGTGAGGAAGTGGGAAATCATCTTTCAGACATGCCTTATTTAAGTCCCTGAAATCAATGCAAATTTGAATTTTTTTCATCTTTTTTCATCATAGGGACAATATTCGCCACCCATTGAGGATATAAAACGACTCTAATGAACTTGGCCTTATGCAATTTGTCAACTTCTTCCTTTATCCTTAAGACCATTTGAGGGTGTAATCTTCTTGATTTTTGCTTAACGGACGTTGCCCCTGGTTTAAGTACCAATCTATGCTCTACCAGAGTGGGGTCGAGGCCCGGCATGTCCTCGTAGGACCAGGCAAATGAATCGCTATACTCCCTCAAAACCTTGATTAGCTCCTCTTCAACATGAGGAAGGAGATTAGCAGAAATAATTATGAGCATGGGATCCTCTTCTGTTCCGAGATTAATTTCTTTCGTGGGTTCATCCACTGTCGATGACGGTTCATCGAATCTCTTCAAAACCTGCGCGTACAGATCGGCAGTGTCATCCACGTCACTATCCTCATCATCGATAGGGTCCTTCTCATCTATGATTTCATAAACCCCTAATCCATCATCGCTCCACACCCCGTCTATCTCTTCATCACTCTCCAAGATAATTGCTATCTCTACAAACTCAGGGCACTTAAGGAGGGCGTGACAACGCTGAGAAAGGTCCTGGAGGAACCTATCAGGATTAGTTTTAGCATGACGCATCATCGGGCGCATAACAAGTGTGGAAGGGTTGGAACACTACCCTAATTCACTAGACTCTATCGACTCTACTTCTCTAAGCTCAACAAATCCTACATCTGACCTAGGGGATAAGAAATCTATGGGAAAGGAAGCAGGGGTCTTGTGCCCCTGGGAAGAATGCGGACACAACATAGCATAATCCTCCATTGAAATCTCTGTTTTAAAATTGACGTTTTCTTTGGAGATTGGAGGAAATCATGCAGCAAGACGAACTAGAGGAGGAAGGAGGAGGAGGAAGTTGACGGGGGAAGAGAGATGAGAAAAGAACATCAAAGAATAGATCATATGAAGAAAACCACATGTCGGAAAGATCAGAAGAAGGGGAAAGCATGGTGGAGAGATCAATAGGTGGGCATTGCCCACATGCACAAGGCACAAACAAAATTTCGAATGGCCTTTCCGTGAAGGACGGATCGACCATGATTGGGGGTGAACGGGGAATAAATCCCAACTGTTGAAAAAGGGAGGCGAGGCGGGAAGGAGACCAAGAAAAAGCAATGATGGAGCTCCCCTCCTCCTGTGGCCTCCGGTAAACTGGCTCTGCCGGAGAGCACTTCACAAGCTGCGTCTTCGATTTCTTCAGATAGACTTCTTCTTCAGAAAACATCTTCTCAAAACTATTGCAAAAATCTTCCATATCACCCACCAGCCCCTTCAGCGGCGGCGGCGGGTCGGCAACAGCACAAGCGGCATCACTTTTCACATCTTTACATGGCAGCCTCTCCAGGGTACCTGGCCATAACGGGCCGTTCATAAAATGCTGATGGTAGTCCCACGTCAGCGGCCCAGAATCTCCTAGAATTGACAATGCTGACTCTCGGTAGCCGAGGCCTCTTCTGCTTATCTTTCTGCCCCTTGGAATGGGCGTAGTCCGCTCCTGTAACTGGGCTTCGAGACCCATGCCTGGCTGGTAACCTAGCTTCATAATCATGTTCCAGCCCTTGGAATCTCATATCTTGGA
This sequence comes from Amorphophallus konjac, assembly GCA_022559845.1. Taxonomy (NCBI): domain Eukaryota; kingdom Viridiplantae; phylum Streptophyta; class Magnoliopsida; order Alismatales; family Araceae; genus Amorphophallus; species Amorphophallus konjac. Next base: position 103,038,832 of record CM040123.1, read on the forward strand.
CTTGGCTTTAACATTGATAGGTATAGTGGCGGGCTTGCATGACGCATATGCCCAAGGAAAATCCAAGTCCATCACTGACAGGACCGACCTATTGCTAGGCCAGAGAGTTGGCAAAATCTTATCAGAAATAGCTTCAACTGTTTGGACTCGAAGTGCGGCCAGCACTAACACGCTAAGGCAAGCCGGGAGGCTAACCACCGTGATATTCTCTGGGTGGAGACATCTCTCAACAGTGACTCTCTTGAGCCCGACGATCATCCCTTGCAAGGGAAACGTGGGGATCGCGGTGATTAAGAAACCACTGTCGCCTAGGGTGCTAATTCACGCTCGGTGCTCGATTGGAGCCACGGAACGGGCGCTCACAACTCACACTCACGGTGATTTGGAACTAGCTAACGGTCATAATCTCACAAACGCAGCATGATAGACAATATACTAAATCATTAAAGTGAGAAAGGAATCGAAGCGCGTACCTCCACGCCTAGGCGTGGGGAAGAATTCTCGGCCGATTTCCGAACAACCCCAATACACACAAGATTAACTTTACAATATCAGAAGGTTGGCCCACTCCACACAGGGAGGTATCGGGCTACAATCAATAAATTTGGGGTTACTGGAACCCGGGTTGATGGGCCACACTCGCAGGAGGCGAGGTACGCGTGCCAGAGCCGCTCGGGTACGCCGACGGAAAGCTGACCCGGTTCTGCCCGCGCTGGTCACCCTGCGCAGCGAGCTTGCGGAGGTTGGTATGGCTGGATCCGATGCCCGATCGGAGCGCCGTTTGTTGGATAATGTCAGCGACTGGATGTAGTATCGTCACTCCGAAGATCGTGAATAGATGCCTTCAGATCTGGGCGCAGTGATGAATCTTCTGAGGTTCTGGTTTTGTGCTCACAGAACTGCACAGAAACACGGTAAAATGTTGAGAAAATGGTTGCCGATGTCGGATCGGGGCGTTCCTTATGGTAGATGGTAGGCGACGTCCAGTGGAAGAAATACTCTGAAGATCCCTTACACGGATCTTGGCCGGATGAAGCGGGGTAGGCTCTGAAAGTTGATTCTAGTTCTCAGCCGGGCCTGCTCAGACCAGCCCGCGCGATCCCATGAGAACTGCCGCCACGATCAGCACCGGTCACGGATCGAGGCAAAACCAGCAGCAAGACGAAGAGGACTTGAACTAATACGATTTCTCTTCAGGAACTAACTTCAGATGGCGTCAGGGTTGGGCTGAAGAATTCAATACACAGTCATCTTCAGATCTGGGCAGCAATCTGGGGCAGACGAGAAAAATCGCCACCGTTGCTCACGAACTCCGATTGATGTAAAACCAAAGTTGAAAGTTTGCTAACTTACAGAGGTATCACAGATAATTTTTTTGGAAGAAGAAGATAAGAAGAGAAGGGGGATATGAGGTCGAGTCACACGACCTAGAACTGTCCCGTCACAGGACTGCAACCAGGGAATCACTCCCAAGAGAATCACTCTCTAATGCACTTATCAGTTAAAAAAACTTCATTCTATTAAGCATAAACACTATACATGCCCTTATATAGGGAAATGGAAGGGGTAGGGGGGAGGGGACTTGCGCAAGATGCAAGTAGGGGGAGGGGTGCGCATGGATTAAGACCCTTGGTGAAAGGGAATGGGGGACAAGGGGACATGGTAGCTCACCTACCTTTGAATTTCAAGGTAAAGATGGTAGGTGGCAGCCATGTGGAACTTGACCAGAAGCCATTTGAATGCTCCATGTGTTAATTGAAGAAGAAAATCAAACTAGCTAGCCTAATACTAACAAAAAGGAGGGCGCCCCCTTCATTGGGCCTTGAATGGGCCACTTTGGTCCATGGCTTAACCAAGCCCATTCCAACCTAGATGGCTTAAGGCCATTCCACCCTTGAAGGCCCATGAATGAAGAGAGCCCACTCTAGATTATCCAATCTAGATAGCCCATGTGGAAGGAAGCCCATATGGCTTATGGATCCATTAGAAATGGACCAAGGCCATTCCTTCTTATGGAATGCTTTAAGGGCTTTAACAAATTGGCCCATTAGGAGCCTTACAACCAGCCCTTTAGCAAATTACACATACAATAACCATTACAAGCCCAATTCAATGCCAAAAAAGGTCCAAATTCAAGCCACATTATCCCCATTTTGAAGATAAGCCGATGTAGTCCACTTGGCGCTCCGCGTATGGCACCGTCGGTTCACCGACGTGTCACGTGATCGCCCTGGTGTCCGCACCAATTCTCCCCGGGTGGGAGGAACTCGACCCCGTCGAGTAAGGGTCCCGAAGCTTGCGCTCTCTGCATGTGATCAAGGTGTTGGTCATCGTGGGGCATCCTCGCCAACGCACTAGGACGTGTGGGTATGCGACGTTCCTTGTGGTGATCACCTGCTCATCCAGTATACAATCTATATGCATGCGTTGAGGCTGGAAGAGGTGGACTCTTGGGTGAGGGTCACTCCAAATAGAAAGATAAAGCTCGAAACTCACTAGGGATCACCGCGGGTTCCAATAGGCTACCAGAGGAAACATGGAACGTCGAATTGACACCATTGTCGTTCGGTAGTTCAATATCGTACGCTTTCGGACCCACTTGTTTCTTAACCCGGAAAGGGTGGGGATCGTGGACTTAGAGTGGCTTTCGGTCTCCGGGCGGAAACCTGTCAGGTATGACCCTGATCTAGATGTACTCTCCCTTTGAATCCACGGATATGTAGCATGCATTGGCTACCTCCTTATGCGTGCTTTGACTGGCCTTTGATTGGGACACGACTTATGCAAACCAAATGGATGAAAGAAAACAACTAGAGAGACAAACAAACACACACACACATGACATTTAGACAAACCTATGGCTAGTCCGACCTACGCATGGATGATGGCGGACCAGGACACCCAAATGTGTACCATGCATACACTAGATGCAACCAAAGGTAGGTATGATGATGTACTCCTAGACACCCAAAAAGACACCATGCATGCAAGGACTTCCTATCAGACGTGGGTGTGGGTGGGCTAAGAGGTTCATCACCACTATATGTAGGTAAGGCATGCCATGCTTCCCAATAATCGGACCTATTGCTATGTGGAATTTGATTGGCCCGAGTGGGAAGAGAGTGGTAGGGGACTTCCTTGACAAAGTAGAGGGGAAGTGGTGGAGCACGAGGCCCACTAGAGAAGGGGTCGAATGGCTCAAAGAATGTGTGACCCTCCGATTCCTCCATTACATAGTCCCATGTTTGAAATTCATGAAGGTGATGGTCACCTCCATCCATCGTGGTAGATGGGACAGTGTATAGAAGATAGGGCTCCTCCCTCCGGATAAAAGGAGTGAAGTCGGGCTCGGCTGGTAACGGGAGGAGTAGAAGAACCTCCGTGGTAACATGACCCGCGGTGTACACGGAGGTAATGAACCCTAAGGTGGAATGGGTGAAGCTACGACTGGTGGGTCGGTCGAAGCCTGGGGCCAACAAGTGCGTAAATACCAACTGCCGGTCTAACCCTTTAAGAAGGTCATCCAATGAATCCACATAGTGACTAGACCGGAAGGTGGTGTGAAATGAGTTGCTTGGCACCAGAGGTAGGATAGAGTCCATAGATGGGAAGGGAAGTGGGACCAAGCTATCCTTGAGCCAACTAAGTAGTGGCTCGGCTATGTAATGTGTACCCGTTAGAAATACGGGTGGCTCGGGCTTTGGTGGCTCCAAATGAGATGGTTCCGAATAGAGTTCGGTAGTAGAGAGTGGTAGCATGGGAGCTCTCGTGGGTGGGGAATGAGGATCCACTATGATGGGGAGAGGGCTTGGGGACTCCGTTGATGGGGCCGGGTTAAGACTACCGGCGATGACCTCCTTAGGCTCGGGTAGGAGTACATCACTAGGAGTACGTGTCCTATCCACCCCAGCCAACCGGTCCAAAATCATTTGCATAAGTTCAGCAACGTAGTGGGTTGGAATAGGGATATCATGATGGACTCGCCCGTAGTCAACCGTCCTAGGATTGGGTCTTGGCTCATCTACGTGTGGGACTCTTTGCCTCCGACTAGAACCCACTTGGTTGGAAGTGATTGGGTGGGGCCAGTTGGAGGTGACCGGTTGGGGCACGTAGACTTTCCTAAGCTCTCTCTTCATGTCCCACCATGACTTGATGGGCCATTGCCCCCTAACCTCTCTCATTCTTTCGATGTAGTCCCACTTTTCGGCAGCCTCATGAAGAAGCCGCTCTTTGGCGAAAGAGAATTGCATTGCCTCGGACATAGTATAACAATCAAAGTATGTGTCCATGGCGGCCTCCCACTTGAGGTAGTTGCCCGGGTCATTGGAGCCAAAAAAAATCTGAGGCTTCGGGCCTACAGAAGCGGAGAGGATGGTTACCAAGCCCATGGGTGGGCCAACGGTCATATCGCCTGGGCGACCGGGAATCCATGGGAAGTTGGAGAACTACATGTTAGACATGCCGACACTTGGACAAGACACTAGACATGACCCCAAAATACTAATGCAAAGTTGGCATGAGACTCAAATACACACTTAGACATGACTATGTTGGAATGCACTAACTAGGAACCTAGACTTAACCCACTATTCGGTACGTGGCGGAGCTAAGCGATCCGAAGATCACTCGCGCAAGTGTGCGGCCTTCCCGATAGGCGTAACCTAACGTTCGTGTCGCACCTTTTGATATACCGAGTAGAGGAATGCAAATGCAACCTTGGACTTAAATGACCCTAGACTTGAACGACGCTCTGATACCAAATTGATGCGGGACGGATGACGACCGGGCTAAGACCTATGACGGGACTCGAAGTGCGGCCAGCACTAACACGCTAAGGCAAGCCGGGCGACTGACCACCGTGGTATTCTCCGGGTGGAGACGTCTCTCAACAGCGACTCTCTTGAGCCCGACGATCATCCCTTGCAAGGGAAACGTGGGGATCACGGCGATTAAGAAACCACCATCGCCTAGGGTGCTAATTCACGCTCGGTGCTCGATTGGAGCCACACAACGGGCGCTCACAACTCACACTCACGGTGATTTGGAACTAGCTAACGGTCATAATCTCACAAACGCAGCATGATAGACAATATACTAAATCAGCAAAGTGAGAAAGGAATCGAAGCGCGTACCTCCACGCCTAGGCGTGGGGAAGAATTCCCGGCCGATTTCCGAACAACCCCAATACACACAAGATTAACTTTACAATATCAGAAGCTTGGCCCAATCCACACAGGGAGGTATCGGGCTACAATCAATAAATTTGGGGTTACTGGAACTCGGGTTGACGGGCCACACTCGCAGGAGGCGAGGAACGCGTGCCGGAGCCGCTCGGGTACGCCGACGGAAAGCCGACCCGGTTCTGCCCGCGTTGGTCACCCTGCGCAGCGAGCTTGCGGAGGCTGGTATGGCTGGATCCGATGCCCGATCGGAGCGCCGTTTGTTGGAGAATGTCAGCGACTGGATGTAGTATCGTCACTCCGAAGATCGTGAATAGATGCCTTCAGATCTGGGCGCAGTGATGAATCTTCTGAGCTTCTGGTTTTGTGCTCACAGAACTGCACAGAAACACGGTAAAATGTTGAGAAAATGGTTCCCGATGTCGGATCGGGGCGTTCCTTATGGTAGATGGTAGGCGACGTCCAGTGGAAGAAATACTCTGAAGATCCCTTACATGGATCTTGGCCGGATGAAGCGGGGCAGGCTCTGAAAGTTGATTCTAGTTCTCAGCCGGGCCTGCTCAGACCAGCCCGCGCGATCCCACGAGAACTGCCGCCACGATCAGCACCGGTCACGGATCGAGGCAAAACCAGCAGCAAGACGAAGAGGACTTGAACTAATACGATTTCTCTTCAGGAACTAACTTCAGATGGCATCGGGGTTGGGCTTAAGAATTCAATACACAGTCATCTTCAGATCTGGGTAGCAATCTGGGGCAGATCTGCGCGCCTCCACGAGAAAAATCTCCACCGTTGCTCACGAACTTTGATCGATGCGAAACTAAAGTTGAAAGTTTGCTAACTTGCAGAGGTATCACAGATAATTTTTGTAGAATAAGAAGATAAGAAGAGAGGGGGGATATGAGGTCGAGTCACACGACCTAGAACTGTCCCGTCACAGGACTGCAACCAGGGAATCACTCCCAAGAGAATCACTCTCTAATGCACTTATCTCTTAACAAAACTTCATTCTAATAAGCATAAACACTATACATGCCCTTATATAGGGAAATAGAAGGGGTAGGGGGGAGGGGACTTGCGCAAGATGCAAGTAGGGGGAGGGGTACGCATGGATTAAGACCCTTGGTGAAAGGGAAAGGGGGACAAGGGGACATGGTAGCTCACCTACCTTTGAATTTCAAGGTAAAGATGGTAGGTGGCAGCCATGTGGAACTTGACCAGAAGCCATTTGAATGCTCCATGTGGTAATTGAAGAAGAAAATCAAACTAGCTAGCCTAATACCAACAAAAAGGAGGGCGCCCCCTTCATTGGGCCTTGAATGGGCCACTTTGGTCCATGGCTTAACCAAGCCCATTCCAACCTAGATGGCTTAAGGCCATTCCACCCTTGAAGGCCTATGAATGAAGAGAGCCCACTCTAGATTATCCAATCTAGATAGCCCATGTGGAAGGAAGCCCATATGGCTTATGGATCCATTAGAAATGGACCAAGGCCATTCCTTCTTATGGAATGCTTTAAGGGCTTTAACAAATTGGCCCATTAGGAGCCTTACAACCAGCCCTTTAGCAAATTACACATACAATAACCATTACAAGCCCAATTCAATGCCAAAAAAGGTCCAAATTCAAGCCAAATTATCCCCATTTTGAAGATAAGCCGATGTAGTCCACTTGGCGCTCCGCGTATGGCACCGTCGGTTCACCGACGTGTCACGTGATCACCCTGGTGTCCGCACCACAAAAGATGAGCGGGAGTCTCATCGTCGTAAGACCACCCAGCATTGGGAGCTGGGCGGTGAACCACATTTACTTGGGCCGGTGCCAGCGGCTGCTATTGCGGCTGCGGAGCGGGCGGGTGGTTTGGCATGGGATTTTGGTGAATCCCGAGTTCAAGTGCAGGCTGCTGCTGCTAGGGTTGCGGTTGCTGAGGTTGCTGTTGCTGCGGCGCTGGCTGCTGCGGCCTTGGCGCCTGTCTTCTTCTCTCCTTGATGTCTTCTATCAACTTATGCATTTAGGCCCAGTCAATTCTTTGCCCTTTATGTAAATCATACACTAAATCATGGAATTTATAGCACCTTTCTATGGTGTGCCCGGGCTGTCGATGATATATGCAATACCTAGACTGGTCGGCGGCCGTATTCCAATTTGGGCGTTCCGGAGGGAGCTGATGATCACCAGTGTATATTAAGGCCGAGAATATATCTGGGAGAGTTTCTGGAAGTGGAGGGTAATGGACTCCCTTATGACCCGGCCGAGCAGGTGTGTAACCATTGGGTGGCAGGATGTTATGGTACTGCGGCGGCTGTTGTGGCTGCTGTGGGGGTGGTTGTTGTGGACGAGGAGCAGGAAATGATGGTTGGGCATTTGATGGAGTGTTGAACTGGGGATTATGGGGAAGTTGTTGGAAGCATGGTGGAGCGGGTTGGTTAGGGAATTGGACAGCCTGTACCTGCTTGATTGTCTGGACTCCTTCAGTGACTGGGCCTTGAGGCTTCCTGGTGGTTTTGGGCTTCTGGGCCTCAAATAGGGAATGAATGGGGGAGTCCTTAAACTGGGTCTGGATGAACTGGGCACTACTGTACAACTGGTGCATATTTGATATACCATTCATTGCCAGAATGTTCCGGAACGTAAAGGTAGCATTTGAAATCAACAATTTTACCTTCTCTTCTTTCGAGATTTGCCCGGGCACACTGGAGGCCATCTGTCTCCATCTATCTGCATAAGTTGCAAAATCTTCACTGGCCTTCATCTTTTCGGCAACTAAGTCGGTGAATGAATATTTCGGGCCCACCCGGTCTTGAAATTGCTATATAAACTTCCCCTTGACAATCTTGAAACTCTCTGCCTCCTCCAATGGCAGAGTGTAAAACCATTCTAATGCAACCCCGTCCAACGACCGGCGGAAAAGATACGCCATAAGGCGGCCGTCCTGCTGGAACTGCACCAATTCGTATAGAAACTCCCTTACATGAATAAAGGGGTTGTCATTCCCATCGTACTTGCGGTACGTGGGGAGCTCTAACTACGGAGGGAAACGAATGTCCCGGAAGTTAGGAACGGGGACATCAGCGAGAGACTGTGGACCCGCTTATGAAGGAGGTCGATCTGTTGCTGCATGGCAGCCCACTTATCAAGAAGTTCCTGTTCCGAGGAAGGAGGAGACGAAACTGGGAGAGAGGACCCAGGATAAGGGGCCGAGGGATAAATCGACGGTGGGGGAAGCCTGTAGGAAGGATAATGGGCCAGGGAAGGGCCCATATCGGCATGAGCAAGCTGGGCAGCCCCTGCTTGAAGACGAACAAAATCAATCGGGGCCCCGAGAGCCTGTGGCGCCGGAGAGATGGTGGTATAAGGATCAGAATAAGATGACAAGGGGATCTGGGCCTTCCCCTAGTAAAAAAGCCTGATGGGCCGAGGCAGAAGCCTGGCCCACTTCCAAACTGGGAAATCGGAGAGTCTGGGGATGGATCGAAGTGAGATCAATGGGTGCGGCAGAGGTGGACCCCAACCCAACAACTGGAGATGAAGTGGCGGCAGTAGACACGCCATGAAGAGAAACGGAAGACGGGGGCGTCCGGCCCTTGCAAAGCTTGACGGAGGAGGTGAATTTGAGTTGGATCTAACTGGGCCATCATATGAAGGATTTGATTGGCCGAGTTATGAGAGGAGGAATCAGACGGGGAGGGTTGAGTACCCTCAATAACAATAGATGGGAGAGGAGGGACGGACCCCTCCCTTCCCTGCACATGCGGGACCCTGGGCGGGTCCTTTAACAATCCCTAAGGAAGGGAATCCTCACGAGCCCGAGAGAAATCGTAAGAAGACATGGTGAAAGGAGAGTCAAACAAGGGATTGAGGTATGAAACGAAGAAGGAGTTGCACCTAGGAGACGATCCTGTGGGTGTGAAGCAACTCCACATGCAACAGACACTCTAACACAGAAAAGAGCAACACCTAATGAGATCCTAAACAGAAATTATCAACCACATGCACACAGAAAGAGAGGAGAGAAGAGGCAATCAATTGATCAAGCAAGTTTGAATGATGCACGATGGATTTTAGAAATTCCCCCTTTTAGAACATTAGTGGATTGATTTAATGAAAATTCTCTCAACACAAGGGTGCCTAACAAGGGTGGAATGGGGACTTGGTTGACTCTAAAGGGTACTCTCTCTCTCACGGATGCAATCCTAGACTCGGTGTGGTCAGGTACAACCTGTCCGGCGTCCATGTGGGAATCAACGGCTCGCGGGGACTTACGGAGGTCCCGGGTAAGGTGACCTAATCGGCTCCAAGGAATATGGAGACGAGAGTATCCCCTACCAAGGTAGGAATGCAACTAGTATGAAAAATATGAATGAATCCTATGCGCACCGGAGTGCATGCAAAATTTAACCTAAATCTAAGAAACAATGATCAATCAATTATGACAAGTATGACAATAATCATGCAAAATCAAATGACAATCAGGGGAGACCAAAATAGCACCCAAACCAATATGAGATGACGTGAAATAATAATCAAAAATGATAATCCCGGGTGCACTTTAGCTCAACCACGGTCTGATGGGGACCGCTCAGGGAGATAAGCGGCTTAGGGCAGGGTCGTGTAATGACAGGGAGTAGTAAAAAGAACTAAAACACAGAGGCTGAAACGAACTAGGACTGCAGGGACAGAAGCATACCTAATTGGACGGTCTATCGAACGACCATGCAAAGTGTGGAACGGCCCTGGATAGACCGCAGAGAGTTAGTGAAGCCACAAGCGTATGAAGACCAGTAACGTACCTGAGCCAGCAGATGTGAACGGCCTTTTGACAAACCGTGGAAATAAGTGCACGGTCAGAGGGAGACCGCTGAAGCTGAGACTAGGACGGCACGGTCTATCGTCCAACCGCGGGAATGCTTGAGTGGCCTGGGTGAGACCGCGCACCACTCCAAAAATAGAAACACACCGTGGATGAGATGACAACCTTAAATAACTTAGAAAACCCTTACCAAGCACAAGAACACAGGTCAGCAAAACAACAGCACGATGGGCACTAGGCCTCCCACCGTGATCGCCAAAAAACGTGATGTTGACAAGTTTTTCCCCCTCCCTTTCCCTTACCTTTCTATATCATGATATAAAGACAAGCAAAAATGAGGCTCGGAGGGTGGAGAGGTATGTGTGTGATCATGATCACCACCAAGATACAAAATGCAAAAGAAATGCACTTGTACCTTGGAAAGGGAGAAGACACTCGCCCAAAGTGCAGCGCTGGCAGTTGTACACGGTCCAGGACGAACCGCTCAATGGATGGCACGGTCGCTCGATAGGCCGCTCATAGCGCTGGAAAGAGAAACGGGACGAAGACTGGTCTGGCTCCAAAATGGTACGCAGACGGCCGCGCACAGCATCTGAACGGTTCATGGAGGACCGCTCTTCCCTTCAGATGGACGGAAGAAGACCGTTCAAAGCCGCCAGACTCCGAGTTGTAGGACTTGATCCTCCACCTCTTCCGGCCAGCTAGAGGGGATGGGCCTCGTGCTGTGCTGATGCTGACCTGTAAAACAACGTAGAGAACAAGAGAACAAAGCCCAAATTAGACCTGGAAGGTGTAGTAGCTATAGAAAAGAATGCAAAATTAACATAATAACACAGAATGGGGGATACCTGGGGTGGTTTTTAAACCCCTATGGGGCGTGAAAACAAAAGGAGTGGTGTAAAATGAAGATGGCAAATGCAAAACGTGGATGAAAAGGTGATGAAAAGAGCATGCAATGAGTGGAAAAATGATTGGACACCTAGACTAGAACACAAAGAAAATGACTACTCCCTTGACCGGAGGCTCAAGCGGATGTAGAGAGCCTCCCTCCCTGGCTACAGCTTGCTCCAGAATTTGGCAGAGCTTCGACGTCGATGTTGGATCTCCCACCTTTCAAGCTTGGACTAGGGGTTCTATTTATAGACCCCTGAAAGTCCAGCCCCGAAATTGGATTTTTCACTGAAAATTAGGGTGTGATAATAAAACAAAAGCTATAGATAATACTTCTATCTCCCACTAGGATCAAACGGCACCGCATTTGGTGGAGAAACCGCAGAGAAAATGGCGGAGGAAGGTGGAGGTTTAACCATAGATGGAGAGGAAAAACAAAATATTCCACAGATCTCGGGCCTGTACGCAGTCGTTCGATAGGCCGCCCAGACTAATACGCGGTCTATTGCTAGACCGCTTACCTATGTCGATGATAAATAAATAAAACAACAAATTATCCAAGTATCCACCGAGCTGACCGGCTGACCCGGCGCTGGACTCTTTAGGATAAGACGGTCGAATGATAGACCACTCAATGAATGGCACGGTCCAATGCTAGGCCGTGTAAACCGTGTCGGTTATAAATCCAATAAAATAGGATAAATAGATAAATATCTGAAAAACCCACCGGCTTAGGACTCTGGGAGATGGACGGTCTAAAGACTAGCCGTTCAATGGGAGTAAACGGCTGAACGCAGACCGTGTAAAGGCTTGTCGGTGGAAATTCAAAAAACCAAATATATATCCAATAAATCGTTCCTAGCATCTAAACGGTTCAAAAGAGACTGCCCAATAGTAAACGGCCAATCCTGCGATCGTGCATTTAAAACAACTGAGGTCGAGGCTAAAAAGCCTGGCGTTGACGCTAGTGCCAATGGGGTCGACGTTAGTGCACTGCCCATGAAAACAACACGGTCGTGTAATGGTCCGTCTAACACACTGAACGGTCGAGTGACAGGCCGGGTGGGTGGAAATGCAGAAAAGCTAGAGATAAATCACCGTAAATTTCACACGGTCCCGAATCTGACCGTTCAATACATACACGGCCTAGCGATAGATCGTGCAATTGCTGGGCGGTTGAAATTGATAAATTAGGGTAAATGAGCCCATTTAACCTAGAAACCAAGCGGGATCAAGGCCCTATAAGCCCGAATTCGAGAACAGACCTAGCCAGGGAAGGAGATACCCATAGAATAAGCCCAAAGACGAGCCTGAAAATGGCCCAATGAATAATGGACAACTTGAGGCATCAATAAATGGTTATAAGAGGAAAGACCCAACTCATAGGCAAAAAAATGGGTGTCAACACCGGCTTCTTCTTCTCTTGCACAATCACTGGTTCCTCATCTTCACTTTCACTCTTCTCGTGGGCTTCTGGGCCCGAACTGCTACCAACATCCTTAGCCTGATAAGGATCATTAAAAATCTTTCCACTCCGAAGGGTAGATATAGCCTTGGCATTCTCAAATTGAGGGCCTACAGGTGGGGGAGGCTTAGGTTGGTTAGGTTGAGGAAGAATAGGCGGAGTTCTCTGAGGGAATCATGGGGGTTGATTTCTGGAGTTAGCCACCAATTGGCTAGGAAGCTAGCCTACCTCTCTCCTCATGTTATTCGCTGTTAACTGCCCTATTTGGTTCTCCAACTTGGAAATAGACTGATGTTGAGTAAGGATGAGTTGTTGGAGTTGCTCGAATTTCTCATCAAAATTTGGATGAGTAGGAGGTGGCTGATATTGAGGTTGATGAAAACGATTACAAGGATATTGATTATATGGGCGCTGAGAAAATTTATTTTGATGATATGGGGCCTGAGCATGATGAAACGGAGGTTGAGGGTATTGATATTGAGCTTGTTGAAAAGGAGATAGAAAATGTTGGTGAGACTGGGTTGGCACTTGAAAGGGTTATTTTTTAACAGCTTGGTTCGATGGATTCGCTTGCATAGGTGGACCTTGTTGAGATTTCCAAGAAAAATTAGGGTGGTTTCTCCAACCTGGATTGTAAGTGTTTGAATAAGGATCATAAGCAGGTTTGGACACACCCTGAGCAGCAAAGATCTATTCTTGGATGAGCGGGGGAAGCTGGGCCGTCGTAGGACAATTAGTGACAGCATGATTAGGGCTAGAACAAAGAGCACAGATTTCTTCATGATTAGGAGCTGAGAACGGTTGAGGTTGACGAGCAGAAGAGAAAGAAGGTTCCTGTCTAGATAACAGCTGATCTAACTTCTGAACTACCAAATCAACATTTTATATCTTCTGAGCCAACAAATCTATTTTATTCAATTTCTGAGTTATGGCATTAATATCCACCTTGTTCTCACATTCTCCTTGGTTCTTAACTTCATATAGCCATGACCTTTTCGATGGCCCAATCATTCTTTCATATGATGATAACAAGGCATGACTAATAGAATTTTCACTAAGCATCTCAAATAAATCATAGGCCTCGTCCTTGCTCTTACTCATAAATTTTCCCCCACATGAAGCATCCATCATGTGTCTATAGTTTTCTGTCAAACCCTCATAGAATGTCCAGACAATTTGCCATCTTGATAATCCATGGTGGGGGCATTTCCTTAATAAATCTTTCAATCTATCCCATGCCTCATGTATTTGTTCTCTAGGGTTTTGTGTGAATCCAGTTATGCCTCTCCTCATGGTATTGGTTCGTCTTATGGGATAGAATTTCTTCAAAATTTCATTTTACATTTTTGTCCATGTATCTATGGAACTACCCAAGACACCTAACCAATATTTGGCTTTGTCTTTGAGTGAGAAAGGAAAGAGAGTCAACTTAAGAGCATCATCTAAAAAGTTTTGAATTTTCACAGTTGAGAAAATCTCGAGGAATTCATCAAGATGTTTATATAGATCTTCATTGGTATTGTCATAGAAAGATGGCAACATTTAGATGGTACTTGATTTGATCTCATACTGAACCGCCTAGTTCTGAGGTGCTTGGACATAGAAGGACGGTTGGTATTGATTAGACATGAAATAGTCATCCATCTGCTTGGGAGTAACTTGTTGCACTTGTTGTTGATTTTGGTTCTCTATGAGGCTAGGTTGTGGATGATTTCTAAAATGCACTAACCTCTCAATCTCACTAATGGGCCCTAATAAATGTGGGTATAGGGATCTCCTACCTTGCATGCAATGTAAAATGGCCCAAAGAAAGATATTTTATTTTTGATTTTTTTAAAAAAATTAATTTTTTCTTTTTTTTCAAAATAATGCAAATGTAACACTAACTATATGAATTATGTATGCAAAAATGATGGTTTTTTCTTTTTAAATGAAAATGAGTTTGGAAAATAATACAATGAATCCAACTCTATATGAATGCAAAATGATGATGGTTTCTCACTTTTTTTCTTTTTTTTTGAAAAGAAGAATTGGTACTCACTACTAAATTGGTCAATCGGCCAGGTAAGAGGTGGAGTTGTGGGAGACTCCCCTTACTTTTGTAGGGTCCTAATTAAATAACCACAATCTCACTTGGGCGTTTGCCACTTAACCTCTAGCCTTAGACACCAATTTTCTAAAAATAGTAATAAATTCTAACACTTTTTTTATGTGAAACCTTCTAAGGGCAATCTACCTTCAAGGTACTTCCTGGTACAATCAGCCCGGCGTCAGTGAGGGAATCCACGGGTGCCGGGACTTATGGAGGTCTTGGAAAAGGAAATTATAATCTAAAGAGATGGAAGGCTCAATGGAGGGTCTTTCCAATTCCAAGAAGGGTCTAAGGAAGCTAACTTGCCCTTGAGAAGGGGAAAGAGAAGAGAGAAAAGAAAGATTTTTTTTTCAAATGAAGATGCAAGTAAATAAGAAATCAACTAAAATGCATAATGCATGAAAGTGATGCAACTAAGACGAAGGCATGATAACATGAGATAATTTTTTTCTGTTTTTCTATTTTCTGATTTCCTTTCAGAGAATTTTTTTTTCAAAAGAGATATGGATAAAAGATAACTATCAACTAAAAACACAAACAATATGCAAAACTACTGCAAAATAAGACCTAAAATCATATTTTTGGAGTTTTATGGATTTTTTATTTTTTTAGATTTTTAAAGAATTTTTCAAAAATTTTCAAAACAAGACATTTTCCTACGTTTACTGATCTTTTAGCGACGCTTGAATTTCTTGGATTTTTTTGATTTTTTACTTTCTACTACCGTTTCAGGCTTCAGTGACGCTTTCTGTGACAATTTAATTCTTGGGATTTTCAGATCCGAATTTTTATGGATTTTCTGATTTTTTTTTATTTTTTATTTTTTTTGTAAAATAAAAATAGAAAAATTAGTAAAACTATATATAAATCAAACACAAGAATTTTCAATAATTAAACAAAAATTCATCTCCAGCAATGGCGCCAAAAATTTATAGTCACTAACTCTCGTCATTAAAAAGTCATGCCACAATTTAAAAATAACCGAACTGACTCACTTAAAAAGATTGGAATTAGAGTAAAGTGGTAAGAACGGGTTGATCCCACGGAGAAGAAATATTTTCAATTAAGATCAAGTTGAAAAACTCTTATATTTAAGAAACCAATTTTGAGTGAGATTTAAACTAATGAAAAAGAAAATTGTATGGAAATAAACCTATCTAAAGAATATGATAGGGTTAAAGAAGAGAAATTGGGAGGAGATAGAAAGAGAAGAACATAATTTTTAAAATATTCCTGGAATTTTCAGATCTAAATTTTTGTAGATTTTCTGATTTTTTTATTTTTATTTTTTATTTTTTATTTTTTCTGTAAAATAAAAATAGAAAAATTAGTAAAACTATATACAAATCGAACACAAGAATTTTTAATAATTAAAAATAATTTCCTCCTCGGTAATGGTACCAAAAATTAATAGGCACTAACTCTCATCGTTAAAAAGTCATGTCACAATTTAAAAATAACCGAACTGACTCACTTAAAAAGATTGGAATTAGAGTAAAGTGGTAAGAACGGGTTGATCCCACGGAGAAGAAATATTTTCAATTAAGATCAAGTTGAAAAACTCTTGTATTTGAGAAACCAATTTTGAGTGAGATTTAAACTAATGAAAAAGAAAACTACATGGAAATAAACCTATCTAAAGAATATGATAGGGTTAAAGAAGAGAAATTGGTAGGAGATAGAAAGAGAAGAACATAATTTCTAAAATATGAATTTTATTACTAAAGAAGGTGACAAGTATAACTCTATGAATAATGAAAATACAACTTGCAAATAGAAGAGCAAGGGAAAAGGAAGAAATTGAGCCAAGATGATGAAGATTAACGCCGCCGCCTCCTTGTCAAGCCTTGGAAGAAACCGCTCCGACGTAGAGATGACGCCACTTTTAAAGCACCGAAGGAAGAAAATCCGCCAGAGGGATATGAGAAGAAAATAGTGGATGGGGAGATAGATAGAAGAAAAAGAAAAATAAAACAAAATATGTGTGGAAAAGAATAGAGAGATAGAGAGGGCTATGGTGGGAAGAAAGGAAAACACAGTAAAAATAAACTACAAATAGAGGGTGATTATAAGGAGAATATCCTAAAATCCAGATGGAATTAGAAGAAGTGGAAGAAATAAAAGTTGTAGATCTGAAAAAGACGAAGACGATTGTTGAAGAACTCAGAGAGAGAAAACGTAGGGAAGAGGGTGAAAAACTAGGAAGAAGAGGGGTCTATCTCTGTAAATGAACAGTAAAAGCCTAAAAAATTAAACTTTGAAAAATAATTAATAACTTGAAAACGGTAGAGAATTGGAGGAAGGGGAAGAAGAATAAAATCTAGATCTAAGAAAGATGAATAACTTTTATGAAGAGACTATGATGAAAATAGAGGCATAAGAAGAAGAAAATGGAGGAAGAACAGAGTTGTGTAAAAATATGTGAATAGTAAAAAATGCAGAGATAGAGCTTTGAAAAATTAAGAATAGCTTGAAAACGGGAGAGAATTAGAAGAAGAGGAAGAAGAATAAATTTCAGAAGACTTAAAAATGAAGAACTTTGTAGAAGAAAGCAACTTAAAAAGATGACTAAAAGAGCATAAAAACTACGCTAGAAGAAAAGGCTAACTCCTCCTTTGGTCTGCTCTTGGATAGTTTATATAGGGTTCAGAGAAAACCCACAAAAATCTTTCCATATTTAGCTTGAATCCACCTTATCAGCATCAAGGATTGATCAAAGTAGGTCTCTTGCCACGTTTAGAGTCCTCCTTTCCTCAAATAAGAGGAGATAAGCTCAAAAAAGTAGAAGATAACCGTGATCGAGTTCCGTTTCTGGTTCAAACTGAAAATAGCGACCTCCTCAGTGTCGTTTATTCCTTATAAGCGACTCTTCACTCGGGCGCAAATTTTTCATTTCTTTATTTTAATATTTTTCTCAACACTTTGTCTTTTCCGTACATCAGGATTTAGCGCCCTTGTGAGTGGTCGCAGTTTCTTCAATGGGCGACACTTCGAACTGTCGCTCAATCTTTTCCTTTTTCTTTCTATTTTTGATCAAAATGAATGGACTCCCGCCAAGGTGTCGCAGTTTATTGAATGTGCGCCCTTTCAGTAGGGCATTCATTAACTGGCGTCTAGAGCTTGGTCGTAGTTTCTTGAAAATTCAAAAAATGTAAAATTCTCAATATTCTTTATCAGAAAATAAATTGTAATAGCTGTGCATTTTCTCATATTGCTATTTTGACTCAAATTTGATGATAAAATCCTAAAAACTCCCATTAATGGTGAGAATGAGATTTGGGCATATTAATGCACAACTATGCTCATTAAATGCTCAAAAATAATGAATGTGATGTAAATTATAATATGAAATGTGGTACTTATCAGAGGCTCACCCCTGACTTTTCAGGTGTAGATGTTCTTCCTTGTGGTTCGGAGGCATAGTGCGGTGGTTCTTAGTGCCAGCTTTGCCAGTGTTAGGCTGCCCCCGACTTCAGAGTACGTTTCTCTTTCTGTGGACTGTACCTTAGTTGGACTGGACTCTGCTAGCTCTGTTGTAGCTTGTCTTTAGCTACCGTAGTTAATTTATTTAATTGAAAATGTAATTTTATTTTTGTTAATTTAACAGTCCTGATCATAGTGATAATTGTTTACTGTTTTATCTTGAAGTTCAATGTACCCACACACACCTTTCTTTCCCTTCGGAGCCTTACAGCTCTTGGGAGGCCTCTCAGGATCCAAGTGGTATCGGGTTTACCCGGTATTCAGGTTCTGGGTCATCACAGACCACTAGTAATCTAATGGTTTAAGGTTTATAATCCTATAAATCTGAGCTTAAACATCTTGAGAATTTGTATCATGTACATGGAATAGTTTTAAAACAACCTAAAAAAAACACTTTGTCCATTCTATTTTCTGGATATCTGAAAATTGAGAGTAAAGGGGCTTCTTTAGTTCAAAATTTTCAATTAAGTATTAATTTTAAACAAGTGCAGGGGTTTTTTCAAAAGATTCAAAAGAAAACATCTCAAGTCAGAGCAATGGCTATGACTAACTTAGAAACCGTGTCCTATCACCAAAGAAGTGATACATACTAAGTCATGAAGGAACGGTCTAGCTAACTCTATGAGAGTAAAGTATGAAAAACAAAAGGGAAAAAGGGCAGAGCAATGACTATGGAATCACTGAGAAACCACATCCCTTCACCAAAGAAGTGATGTGGACTGTAAGTCATGAAGTGTACAGTTAACTCTGGTTAAGCAGGATGGTTGTATCACACTGAGTAACTGGGGATTCTGGCATCCAAACAACGTGTCTCCTCACGTCAAAAAGTGTGTACTAACTTGAATGCACCTTTTTAAAAAATGGTTCTGTAAAAAAATGTATATGCTCATAAACCTCTAGAAAGTGTTTATCTTCAATACTTACCAAAATTTTTGGTCTAGAGGGGCCTCATGAAATTGATTACTAAGATTGAAAGAAAATGGAAGGCAATTGTTTTAAGAATTGTTTTAACTCTATTAAATGTGCAGGCTTGATATTTTTTATGGTTGTTATGTTCAGATTTGGGCTTATAAACTTTGAACCAGAAAAATTAATACGGGACATTTTTTATTGTCTCTATTGAGAGGATAATTGTTTAAAGACCCATATAATCTGAACTTCAAATATTCTATTTTAAGACCTCCCTATAACTTCTTTCACTCCACTCTATCTTCCATTCACAGTTTATTTCCATGTTGCTTTTTTTTTTCAGATATTCTGAGCTCTGTTTGAAATTGAGAGAGCTCCCTATGTCTCACTTTTGGTCACCTTTGGATTTTATTGACTGCCACCCCTCTATGGTTCGTGCTAATGTCAAAGGGGAGAAAATAATTGTTCAGCAAAATCTTTTCACCTATCTCATGAATTGCATCCCTCCTGGCTTTACTCAAGTCATCTATCTTTTTACTGATGTCAAAGGGGGAGAGGAAGTCATTGTAGTCAGTCACTCGTCAAGTCCATGCAAAGGGGGAGAGGAAGTCATGGTTGTCTTGTGTACGGAATGACTATTTATATGAATTTATTAATTCACAATGACTCATCGTTGTCATCATCAAAAAGGGGGAGAATGTAGTACATCCTTGGTTTTGATGATGTCTAACTATAAGCCACTGAGTGATATGTTAATTTCTATCAAAAGGATACAAAAGTTCTGAATTATGTAAGTGAACAGGTCAAGGAACTCAAGTCAACTCAATCAAAGAAGCAAGCGGACTTGTATCCCAAGTGAAAATAGTTCAAGGAAGTCAAGTCAACTCAATCAATCAAGCAAAGAAGCAAGCGGACTTGTATCCCAAGTGAAAACAAGTCAAAAGCACAAGAATAGAATTCCAAGTCGACTTAGCCAGGGATTAAGTCGACTTGAAGCAGCTTCCAGAGACCAGTCAACAGGATATGCCATCCCCAAGTCGACTTGGAAGCCTTGTAAGTCGACTTGGGCCAGGCAGACAGAACTGACTGTTCTATTCAGATTCTAAGCAAGTCGACTTAGCCAGGGGATAAGTCGACTTGAGTAGCTTCCAGAACCCAGTTTCTGTTCAGAACAGCAGCAAGTCAACTTGGAAGCCTGACCAAGTCGACTTGTGACGGAACCAATCATGAACGAACTGGAAATTGGACTAGTTTTGGTACGAGATCCGATGTCCAATCATTGGATCCATTAGGGTACGAGGTAGAAGTCTCCAAAGGTGAGAATGTTCACCTTATCCCAAAAACTTTTTGGTATAGTGGGGCCCAATGGATTCCTTCTCCAACAGAATGCATAAAATAGGGCAAGGTCATGATCTGATCGGGAGAACAACCCAGAGCAAAAAATAGGAAGGTGCTTTTAACTGGAAAAAAAGAGGTGTGAAGCCAAGGAAGGCAAGCCAAGCCAAGGGAGGTTCGCAGTGAGCAAGAAGAAGAAGAAGAGCAAAAACGAGCAGAATCATGCACAGCCAACAAGAAGAAGGAAGAGAGCTTGGAAAGGGTGCGAAGCCAAGAAGAAGAAGCAAGGAAAAGTTGTGAGTAGGTTGAACCAGAGAAAAAGGCCGCTTTGATGAAGAAAGAGCAAGAACGACCAGAAGATCAGTCTAACTTTATCCTACTGGTTAAAAAATCAAGGCAAAGAGTCCAAGCCCTTTGTCGATCAGAATTGAAGACTCAAAGTGCAGCAGAAGCTCTTTATCAGATCGAGGCAATCAAATCACTGGGGGATAATATCTACTCGATCTACATTTCATTTAAATCTTTTTGTTTCTTTCATTGTTCATGACCACATTTGGGTTGATACCTACTTTTGTAGTAGGGTGTTCAGATTGAGCGTTGGGTGCTCAGATCTGAGTCAAGCTGTGAGTCAGCCAGTCAAGCTTTGAGTAAGTTGGTCAAGCTGTGAGTCAGCGTAGCAAGCTGTGAGTCAACGGTCCTTAAGCTGTGCATCAGCGAAGCTGTGAATCAATGGTTTTCAAGCTGTGTGTCAGCAGTTAAGCCCCACTTGGTTCAGTGGGAGGTGGACGTAGGTATCGGGGTAGAGACCGAACCACCTTAAAAATCATCTGTTCACCGTGTGATTTGCGAGTTGTGTGATTGATATTTTGCTACGTTAGATGCATGTATAGGACCGCTCAACTATGCTAAATCTAATCTACATTTCTATATACCTGCCTGGCGTATTTGTTTTTATTTCTCCATTAGTCTCATTTTTAATTGGGGGAAGATCTATTCACCCCCCTCTAGATCAGCCTTTCCACATCCAACACCCCCCCCCCGACATGTATTTTATTTTTATAGAAATGGGGCAAAAAAGGGGGGGTAAAAATGGGAAATAGCCACACCCCCTCCCAACCCCCACTATGTGAAGAACCATCGCAAGTTCCCAGCAAAGGGCCCGGTTAGAGCGAGGTAGAGAGGGGTTGGGAGGACACTATAGAAGTATTCGTCGTCATGAGAGAGAGAGAGAGAGAGAGAGAGAGGTTGGGGGGGCTGTAGAAGTCATCCTCTTCTACTATGGGAGTTGTTAGTACAATTAGAGATATCACTACAAAAAAATGGAGATATAGGGGCAGTTAATTTAGAGACATTTATTAGAATTACCCCAAAAGTATCATAAATAGAGACATTTTATATTTAATATTGCCCCTAAATATTTTAATTTTTTCTTTATTTAAAACCTTGTACAAGGGCATTTTGAAATTGCCTTAAAATAATTATACAAGAAAATAGGATTTTATTAAAAATCCCCCAAAAATTTTTGCCTAGTGCCACAAGCTCTCGCGCTAATGTAACCACTTGCACCAATTCCTCCCCGCTATACGTGATCTCTTCCTCGATCCATCTTCTCCTCCACCACTCTGCCTCCTCTCGCCTCCCTCGCCCCCTTCTACTACGGACTCTTCTTCCTCGATCCATCTTCTCCTCCACCACTCTGCCTCCTCTTACCTCCTTGGCCCCCTTTACCACTCCGCCTCCTCTGGCCTCCCTGGCCCTCTTCTTCCCCCTCACTATTCATCAGCAGCCACAGGAGCCACCGGACCTTCCTCAGTTCCACTACAATTGCCCATCTTAGTAGGGCCTAGCCACAACCGGTGCCAGGCAGCGCTTCCTGACCACCGCCGTGTAACTTTTGCTCTGCTGCTAGGCCACCACATTGCTCGTTGTCGCCCCCACACCACCACCAACTCCTAACCCGCCAGCACCGAATCCTACTCACCTACGAGACTGTGAAGGTATAGGACGCCCTGGCCTCAATCCATCTTCTTCTCCAACACTCTGCCTCCTTTCGCCTCCCTGGCCCCCTTCTGCTATGAACGCTTCCTCCATCTTCTCCTCCACCCCTCTTCCTCTTCACCTTTGGTGTGGACTCTTCATCCATCTTCTCCTCCACCCCTCTACCTCCTCACCTTCATGGCCCCCTTTTCCCCCCTCACTCTTCGTCAATAGCTGCAGGAGCCACCAGGCCTAGTTGTAGCAGTCACTGGGCTCTTCCTCAGCTCCACTACAGTTGCCCACCTCCGCAGGGCCTGGCCGCAACTAGCACTGGGTGACGCTCCCCGACCACCGCCGCATCGCTTTGCTACTACGCCACCACGTTACTCATTGTCGCACCCGCTCCAGCATCGACTCCTAACCCACCGGCACCGAATCCTACTCACCTACAATACTGTGAAGGTATAGGATGCCCTGGGCTATGCCTTCTATGATTCTTGTGCGATTATCCCAGTCCAATTCTACTGAATATGTTGGATTAGCAAAATGGTTATTGTCTTGAAATTTATTAACGAATGCAATCAACTTCACTTAATTCTTGAACTCATCAAAACCTTGTCTAGAGTTCTTTGATAGTCACTTTGTTTTTGGGGTTCAAATGGGAAAAAAACTTGCATTACTTAATCCACAAAGTTTACATAGTTTTGGGTTCAGAACAGATTACTTGGGTCCTACAGTCTTGAAATTCTATGATTATAACTAACCTCCTAGTTCATTTTTCTTCTTTTTCGGATCTTAATGCAGAGTAGAGTCTAGGAACAGGGACGAAGTGATGGTGGTTCCTTTTTTTTGGTTCCTATTTGATGTCTGTTCCATTTTTTTGTCTCAAAGTTGGTACCTATCTGTTATGTGGTTTGGAAATTCATGGGTGATGGACATTTCGACGGAAGCCTCTCATTTCTATAGCTTGTGGCTTGTTAAAATATCTATGGTTATTTATCCACTCGACACTACTTGGAATTGAAAGTGTGATGCTCTTAGCTTTGTTTGGCACTGGATATGAAAGTGTCCAAATAAATATGTACGTGATATAAACTTAGATTGAGAATTTATTAATTATCACTTGATTATTGCACATTTGTCCTACCAGAGGATGTTTCAGTACATGCTTGCGATTGATTTGACATACGAATTGTCACTATTACCTTGTCCCTGATTACCTGATGATTGTTACCACTCATGTGCAGGTGTAGATTTTCGTAAGAAGCATGGTGTGCATAGGAGATCCATCCCTTGTGGGCATACACTTTAAATCAGTATAGCTGTATGCAGGTAAATCTGAACATGGTTTTGTGATAAACCTGGGAACTTGATGGCCATCCTATTCCAGTTTTGTAGTGCATACCCTACGTCTAACCTATGAATCTGGTTTCCTCATGATTCATTTTCTTATGATTGTTGTTAATATGAAAAAATGAAATGAACAGTTGCAAAGAGACCAGCCAAAGGGTAAGGTTGATTGCTATTAAGAAGCGTACTGGCCACTGGCCATTGTCTCACAAATCTCATAGCTTGGGCAGCTCTTACTGTGTAAATATGTAGTTCACGAAGCTCATCTTAGATGTTTCTTCAGCCCCAATTACTTTGGATCGAAAGTTCACAGTGCGTACTTAAATAAATATTTTTTCTTTCTCATCTTCTTCTTCTTTCCTTCAAATTTTTTAAACCTGGCTAAATTTAGTTTTCTTTTATTGCATCAATTAATTGTGACCATTTAGTCACCTTCCAAAAAGAGAGAAAGTCATGTTGATTGAAATCATTGTGAATGGCCATGTTTCAAAGCAATGGCCTCATGCTTGGCTGCCCAGGACTGCCCCATAGGTAAATCAAAGGGGGCTTCGCATTCCATTGCTTGATTTGATTATCATTTATGTCAACAGATCCAGGCAAATAGAAGGACTGCACAAAATAAGATGATAGTTGCAGTCATAAGATTGCGTACAAATGTGATACAATTGTTGAGGGGAAAAGCAATCAATTTTTTTTGCAAATCGTACCTTCCCTGAAAGTTTTTCTTCATCATCCAAAATCATATCAGCTGCAAGGAACTAAGGTGTTCAATTCTCCATGTCTCCTCTTTTTTCTCCTTTAAATTGGACCAAAGTCTCACCTCGCTATATCAACCTGAAGCATTAAAGAATAGCTTCACTAGTGAAGTATGCTTCTCTCCATTCTAATGACAACCTCTCCATTCTAATGACAACAAATGGCCATGGTTCTAGATAGAAAGCACTATTTTGGATTAAACTTTGGAGCACATCTTTTCGAGGTACCCTCTTTTAGGGGCGAGTTTAACTTGATAGAGTGTGTCTACCTGAGGTTGGTTTCTGACAAGGATTCTTTTTTGTCCGGATTAATTAATTTCAAAATCTTGTCGATTTCTTGGAGGTCTGCATGGTAAGGGGAATGCATTTTTCTCATTTTGTCTTTCCCACTACAATGATATGGGAAGAATGGTGTGTAATCTGACTAGTTCAATTGAATTATTACACATTAATTACTATGATGAATTTAAATGGCATGGGCTTATCTGCCATGTTTGTTTCAAGTATTGAAGTGCTTCTTTCACTGAAATGATCTAGTATTGAAGTGTTTCCTCACTGTCCTCGTATATAAAAAGATTACCAAAAATATTTCTAGAGCAAGAAAATGCAGATGGAAAGATCATCATGACATGCCATATTTTATGCCCATAAAAACTGATGCAGTGTTCCTTGTTTTTGTTCTTCAGGTATCTCACTCAAAATTAATGGATCAGGTATGAGCATTTCTTAACTCTCTATGTCAGGCCCAACTTTTTAAGTGCGTCACTTGTTCCTGTTTTAGGTCTTCTTTTGTAGTTAAAGTATTTTATCATCTAACTGTTCTAGTTTAACGTATGCATTTAGCAATTCTATCGTGCACGTCCCATAGGTACAACTCTATCTATGCCTATGGCCAATACATCCAAATGAGCTTTCCAGGCATTTGAAGGTATTTTGATTTGCTTCCAAGTTGCACAGAAGATCATATGATATAATAGTCATAAGCAGTTTCTTGTAACAATGCTAAAGAACTGCATGGCCAAACATGTTGTATGCTGCAAGGCCAAAGAATGCATCTGATTTGATTTCAGTGTCTAAAGAATTGAATCTTGGGAACTTGTTAGATCACAGGCAATCATGTCTTTTTAGGCAGAGTATTATTTCTGTATGTAAGTGAATGATGATATAGTAATATCATTTAGTCAAGTGTGCTATTAATGTTTTGTTTATTCTTTCAAAGAATTCTATTTTTACCATCAAACTCCCATTGTGGGTTTCCCACTTAAAAAAACATATTTGTTTCTTCATTATTCATGAAGGATCTAACCCGGATCCGATCCGTAGACACTCCGACCAGTAGACTGTCATGCCCCGAGATATGCAGCGGAATTAAGTCGGGAATGTGAATAGCCGACAATTAAAGCTTCACGCTAGAAAGACAATTAGAGCGCTAAACACATCCACATAGAAGAATGAATGCACAATATCATATACTCAAAACTTCAACTTATTGAATAATAATGGTCAAAGGTTACAATGACACTAGACTCTCTTTGACATATTAATTCACTAGACTCAATAAAAGAAAAATTACATAACATGATCAACTTGATCACCTATTACAGTGAATGCAACTAATTACAATACGACTCATGACACTTGTAACACGCTAGGGCTTCTCTTGAACTTTAATCGCTCTTGGACCCGTCACTCGAGTACTCCAACTCCGAGCCACTAGAATTTCTTGAAAAAAATTGGTAAAGTAGGGAATGAGCGCACTCGCCCAGTAGGTATCTTCGTATCAACATGATGACAACGTTAATGCCATTAACTTTTTAGCTCTAGAAGGTAAGGTATAAAGAGTACGAAAAAACATACGAATAAAACCAAAGTAACCATAAGTAACAAGATATAGACTATAGAGATATGAGAATTCAAGTAAGTATGAGAACATAATCAAGTAAGAATATAATGTGGCCTTTCAATATCGAGAATGTACTAGCATGTAACGAGAATGTACTTTTCATAACCTTGAAAAGGCTATGCACTAGAAAGTCATGTAACAAGAATGTACTAACAAGCATGTAATTTCATAAGATTACTTCGAGGATTCCACCTGTTTATAAAAAAAGTAATCTGAGCACAATGCGATGCCAGTTTTCATCATACTTGTAGATGCCTTATTTTAGATATCGCGTGGATCCTCATTTAGACCGCCATATGAGTGATGTAGTCGTTTTGTAGCACCCCGGATAAATAAAAAGGAATAAAAGTGCTCTAAATAAATAAAACCCGTATAATTATATAAGAAGGCCAAATAAAAAGAAATGCATGACCTATAACAACCTACATACATTATATGGGCCTTAACCCATACATATGAAGAAACCCACCATGTGGACCTCACGTACGTAAAGGCTAATGGGCCTCCTATCGATGGCCAACCCAAACCCATTCGAACGTTGCATGGGGTAATAGCTTTAGGGTTTAAAACAAAACAAGGTTAGCGGCTGTCGAATGGGAAGGAAAGAGTAACATATGGCAGGTTTTAAGACCTTGCATTAGATGGCCTTCGATCCCTCCTTAGGGTTTTCCTACCCTATAAATAACCTCCCTCATCGAACAGGTAGCGGCTATCGCTGCTGCTGCGTTGCTGTTTCCCCTGCACGAGGAGCTCTTCTTCCTGTTGCTGTGGACAAAAGGAAGAACCGTCTTCTTCCTTGATTATTTCAAACGGGTGTTGTTCTTCGTCCGTTCGAGTTTGCTGCAGTTGATGTGCTACTACACCTTCGTCCTCATCCTTCGTTCTTCCTCCTGCTGTTGTACCGTGAAGCACTCGAGAGTTCTTCATCCTCTTCTTCCTTTCTCCTTCCTACGTGAATCCTTCTGCTACCTCGTTCTTCACCCAAAGGTAGGTGTTCTCAAGCAAACAAAGCCCAACGTGTAAATAAGTAGGATACATGCACATAGGTCATGCAGTAATGTTTTCATGAGTTTTAGCATAGTTTTAGTGAGTTTTTGAGAATAGCGACCAAGGCCTGGGCGCCTATTCAATAAACGCCCACGTAAATAGTCGCTAATTCGTTATTGTAATTAAATAAATATGACTTGTTTAAATTTAATAACTAAGTAACCTAATGTTAAAATTAATGCATGAACATATTTTTAGATTCCTGTTATTTTCCTCTACCTGTTCATGTCTTCACTTTCCTATTTTGATAAATAAAAAATATCACGTGTCTGTGATTGTACCTGCCCGATGTGTAGCATCAAACAAATAATGGACGACAGCTGCGTAGTCGCTATTTAAATAATGAACGCCCTCATACAAGGGCGCTAATTGGTAAATAACTAGTAAACAAAGAATATAATGAAAATTTCGAATACACGACTGATGTCAGGGCGTCAATTAAAGAATGAACGCCACTGTATACAGTCACTATTTGAAAACCTAGATATTAATTTTTGGAAAATCCTAGATTTAACGCTCTTATATAGTGTCGTTAATTTTAATTAATTACATGAAAATTTTGATATAAAATGTGATTGAATGACCTTTTAGAAGGTCACTATTTCATTAAATAGCGACTTTTGTACAGGCACAGTTTTCCTGTCTCACAGTTTTCTCGATTTTCTGGCCCATATTGCGGGTCTATTGACACTCTCATCTCACATCGGTAGATGGGGTTTCAGTGTTGGTTTCATCGATTACACACTTAACTCTCGGTGATGTTTGAACCCTCCACGAGATATTCCTTCCTTCGGACTGGTGATTTCATCATTGGGACCTCCGTAAGTCTACGTGAAGCCTTAGATTTCCTCAAGGCCGCCGAGCAGGTTGTACCCTAAAAATCCATGACACCGTGTCTTGTCACGTCACTCTGAAGAAACGTGATGCCTTAGCCCTCTTAGAGCGCTGTTTCCGGCCTCTTTGAGAAGTTTGTTCCCTATCAGCACTTGGCGATAATGACATGGGCGCCAGAAGGAATTGGCGACCAGGTCGTTGGCGATGTTTCACTGATATAGCGACCAGTGTGTGGGCGCTATTTCATCAAACTTGTACTGTTCACAAGAATTAGTGACAAGATAGTGGGTGCTATTTCTATAATTTGATGGCGACTGAGTGGACGCCAATTCCACCCTATTTTCTCAGCTTGTCACGGGTTTCATGAGATTTTTATCATGGTCCAGCTCTACGTAAAGTTCTATCCTTGAACTCTTCCATGAATCCACATTATCGTCCTACATGAGCTTATTCCTTGAAAATTCCATTGGCTATAACTAGTGGATGTCTAGAAACTTTACATGACTCAATGCCTGTGTGTATAGGGCCCGGTCTGGTCCTGGGAGGAGCACCCGAAAGTACTTGTGTCCATGGGAGTTGATTGACCACGGTGTAGCATTGCACCAGAGTACTTGTCGTTCTAGATATAAGGCATTCCACTCACTCTCTTGTGATAATACTTGCTATTACTCGCATGCTTGACTAGACTTGCGTGGCCCAAAACGGGCGAGCACTTGCTTGTTTAAAATAGCCAAAATTTCAAGTCAAGACTTGTTAATGCTTGATACTATCTTCCCTTGAAAATTAGTGCAAAACTCTTGATAGTTCCTTATTATTACATCATGAGTGATTCATCTTTAAAGCTCTTGACATCATGATCGTTCATCATGCATAGCCTTACCTACATTGCACGTAACATGTAACTACTTAAAGCATTGCTAGTTCTTGAGATATAAATCCTACTGAGTGTTCGCTCACAAAGTTGTTCCCCACTTTTTAGGTAATTCGGATAGCGACAACCAATCAGAGGGGAATGAGACCGAGTGAAGAGTGTAGAGCTTCCGAATGCTAAGCCGTCACCTAGTCGTGTCTAGTCGCGTCTTGATCTTTTCTTTGGACTCCCTTGTCATAGTACTTCCTTTCAGTTATATAAGTCATCATGGAAACATGTTAAGACTTGTAGCCACATGGATGGTTATGGATCATCATCTTTATGGTTTGGATTATCGTTATTTTGGATATGTGGTTAAATTGTGGTATTGGATTATGGTTGTTATTGTTAATATCTTGTTATTGGTGTACTATGTCTTTGTGTCGAATTTTTTCGTGCTCTGATTGACATGATCGATATAAACTCGTCACGCGTACCAGGTTCTTTCCGCTCTCAGGACGTGACAGTTTTTGTGGTATCAGAGCCTAGGATTTCAAACTCCTGGAAAACCCAAGTCCAAGGATAGGTATACCCCTTACACCCGGTGAGATGGGTAGAACCACGGGTTAAGCCCTATGTTGACATCGAACTTTATAATTGAAAAGGTGACACTAATTAGAGTAAAACCACTTATAGGATTATGGCCGCTGAAAGAGCACAATGGCGCGAGATGCAGCGCACAGTGCAAGGTCTTATGCAAGCGCTACAGCAAGTGGCGCAAGACGGTGCTAACCGTGGAGCTGGTGATCTCCACGGAGGTTTCTCGAACATGAACCCACCTAAATTCACCGGCTCGTCCGACCCCGACGATGCCGAGAATTGGCTGAAGGAAATCGAGAGGATATTCCGTGTAATACAGTGCACAGATGATGAAAATGTCTTACTAGCCTCGTTCCAATTGGAGCAGGATGCACGTTGCTGGTGGGAGGCTGTTGGAGCTACATTGTTGGAAGAACAAGCCTCATGGGCTGACTTTGTTGAGCATTTCAACAACAAATACTTCTCTAACCGCATCCAAGAGAAAAAGGCAGCGGAGTTTGCCGCTCTGAAACAACGAACCTTGACAGTGGCCGAATATGAGGCCCAATTCTCCAGACTATCCAGGTATGCACCTCACTTGGTGTTCACCGAAAAGATGAAAGCGAAGCGGTTTCTAAATGGCCTTCGGCCACAATTCATCACTCAACTTGCGCCGATGGACATTCAAGTCTACCCGGAGATGGTACGGCGTGCACAACTACTAGAAGATGCCACGGAGCTATCCGACAAGATCCGTGGGAGGGACAAAAAGGAGAATGTCACAGGCCCCAACAATTTTAAACCATCATACAACAAGAAGCGGACCAGTAATGGAGGAGAGTCCTACAAAGACAAGAAGTTTAAAAATCCTTTTTCTATCATCACACCTTCTAAGGACACCGTAAGCACTGCGACAAGGTCAGCCATAAGGCCGAGGAATGATGGAGAAGACTAGGAGCATGCATCCGATGCGGGAGTCTGGAACATCGGATCCTTGATTGCCCATTGATGAACGAACAAACTACCAAGGATGAGAAGCGTCCAACCAAGAAGCAAGGACGGTTGCAAGCACTCCAAGAGACGGAACCTACAGAAGGTGGAATTATGGAAGGTACATTAACTGTTTGTTCTAAGTCTGCACGGGTTCTATTTGATACCGTCGTAACCCATTCATTTGTGTCCAAGAAATTTGCTGCTTCTTTTTCTACGGAACCCGAATGGTTAAACTTAGTCATATCTACTCCTCTCAGGAACGAGTCTAATATCACACATCACTACCCAAATTATAAGGTTATGGTTAAAGGCCAAAATCTACCTGCCAATCTGGTATGCCTACATATGAAGGAATATGATGTCATTCTAGGTGCCGATTGGCTGTCCACCCATAAGGCAATTATTGATTGCCGGAATGGTATGGTAACCTTTGAAAGATACCCGGAACTGGTTTACACTAGCCCTCAGACCCGGAACAAGTCACCTATTTTGGCCCTCCGAGCTTGCAAGCTAATAAACAAAGGATGTATAGCGTTCCTAGCATTCGTGACTGCCACTGAAGCTAAGGTGTCTAGGCTGAAAGACATCCGTATAGCTCAGGTATTTCTCGACGTCCTCTCGGAAGAATTGCCCGGCTTACCCCCGGAGCGGGAAGTGTCGTTCACAATCGACCTTGCCCCTGGTGCCTGCCCTATTTCTAAGGCACCGTACAGAATGTCCCCCATTGAGTTGAAAGAACTAAAGGAGAAACTAATGGAATTGTTAAAAAGGGGTTTCATCAGACCAAGCACTTCCCTATGGGGAGCACCTGTATTATTCATCAAGAAGAAGGACGGATCGATGAGACTCTACATCGATTATCGGCAGCTAAACCACCTCACAATCAAGAACAAGTACCCGTTGCCAAGGATCGATGAGTTATTTGATCAAATCTCTGGAGTAAAATACTTCTCAAAGATTGATCTTCGATCGGGTTATCACCAACTGAGGATCAAAGAAGAGGACATTCACAAGACTGCATTCCGAAGCAAGTATGGGCATTACGAATTCACTGTTATGCCTTTTGGACTAACAAATGCCCCTGCCGCTTTCATGCAGTTAATGAATAGCATCTTCAGGCCCCACTTGGACCAATTTATTATGGTCTTTATTGATGATATTCTGATCTATTCGAGGACCGAAGAAGATCATGAAGTACATCTGAAGAAGGCATTGCAAATATTGAGGGAAAATAAATTGTATGACAAATTTAGCAAGTGCGAGTTCTGGCTCGAGGAAGTATCCTTCTTGGGCCATGTAGTCTCGAAGGATGGAATTTCTATCGACCCTTCAAAGGTCGAGGCCGTGAAGAATTGGGAACGACCAACAAATGTAATAGAGATTTGGAGTTTCTTGGGGCTGGCTGGTTATTACCGATGTTTCATTAAGGACTTCTCAAAGATTGTTGTTCCTCTCACGAGGCTGACTCACAAGGAGGTGCCTTATGAGTGGAATGAAGACTGTGAGAAGTGTTTTCAAGCATTGAAGGATCTCTTAACTACTGCTCCAGTCTTATCATTACCAATAGAAAGAGAGAAGTACGAGGTATATACCGATGCTTCTGGTATTGGCCTCGGGTGTGTCTTAATGCAAAAAGGGAGAGTCATTGCATACTCTTCTAGGCAATTGAAGAAACATGAAAAAAATTACCTGATGCATGACTTGGAGCTAGCCGCGGTAGTGTTCACCTTAAAAATCTGGAGACACTATCTCTACGGAGAACAATTCACTGTGTACTCCGATCACAAAAGTCTCAAGTATCTATTTTTCCAAAGGGAACTCAACATGAGGTAGAGGCGTTGGCTTGGATACCTCAAGGATTTCGACTTCATGATACAATACCACCCTGGTAAGGGAAATTCTATAGCAGATGCCCTAAGTCGAAAACCGAGAGTAATATTGGCCAACTGTATGATACAAGAATGGAAGTTATTGGAAAAGTTCTCTGAGCTTGATATAAGCACGGACAAGAAGGGGTGTATTATTCTATCTCACATGAGTGTACATCCGGATTTGCTGTCTGAGATTAAGAAGTTACAAGATGAAGACCCTATGTTGGTAGAAGTAAAGGATAAGCTGGAAGAACAACCAGACTTTAAGCTGGCGTCTGATGGCAGATTGCTATTCCATGAGAGGACATGTGTACCGAACTATCCTGAGTTGAAGAAGAAGATTCTAGAAAAAGCTCACCGATCAAGGCACACAATTCAACCCGGAGCCACTAAAATGTATCAAGACTTGAAACGAACTTTTTGGTGGCCCAATATGAAAAGGGAGGCAGTGGATTTTGTGTCTCACTGTCTCACATGCCAACAAGTGAAGGCGGAACACTAGAAACCCGTCAGAAAGCTGCATCTGCTAGATATTTCCATGTGGAAGTGGGAAGACATCGGCATGGACTTCATCATGGGCTTGCCTAAGTCTAAGGGCGGACATAATGGCATCTGGGTAATCATCGGCCGTTTGACCAAATCAGCCCATTTCCTACCTACCAAGAGCCGTTGGTCGGTTAATATCCTAGCCGCATTATACATCAAGGAGATTGTAAGATTGCATGGTGTACCTATGTCGATTGTGTCTCACCAAGACTCGCGCTTCACTTCCCATTTTTGGAAGGGTCTACAAAACTCCCTGGGGATGAAACTCAACTTTAGCACTGCCTTCCATCCCCAAACAGATGGTTGGACCGAGAGAACCAATCAGGTTGTTGAAGATATGTTAAGGGCATGTGTCATCAATTTCGGTGGAAGCTGGCATGATCACTTGCCCCTGGCTGAAATTGCTTATAACAATAGCTATCAGGATAGTATTCAGATGGCTCCATTCGAAGCACTTTATGGCAGGAGTTGTCGATCTCCTATATGCTGGGATGAAGTCGGCGAAAGATAAATACTAGGCCCGGATATGGTAAGAGACACAACTGAGAAGGTCCAACTCATCAGGGATAGACTCAAGATAGCTCAGTCCAGGCAGAAGTCATATGCTGACAATAGAAGAAGAGATCTAGAGTTCCAAGTTGGAGACCATGTTTTCCTTAAAGTCTCTCCTGGACGAGGTATTTGAAGATTCGGTGTTAAGGGCAAGCTTACACCGAGATATATAGGTCCATTTGAAGTCTTGGAGAGAGTTGGCGAGGTGGCCTATCGCATTGCCTTGCCCCCACAACTGTCGAAAGTGCACGATGTGTTTCACATTTTCATGTTAAAGAAGTATGTGCACGATCACTTCCACGTCATCGACCACAACAACTTGGTGATACGGAAGGACCTTACTTAGGAGCAGAAACCAATGAGGATCCTTGATCGAGAGGTTCGAGTTTTGACGAATAAAACCATTCCCATGGTGAAAGTACAACGGAACAAGTGCCTAGAACAAGAAGCCACGTGGGAAACTGAAGAAACCATGCAAAAGAGATTTCCAGAGCTATTCTAGATTGTAAGTACTCTGCACACTCCATGTCTCCATGCATGTAATTGAATTTTGGGACCAAATTCTTTTAAGTGGGGGAGGGTGTAGCATCCCGGATAAATAATAAGGAATAAAAGTGCTCTAAATAAATAAAACCCATATAATTATATAAGAAGGCCAAATAAAAAGAAATGCATGACCTATAACAACCCATATACATTATATGGGCCTTAACCCATACATATGAAGAAACCAACTATGTGGACCTCACGTACGCAAAGGCTAATGGGCCTCCTATCGATGGCCAACCCAAACCCATTCGAACGTTGCATGGGGTAATAGCTTTAGGGTTTAAAACAAAACAAGGTTAGCGGCTGTTGAATGGGAAGGAAAGAGTAATGTATGGCAGGTTTTAAGACCTTGCATTAGATGGCCTTCGATCTCTCCTTAGGGTTTTCCTACCCTATAAATAACCTCCCTCGTCAAACAGGCAGCGGCTATTGCTGTTGCTACGTTACTGCTTCCCCTACACGAGGAGCTCTTCTTCCTGCTGCCGTGGATAAAAGGAAGAACTGTCTTCTTCCTTGATTGTTTCAAACGGATGCTGTTCTTCGTCCGTTCGAGGTTGTTGCTATTGTTGTGCTGCTGCACCTTCGTCCTCATCCTTCGTTCTTCCTCTTGCTACTGTACTGTGAAGAACTCGAGAGTTCTTCATCCTCTTCTTCCTTTCTCCTTCCTACGTGAAGCCTTCTGCTATCTCGTTCTTCACTCAAAGGTAGGTGTTCTCAAGCAAATGAAGCCCAATGTGTAAACAAGTAGGATACATGCATATAGGTCATGCAGTAATGTTTTCCATGAGTTTTACCATAGTTTTAGTGAGTTTTTGTGAATAGCGACCAAGGTCTGGGCGCCTATTCAATAAACGCCCATGCAAATAGTCGCTAATTCATTATTGTAATTAAATAAATATGACTTATTTAAATTTAATAACTAAGTAACCTGATGTTAAAATTAATGCATGAACATATTTTTCTGATATTTTCCTCTACATGTTCATGTCTTCACTTTCTTGTTTTGATAAACTGAAAATATCATGTGTCTCTGATTGTACCTGCCCGATGCGTAGCATCAAACAAATAATGGGTGGCAGCTGCGTAGTCGCTATTTAAATAATGAACGCCCTCATACAAGGGCGCTAATTGGTAAATAACTAGTAAACAAAGGATATATTGAAAATTTCGAATACACGACTGATGTCAGGGCGTCATTTAAAGAATGAATGCCACTGTATACAGTCACTATTTGAAAACCTAAATATTAATTTTTGAAAAATCTTAGATTTAACGCTCTTATATAGTGTCGTTAATTTTAATTAATTACATGAAAATTTTGATATAAAATGTGATTGAACGACCTTTTAGAAGGTCACTATTTCATTAAATAGCGACTTTTGTACAGGCACAGTTTTCCTGTCTCACAGTTTTCTCGATTTTTTGGCCCATATTACGGGTCTATTGACACTCTCAT
Source organism: Amorphophallus konjac (assembly GCA_022559845.1). Lineage (NCBI taxonomy): Eukaryota > Viridiplantae > Streptophyta > Magnoliopsida > Alismatales > Araceae > Amorphophallus > Amorphophallus konjac. Next base: position 103,074,259 of record CM040123.1, read on the forward strand.
CTCACATCGGTAGATGGGGTTTCAGTTTTGGTTTCATCGATTACACACTTAACTCTCGGTGATGTTTGAACCCTCCACGGGATATTCCTTCCTTCGGACAGGTGATTTCATCATTGGGACCTCCGTAAGTCTACGTGAAGTCTTAGATTTCCTCAAGTCCGCCGAGCAGGTTGTACCTTAAAAACCCATGACACCGTGTCTTGTCACGTCACTCTGAAGAAACGTGATGCCTTAGCCCTCTTAGAGCGCTGTTTCCGGCCTCTTTGAGAAGTTTGTTCCCTATCAGCAATTGGCGATAATGACATGGGCGCCAGAAGGAATTGGCGACCAGGTCGTTGGCGATGTTTCACTGATATAGCAACCAGTGTGTGGGCGCTATTTCATCAAACTTGTACTGTTCACAAGAATTAGTGACAAGACAGTGGGTGCTATTTCTATAATTTGATGGCGACTGAGTGGACGCCAATTCCACCCTATTTTCTCAGCTTGTCACGAGTTTCATGAGATTTTTATCATGGTCCAGCTCTACGTAAAGTTCTATCCTTGAACTCTTCCATGAATCCACCTTATCGTCCTACATGAGCTTATTCCTTGAAAATTCCATTGGCTATAACTAGTGGATGTCTAGAAACTTTACATGACTCAATGCCCGTGCGTATAGGGCCCGGTCTGGTCTTGGGAGGAGCACCCGAAAGTACTTGTGTCCATGGGAGTTGATTGACCACCGTGTGGCATTGCACCAGAGTACTTGTCGTTCTAGATATAAGGCATTCCACTCACTCTCTCGTGATAATACTTGTTATTGTTGGTTATGTATGTCCTCAAGCCAATCATAACATATACAATCTTGTTCATTAATAATGATAAAGGCTTTTAACATTCATTATGTATGATTCATTTATCGTTTCATAATGAAGTCCATGAATATGCGCAATGAATATTAATTATGATGAGATCATAACAATGAGATTAGTATCCTTTAAACGCATATTCTTAATTGTTCCTAGTTGGGGATATCTGAGAAGGACATCAGATATCCAGTGAAACTAGTACAGGTTGCACTTGCTCATATGATGAGGGTGGATGGTCTCATAGACACTTGTGTGGAGACACTAAGGTGAACCTGTAGGTGCTCATTGATGAATGAGTTCACTGAATTGATCCGACATGAATCACTGGATGGTAATATTACCTGACTGTCAACCAGTTAGATTCATCGTCACAGTGGCGTGATTGGTTCTTTGACCTGAGACACCAAGGACATCTTGTCGGTAGACTTCTGGGTTTTGACCTTAGCTTATAGATCTCTGCACATGAGGTCTCAATCAGTTATGTGATCGGATACAGTGGAATACCTTCGAAGGTGATTGTATGATTAATACGGGATCATTCGCTCTCGGTAATTGAGAGAGAATGCTCTAGGGAGTGATGCCTAGGAGTCCCTGGCCAGGGCAAGACAACATATCAGAAAAGGAGTTTTCTGGTAATGCTTTTATGGCATCTAATCCAAGTGAGTATGTGTTCTTGGGTTTGACAGTTAACCATACCCACAAGCATACTCGAGAGCATTGTATGAGTGAAGGACTATAGTCACGTGGTAACTGTTGACGGAAGGGTTCCTTGAGCGGGTTGCTGAACCCCATTGCCTTCTAGGGTCATGCGGTGTTGCTTGGCACCCAACATGATCAGAAGCCCAATCAATTATCATGAGATGATAATTAGATGAAGTGTTTATTTAATATGAGATATTAAATAAACTCATTTTACCAATAAAGGGGTTATTGGGCTATTGGGCTGAAAATTGGACTGGCACTTGGGCCTAGAGGGTCACACGCATATAGGTTCTTTAGTTAGGGGATATTAAGTGGGTGTTCATATTAATCCAGGGACTTTTATGAAAAGTGGAATGGATTGATATATATATATATATATATATATATATATATATATATATATATATATATATGTGCCAAAGAGAAACCCTAGCCAAGCTCTAGGGTATTCCCACGTTGTGGCAGCCGCCCCTCCTCCATCTCTTCTCTCTGGTCGCCCTTTCTCTCTCCTACAGGAGCACAAGGTCGCATGCCTCCCCGAGTGCCCTTGACGAGGAGTCGAGCGAGAGATCAGCCGGTGAGAGACGAGACGAGGATGATCCCTCAACCTGAGAACCGCGTGGATACCGCTGGAGGCCGGGCACCTGCGCGGCTAGCGGCGTCGCTCGGAAGGAATCAACCCTCGGTCGCGGATCTGACTCCGCGCAAGGTGAAGATCTGATCTTCTATCGTTTAGGTTTATAGAAACGGATCAAGGGTCACGGGGATCTGAGAGGAGAAAAAATTTAAATTCCACTGTGTTTTCTGATCACTCATTATTATCTAGTCCCATCCAGATCCTCACAGTGGTATCAGAGCCAGGTTACCACTTTGATCCGTTTCTGCTTGATCTGTAATTATTTTCTTTAGTTTCCATGCATCGGTCATGCTTTCTTTGTTAGGCTATTCGCATTCATGGGGTTTTGAATCCATGATGGAATGCCTCGAACAGCGGTAGCGATGATCATTGCGACCACCTCCCTTGGCCGACCTTGTGACACCGGCGATCCGCCTAGCAGCGTTGTGTGACTGCACCGCAGGTGGATTGTTCGCTTGGAATGCACCGAAGGCGGCCGTTCTCATCCTCCTGTGCGATGATACACAGTAGGGTTGGGAACCCTACCCGTCGCCGCCCATGTCGGGTGAAGAAGACAGGGATCGTGGGTCCTTACCAGGTCATGTGAGCTGTTCGGATCTTTATCGAATAATTCGATTATCTGTCCAACAGAAAACACTCGGATCCCTATTGGATAGGGCATACCGTGGGACCAGGGTGGCGCTTCCCCCCTGGCAACCCCCCCGCAGGGGGTGGGCGTTGCCCCCCCCCTTGACCCCTCCACCGCGACCTGACCGCGCAGGTCGATCCGCGTCTTTGCACCGCCTTAAAATTCGTTTAAGGGTAAGAGGCATATGGAATGGTTCCATATCGGTGGAGAAATGCATAGGAACTGATAGATAATAATTTCAGATTTTTGTTTGAACATGTTCACATGTTACAGCTTTTGAATGTAGATTTAAAGGCATGATAGAATCTGTAATTTTCAAAAATTATCCATGCACCCAATTTTGATTGGATCCCTGGTTTTTATGAAAATCAAAGCTATTTATTTTTGAAAATTCAACTTCACTTGATGTGCCTTATCATGTGTGGTGTGATTAAATGTTAATCCTCGGTGGTCATGGATATGCACTTAAAATATGTGATGTCATGTGATGATATGTGTGTGGATGTGAAGATGTATGTCGGTTTGATGGATGTGTTATATGTTGAGGCCTACGAGCCTCCCTCTATATCGCCACTCCGATGTAATTCTACCTCCCTCCACTTATGTACTCGCCATAAGGCAAGTTCTTATTATGATTGTGAATTCTATTGTATTATTTACTTTGTAATCGAACCTGCCTGTCGAGAAGGAGAGAGGATGATCCACAACTGCAGCTAGGAAAACTACGGAAGATGAGATCTATTGAGTTTGTGTATGTTGCAGGTTAATATAATTGTTATATTAATTAATATGGTGACTAATTGTGTGGCTCCAATTGGTCATCGTGCTATTCATGACCACCACTTATATCATGTATGGGTAATGCATGCTTCCTTTATTTGATTATGAATCAAATGTTATATTCTAGGTATAGTAAATATGCAAATATATTAGATATATTTATTTACTATCGCCTCGGATGAGACCAAGATAAAATTTGTCAAAATCCCTCCTCGTTCAAATTTTAAGCTGTAGCGCAATCATTAAGAATGAGCTGTGTGGCCCTCCATCATTATAGTTTTAGGATTGAAATCAGATTAGACAGGTTTGTTGTGCTATCCACAAGGCTTGTCAAATTCGAGGACAAACTAAAACTATGATATAATGATAACTTAAATGGGATAGAGGAACGGTGTAGCTTTGTTGTGCTATCCACAAGGGCTGCATCCAAATCTATGCCTGTTAAGTAATGATGGTATTGCTCAAACTGGATTTTAATGGCTTGTTGTGCTATCCATAAGGCTATTAATGATCCGAGGGCCGAAGTATGATCAGATATTTCAAGAGTTGCAAGTGTCAAGAGTTGACTGCTTTTTGATCATGGTGTGGTTTGTTGTGCTATCCACAAGATCATACTATGAGTCAGTGAGATTTTGATCCCCGCTAGGAGACCGTCGGTGTCTCTCGTTCTATATATTTGAGGGTTATACAGTCCGTTAAAAATAGCAGGAGATAATCTTGATTAAAGTCCTAATCTAGATTTAATCACTATTAAGAACATCTGCTTAATAATCTTACATTTTCTTTGTAGGCAAAAATGTCGTCAGGTAACCCACTTCGTGGCATATTGGATGCCAACAAATTGACTGGCCCTAACTACTCTGACTGGCTCAGAAACTTGAAGATTGTCCTCAGGTCTGAACAGATTGCCTATGTCCTGGAGGGTCAGATTCCCTCTGAACCACCCCTCGATGCACCTGAAGGGGAGTTGATCGCGTATGCGAAATGGAAGGAGGATTCCATTCTAGCCCAATGCTACATGCTTGCCTCAATGAGCAATGAACTGCAAAGGCAACATGAGAAAATGGATGCTAGATCCATCATGCGCCACTTGCAGGAGCTTTTTGAGGAGCAAAGCAGGGTCGAGAGATATGAGATATCTAAGTCCCTGTTTAGAGCTAGGATGGCAGAGGGCACTTCAGTGCAGACCCATGTGTTGAAGATGATAGAATGGACTGAAAGGCTCGAGGGACTGGGTTTTCCTCTTGACAAGGAGTTGAGTACCGACTTAGTCCTTCAGTCACTACCAGATTCATACTCCCAGTTCATTGTTAACTTTACAATGAATAAGATTCAGGTTAGCTTGGCTGAGTTGCTTAACATGCTTAAAACTGCTGAGGGCAACCTTCAGAAGGAAAAGCCCACTGCTCTTATGATTGGAAAGTCCAACAAGAAGAGAAAAGTAGTCCAAGCCTTTAAGAAAGGCAAAGCAAAGCAGCATACCAAGCAGAAACAAACTCAAAAGAAGGACAAAGGCAAAGGAGTGGAAAAGGGTGAATGCTTCCACTATAACCAGAAGGGTCACTGGAAAAGGAACTGCAAGGAATATCTTGCATTGAAGGCTCAAGAGAAAAAGAAGCTTGGTGAAGCTTCAGGTATCTATATGATAGATCTTCACTTGTCTATTAAAGAATCAACATCATGGGTATTAGATACTGGATGTGCTGCTCATATCTGCAATGATGTGCAGGTACTGACAAGTAGAAGAAAGCTGAGCAAGGGCGAGGTCAACTTGAGGCTTGGAAATGGCTCAAGCGTTGCGGCAGTTATTGTTGGGACTATAAAGCTCAAGTTACCTTCAGGAGATATGATCATATTAGATGACTGCTATTTTGTTCCTAGCATCATTAAGAATGTTATTTCTGTTTCCTGCGTAGACAGAATTGGGTACAAATTTACCATTGCGAACAATAGTTGTTCAGTTTATTTTAGAAATAGACTTGTTGCTTTAGCACATTTGGTGAATGGTTTGTATCTGCTTGATGTTTCTTACGATAATCTCCACCTTGATGTTTCTCCTAAGAGAAGTAGAAATAGTGTGAACTTTACCTACTTGTGGCATTGTAGGCTTGGCCACATTAGCGAGAATAGGCTTCATAAGTTGCATAAGAATGGATACTTAGATCCATTTGATTATGAATCATATGCAACTTGTGAATCTTCTTTGATGGGTAAGTTGACCAAATCTCCATTTAGTGGACATGGAGAGAGGGCCAAAAACATATTGGAACTAATACATTTAGATGTATGTGGTCCAATGTCTACCCAAGCCAAAGGTGCCTACTCATACTTCATTACATTCACTGATGACTTCTCCAGATATGGATATGTGTACTTGATGAAGTACAAGTTAGAAGCCTTTGAAAAGTTCAAAGAATTCAAGAATGAAGTTGAGAAGCAAATTGGAAAGAGTATTAAAACTCTCTGATCAGATCGAGGAGGTGAATACTTGAGTACAGAGTTCATACAATTCTTGAAGGATAATGGTATCCTTTCTCAATGGACTCCTCCTTACACACCATAGATGAATGGTGTATCAGAAAGGAGAAATCGCACCTTGTTGGACATGGTGCGATCCATGATGAGTTTTTCAAAATTACCAGTATTCTTATGGGGGTATGCGCTAGAGTCAGCAGCATATCTTTTGAACAGGGTTCCCAATAAATCCGTATCTTCTACTCCATATGAGATATGGAATGGTAGAAAGCCTAACTTTAAACACATTAAAGTTTGGGGCTGTCCAGCCCATGTGAAGAGACATGACGCGGATAAATTGGAATCCAGAACCGATAAGTGCAGGTTTGTTGGATACCCAAAAGAAACATTTGGGTATTACTTTTATCACCCTAATGAACAAAAGGTGTTTGTAGCCAGGAGAGCTGTCTTCTTGGAAGAGGAATACCTTATCCAAGATGATAGTGGGAGTAAAGTAGATCTGGAAGAGGTTCTAGATCAACAAACCATGCAAGCTTCATCAGATGAGCCATCGGTTCTGAAGCCCATTCAGGAACACACATTAGTACCTCGTAGGTCTGGTAGAGTACCAAAACAACCTGAAAGATATGTTGGACATGTTGTGCCCCTGTGGTTATTTGAGTTTCATATGGTCACTTGGGTCATTCGACATCATTCTATGGTCATATGTGTTCTGTGATATTCTTGGTTTTGATAATGGCTAAACACTATTCATCATTGTTACTTTTCACTCTTATATGACTGACATATGTTCTATTGTGTTTATGACAGATATGCACATGAAAGCTCAATGTTGCGCCCTCGCACGCGGATCGACCTGCCCGGTCAGGTCGCGGGGGTCAAGGGGGCAGCGCCCCTTGCGGGGGTTTCCGGGGGCGGAGCCACCGGAACAAAATTTAGAAATGCTCAAAGCATATTCTATGTTGATTTCAATCCCAAAATACATGAAATTGATGAGGACATGAATATCTTGACTTATGAACATGTTTCATTGGTCTAACACTTCATTTTTGCAGGTATAGGTATTTCCGGTCGACCTACACACCTTGGCCGGTCGACCAGATTTGCCAGAGCCTAAGAATTCCACGTTTTACAGGTTTCGGTCGACCGCCCCTGCCTTTCCGGTCGACCGGTTCTTCCAGAAACGAAACACTCCAGGAATTACAGATTTCGGTCGACCGCCCCTACTTTTCCGGTCGACCGGTTTTCCCAGAACTGAAATGTTGACATTGTTACAGGTTTCGGTCGACCGCTCCCAGGCGTCCGGTCGACCGGTTTTGCCAGAGCCGAAACGTTCTGGCTGCAGCAGGTTCCGGTCGACCGGCCCATGAATTCCGGTCGACCGCCAGCCCCGAGCCTTCATTTTTGACTTTGTTTCCAACTTCGAAAAGGGCCATTCAACCTTGATTTCTTTAATCCAAATGTCACCTAATCACCCAAAAATTGTGGATCTGGTCTGAGGCTTGTCTATAGACCATTCAAGGTCTATAAAACCAACACATGAGGGGATGAAAACCCTAATGCTTCAAGCCTTCAAGGGAGCCCATTTTCGAGTTACTGTAGCACCTCCGTGAACAGTGTTTCGGGAGGAAGTTCTTCATCCATCCAAGGTGATTCAAGCTCAGATCTGAAGCCAAGCAACCTCCTACAAAGCAAGAAGCAATCAAGGGCAAGAAGGGTGATCAAAGAAAGCTAGAAGGAGTATACTTCAAGAAGGAAATCAAGATACTCCGGGAAGAAGCTCTTCATCAAATCTTCATCCATCCTCTTCATCATCTCAAGGGGATCCATTGAAGCTCACTCTCTAGGGAGATCATCTTCATCCATTCAAGTTCTTTCAACCTCATTCAAGTTCAAAGAGAAGATCAAGAGAGAAGAATTGAAGGAAGAGGTACTGTTCACGTGAACAGTACTCCGTGAAGAACATTCATCCAATCAAGGGTGAATCAAGAAGATTGAGTTGAAACCAAGAGGATCCTTGTTACTGATCAACATTTCATACAAGGGCCAATTCATTTCTACCCATAACTCAATTTCTTGTCTTAGTTCATTCACATTTGTTTTCCTTTCAATATTGATTAAACATTGAAGTTGTGATTCGTCCCTACCGTTGGTTAGTAGGAAGGCAATCGGAGGTGTTTCCGATCTGCGGTGTTGACGTCCCTACCGTTGGTTAGTAGGAAGGCAATCGGTGGTTTCCGATTTGCGGGTTGGTGCGCTGCACAAGTGAAGCCTCACCGGGTTTTGGTGAGGGGTGGACGTAGGGCTGAGGATTCAGTCTGAACCACCTTAAAAATCATGTCTAGTGTGGTTTGCTTGTGTGATTGATTCGTTCTAGATGCATGCTTAGGATCGAATTATTATATATCTTGCTTATCTTGCTAAGTGAATCATAGCATTCTTGGAAGCTAGTTTCTATTCCGCTGCAATTCATTTTAACTAGCTGTTTAGAGGGCCGCATTGCGAAAAGTGGGGCTGATCTATTCACCACTCCCCTCTAGATCCGCTGTCCACTACACAACAGGACATATCGATGAAAGTGCATGTTATACTGAGGATGGTGATCCTCAGACCTACATAAAGGCCATTGAGAGCCCACACTCTGGGAAATGGCAAGAAGCCATGAATTCTGAGATGGAGTCCATGTACACCAACCAAGTTTGGAACTTGGTATACTTACCCGAAGGTATTGTACCTATTAGGTGTAAGTGGATCTTTAAGAGAAAGATTGGTGCAGATGGACAGATCGACACTTATAAGGCAAGGTTGGTGGCAAAGGGTTATCGTCAAAGGCAAGGGATTGACTATGATGAAACTTTCTCACCAGTTGCCATGATAAAGTCGATCAGAATTCTTCTTGCCATTGCGGCACACTTTGATTATGAAATTTGGCAGATGGATGTGAAGACTGCATTCCTCAATAGAAACCTTGAGGAAGAAGTGTATATGATACAGCCCGAAGGCTTCACATCCAAAGAATTTCCAAACAAAGTATGTAAGCTTCAAAAATCCATTTATGGATTGAAGCAAGCCTCCCGGAGTTGGAACATGAGGTTTGATGAGGCTATCAAATCTTATGACTTCATTAGAAATGATGATGAACCATGTGTGTATAAGAAAACTAGTGGGAGTGCAGTCACTTTCCTTGTACTTTACGTTGATGACATCCTACTCATTGGGAATGACGTGGGAATGTTATCATCAGTAAAAGTATGGTTATCAAAGAACTTCTCCATGAAGGATTTGGGAGAAGCATCCTACGTATTGGGAATACGGATCTATAGAGATAGATCTAAGAGGATGCTTGGCTTGACCCAATCCATGTACATAGATTCCATTGTCAAAAGGTTTGGCATGGAGAATTCCAAGAGAGGTCTCATACCAATGAGACATGGAATTATTCTCTCTAAGGACCAATCTCCCAACACTCTTGAAGAGAGGGCATACATGGATAGAGTTCCCTATGCCTCTGCGATAGGGTCTATCATGTATGCCATGATATGTACGAGACCTGATGTGGCATTTGCTCTAAGTGTTACGAGCAGATATCAAGCAAATCCATGTGATGCACACTGGAACGCTGTGAAATGCATCCTTAAGTACTTGAGAAGGACTAAGGATATGTTTCTAATTTATGGAGGAGGAGACTTGAAACTACGAGCATACGCTGACTCGAGTTTCCAGTCTGATCCGGATGATAGTAAATCTACTTCTGGATTTGTGTTCATATTGAATGGTGGTGCAGTGAGCTAGAAGAGTTCCAAGCAAGAAACCACTGCAGATTCGACGACAAAAGTTGAGTATATAGCTGCAGCTGAATCTGCCAAGGAAGCAGTGTGGATGAAGAAGTTCATCACCGACCTTGGAGTGGTGCCAAGTATCTCTGATCCTATCCCATTGTTATGTGACAACAATGGGGCTATTGCACAGGCGAAAGAGCCGCGGTCTCATCAGAAGTCGAAGCACATTCTGAGGCAATTTCATCTGATCAGGGAGATTATTCATAGAGAAGATGTATTGGTGGAAAGAGTTCCTTCCACTGATAACATAGCAGATCCACTGACGAAGCCTTTGACTCAAATTGTGTTTGAACGTCACCTAGAGTCTATGGGAATACGACATAATGGTGATTGGCTTTAGTCCAAGTGGGAGATTGTTGGTTATGTATGTCCTCAAGCCAATCATAACATATACAATCTTGTTCATTAATAATGATAAAGGCTTTTAACATTCATTATGTATGATTCATTTATCGTTTCATAATGAAGTCCATGAATATGCGCAATGGATATTAATTATGATGAGATCATAACAATGAGATTAGTATCCTTTAAACGCATATTCTTAATTGTTCCTAGTTGGGGATATCTGAGAAAGACATCAAATATCCAGTGAAACTAGTACAGGTTGCACCTGCTCATATGATGAGGGTGGATGGTCTCATAGACACTTGTGTGGAGACACTAAGGTGAACCTGTATGTGCTCATTGATGAATGAGTTCACTGAATTGATCCGACATGAATCACTGGATGGTAATATTACCTGACTGTCAACCAGTTAGATTCATCGTCACAGTGGCGTGATTGGTTCTTTGACCTGAGACACCAAGGACATCTTGTCGGTAGACTTCTGGGTTTTGACCTTAGCTTATAGATCTCTGCACATGAGGTCTCAATCAGTTATGTGATCGGATACAGTGGAATACCTTCAAAGGTGATTGTATGATTAATACGGGATCATTCGCTCTCGGTAATTGAGAGAGAATGCTCTAGGGAGTGATGCCTAGGAGTCCCTGGCCAGGGCAAGACAACATATCAGAAAAGGAGTTTTCTGGTAATGCTTTTATGGCATCTAATCCAAGTGAGTATGTGTTCTTGGGTTTGACAGTTAACCATACCCACAAGCATACTCGAGAGCATTGTATGAGTGAAGGACTATAGTCACGTGGTAACTGTTGACGGAAGGGTTCCTTGAGCGGGTTGCTGAACCCCATTGCCTTCTAGGGTCATGCGGTGTTGCTTGGCACCCAACATGATCAGAAGCCCAATCAATTATCATGAGATGATAATTAGATGAAGTGTTTATTTAATATGAGATATTAAATAAACTCATTTTACCAATAAAGGGGTTATTGGGCTATTGGGCTGAAAATTGGACTGGCACTTGGGCCTAAAGGGTCACACGCATATAGGTTCTTTAGTTAGGGGATATTAAGTGGGTGTTCATATTAATCCAGGGACTTTTATGAAAAGTGGAATGGATTGATATATATATATATGTGCCAAAGAGAAACCCTAGCCAAGCTCTAGGGTATTCCCACGTTGTGGCAGCCGCCCCTCCTCCATCTCTTCTCTCTGGTCGCCCTTTCTCTCTCCTACAGGAGCACAAGGTCGCATGCCTCCCCGAGTGCCCTTGACGAGGAGTCGAGCGAGAGATCAGCAGGTGAGAGACGAGACGAGGACGATCCCTCAACCTGAGAACCGCGTGGATACCGCTGGAGGCCGGACACCTGCGCGGCTAGCGGCGTCGCTCGGAAGGAATCAACCCTCGGTCGCGGATCTGACTCCGCGCAAGGTGAAGATCTGATCTTCTATCGTTTAGGTTTATAGAAATGGATCAAGGATCACGGGGATCTGAGAGGAGAAAAATTTTAAATTCCGCTGCGTTTTCTGATCACTCATTATTATCTAGTCCCATCCAGATCCTTACAGCTATTACTCGCGTGCTTGACTAGACTTGCGTGGCCCAAAACGGGCGAGCACTTGCTTGTTTAAAATAGCCAAAATTTCAAGACAAGACTTGTTATTTACATGCTTGAAATATTTGATACTATCTTCCCCTTCAAATTAGTGCAAAACTCTTGATAGTTCCTTATTATTACATCATGAGTGATTCCTCTTTAAAGCTCTTGACATCATGATCCTTCACCATGCATAGCCTTACCTGCATTGCACGTAACATGTAACTACTTAAAGCATTGCTAGTTCTTGAGATATAAATCCTACTGAGCGTTCGCTCACCAAGTTGTTCCCCACTTTTCATGTAATTCGGATAGCGACAACCAATCGGAGGGGAATGAGACCGAGTGAAGAGTGTAGAGCTTTCGAACACCAAGTCGTCACCTAGTCGTGTCTAGTCACGTCTTGATCTTTTTATTGTAGTCCCTTGTCATAGTACTTCCTTTCAGTTATATGAGTCATCATGGAAACCTGTTAAGGCTTGTAGCCACATGGATGGTTATGGATCATCATCTTTATGGTTTGGATTATCGTTATTTTGGATATGTGGCTAAATTGTGGTATTGGATTATGGTTGTTATTATTAATATCTTGTTATTGGCGTACTCTATCTTTGTGTCAAATTTTCTCGTGCTCTGATTGACATGATCGATATAAACTCGTCACGCATACCGGGTTCTTTCCGCACTCGGGGCGTGACACAATTTACCTGGGTTATCGTCGTTTCATGCTTTTAAGTCCAGCCCTAACACACCCAATTATTGGGCCACGCTCACTCGTAGGGGCCAAAGGCCCATGGGCTGGGTGGCCAAACCCATGGCCGCCCACATCCCCCTGGAAGGCCACTAGTCTGGCCGTCCAGGCCCTTAGAAGGCCAGATCCCTGGCCGCCTACCCCCTCATGGAAGGCCAAGACCCTGGCCGCCTTCTGGCAATGGTTCGGTCAAAGGATGTGGCCCGTTCTCCCGCCACGTCTCGCACAACTCTCCCTCGTCGCCTACGTTTGATCCCACGACTTCCGAGGCTTCTAGAGTGAGCTCCGGGACACAAAACTCCGCTCTCGAATAGAGGAAGGGGGGAGACGGGACGAAAAAAAGGTGGAACTGGGAGAGAGGTGACGTGGAGGTCGGAGCTGGGTGATCCAAGGTTGGTGAAACTCTTGAGCCAGAAGAAAAGTCGAAGCTTGGAGCAAGACTCTGAGAGGCTCGGGGACCGTTCATTGCCTTCTTCAAACATCGCTTCCGGTTGGCCACGAGCTTGGCCACCCCCCCGGGTTTGATCTTTCACCCTCATTGTTCTCTATTTCATGTTTGCATTTCCCTTCCCCGTTTACATCACAGCATATTAGAACCAATTAAATCCCATCTAGAGGTTTTCTACTTTAAACAAATGGGAAGGCGAGTGGTCGAAAGTCTCGACCATCCCCCCTTCCCACACCCCCAGGTAATCACGTCTCTATTTCCTTCTTCCTAATTATTGTTAGAACTCTTGCTACACTTCACAGAACTAATGGCATCTTTTTCTTCTGTTTTCGTGAGGTTTTGTCACTATTTGTAGGATCATTGGCATTTCGGGACGTAATAGGGCTCTCCGCTCTTGGCCGGCCGAGGATGGAGAAGTCGGGACCCCATGATCTCTCTGATTGAAGGCACTCCTATGCGATCACACCGTTCCTGTGAGGTTCAGGTAATAACCTCTGGCGATCACATTGTTCCGCATATTCTGACTTTTACGTTGTAGGAACGTGGACGAACGGATGGGCATTCTTCTCTCATAGTCTTTTGGGGGATCAAACCCAGGCAAACAACAATCACACACCCCCGCCACCGATTCTTGCACCTACAGCAAATCTAGCAATCATGGTGGGACCCTCTAGTGGCTACTGTGAGTCCTTGATGCCAAAAATCCAAAGATTAAAAGATTATGTGTTTTCCTTAACGTTTTGATTTAGTTTCTGTTTGTGTTGTCATCAGGAGGAGGCCAAACTCTTGGCCGTTTAGCCACCTAGGCGTCCAGGACAGTGGCTGCCTAGGCTACCTGTGAACGGTCATCAGAGTGGCCACCCACCCCACCTCAATGGCCCAACTAGTGGCCGTCCTCCTCCTCTAAGCGGCCCTCGACCGGGCCGCCCTGGTCCCTGTACGACCACTGCTTTGGCCGCTTCCTATTTATTTTTCATTGAACCCCATCTTCTGGTTTGTAGTTTGTTCATCAGCATGTACGGTGTGTTTGACATTCTCTGCAGGTCTACGTATGGGTGGGCTTAGGAAGAGCCGGCATCGCACCTTATAGGAACACCCTCCCGTTGGAATTGAGCTCTTCACCTAGGGATTCCCACTCGGGTGCAATCGGCTCATTTCAATTGGGAACCTCTGTAAGTCCTCGTGAACCGTGGATTCCAACATGGTCACCTGACAGGTTGTACCTTTGTAGACCTATGTAGTTGACCTTGGGTTTGAGTGAGTTCTCACTAAGATCCCCGGAGAAGTCCTTTCACACTGTTAGCTTCCTTCTTCTCCCGAGAGAACACACACAAAAAGAAAAAAGGAAAACATCAAAAAAAAATTGGGTTGTTGTTATGAACAACTTTGCTTTGTTTGCTTGACATACACTTTTAGCCCTTGTTTTCTCCTTTCACATCGAGTGAGCTCGGCAGAAATGGAGAGAGTCTTCACCAACCCCGGCTATGAAGAGGAGTTCACTCCCCAATATGAGTCCGAGGTTAGGGGCAACCCTCTATTCAAAATAGAGGATAGCCACCCAGTCGCCTCCATAGGCATGTTTTCGGTTTCACCGAATGAGGCCGTCCACGCCAATTCGACGTCATCTCATAGCGAACATGATCAAATTAGCCCTAGGGCTCTCACTTTATCTCTGCACGAGGATCAAGAGCTGATTAACGTGCTATCTTGCTATACTCCTGAAGAGCTGGCAATGTTGGCCTCCTGAGGGAAAGTCCCCGCTGTTCCACATACCTCTTCTCACTTCACACCACCTGGGTTTCAAACTCTTTTTCAAGGGTCCTCTAGCCGGCCCGCCCGGGAGATTCCACTTCAATCCAGCTGTCCCATGGCTCCTCAAGGGGCTCCTCCACCCCCGATCCCATCATCTACGGTCACCCCATCGAAAGGGATGGACCCCACATTCATGCAGGAAATCCAAGGCTACATTCGGCAAGTGGTGGCCGAAAGTATGCTGGCTTCACGTCCTTACTCGCTGTCCCAATATTGCAAACTCCCAAATGCTTACTTTTCGCCTGGCTTTAAGGCTCCTAAGTATAGAAAGTACGATGGTACCACCGACCCCCACCATCATCTCTCGGGTTTCCTTATGGACTCCCATCAATGGTTATACAATCAGGTATTGTCGGTCCATCTATTTCAAAAGTCCCTCGAGGGCGAGGCCTTGCATTGGTTCTCCTAGCTGTCGGCCATGGATCTTTTAAACTTTGACATAGTCTTCGAGCGATTTCTCGCTCACTTTGGCCACATGTCTTCAATAGCTCCCACACTGTTCGATCTGGTGATGGAGAAAATGAAGCCCGACGAGGACTTCATCCATTTTGGTAATCGATGGAGGATTATGGCCTCCAGGACGAAGGTCCCTATCCCCGAATCTCATGCCGTCACCATGTTGGCGAATAACGTCACTCCACAACGTAGGGCCATCCTAATGCTTAGCGAGCTCCACACCTTCCCGTAGTTATACAATCGAGCTCAAATTCTTAAATCCCAAATGAAGGATTCTACCCTACCACCCTTCTTTGAATCTCGTGCTAGAGGTCAAAAGGCCCCAGCTGTCCCTACCACCGAAGGAGTCACGGTGAATGAACAGGTCAATGCCATAGGCCCACCCTTTAGGCCCAACAACCGTCAAGTTCAACACCCTAATCAAGCTGGTCGTAATCAGGGTCAAGGGAATCCAAGGCCATATTCCAATGTCCCGCCACCTCAGAATTACAACTGCACTAGGCCTAAAAGGGCATCTTATCCCCCGTTTCCTGAAACTTTGGGTGATGTGTTCTTTGACCTCATGTCTTCTCAAGCCCTTCAACTCCCCCCTCAAAGGGATTGGGTCCACCCCAATGCTGATACCTCCAAGTATTGTCCATATCATCGAGCTCCCGAGCACGACATTTACAATTGCTTCCAATTCCGGGACTGGGTGTATGACATGAATGACGAGGGGAGGATCAACTGGTCCGATCTCAAGCTGGCCATCGCTAATCTCAAGAAACCCAATCGAGACCTTGGCATTGTACAAAACCCTCTACCTGCTCATCAACCAAACAAGGATCCCTCAAGCTCAAGGCAAAATGAGAGGGTGAACACCGTGATCGGGCTGGAACCCCGCGTGCTCAAGAGAGCACAAATGTGGAGTGTTGAAGGTTTTCCAGGATGGTACGGGAAGTTTGAAGTAGAAATCAACAAGCCATGGGCCGATATCAATATGTTTGCCCAGGAGCCTCAACCTTGGACATTGATCTCACCTCTTAGCCAATCCTCGGCTGCTACCCAAGTTCCTTTCACCTTGATCACTCCTCCTCAGCCAACATTGCAAGAATCCACCATTTCCAAGGATGTTTGGTCAGGGCAAGAGCGCCCCTTGGTCCTTTTAAGACCTCCTCAACCAAAGTTGGCCTTTTCGCCTGCACGTACTGCTCCAGGTGAAGAACCGGCTTCTCTTTCATTCATCTTCGGATCTCCTGCTCCTTTGCAATTGATTCGCCCAAAACCTTCGGAGCCGGAGGATCCAAAAGAATCCACAGTCAATGTCACTCTCCGCAATCGCATTATCCCCCCATCTCAAAGGCAATCTCAGCCCGAAGAGGGGGTCAATTCCCAAGTTCCCCCTGCAGAGTATGGCATCCTCCAACATCTGGACAGAACACCAGCCAAAGTCTCCATTTTGGAGCTCATCAAGAAATCCCCCTCTCATCAATCCACTCTACTGCAATTCCTCCAAAAGATCACGGTCAATGAAGACCTTCCGGCAAGTGGTGTAACTGATGCCATCATGGCCCTCACCCAAGGGCCGTCCAAATCATTCTGAGACAAAGATCTAACTCCACCTGAAAGTAGGTCACTCCTGTTGTGCCTCATGGTCACCCTTAAAGGAGTCAAGGTCGACTCCACTCTGATTGATACGGGAGCCTCAATAAATGTCTGTCCCATGAAGACCATTCAAAAGATCGGTCTACAAGAAAAGAACCTAGAAGAGGTGTGCACCACGATCTCAGCATATGACAACTCAAGGCAGTGCGCAAAAGGCAAAGTGACCTTGCGGCTCGGCTTAGATCCCGTGGTCATGTCTTCGGACTTCTTCGTCCTTGATGTTGACCATGCATACAAGGCCATCTTAGGACGGCCGCGGATTGAGCAAATGCTAGGAATCCCATCGACGGCCGATCAATGCTTCAAATTTCTTTACAACAGCAGGGTGATCAAAATCAAGAGTATCCCACTGGTGGAAACTCTCAATGCCATCACTTCCAAATAGATCCCCTTCATGACCATTCCAGACAAGGGTAAGAAACCGATTCTCTCTCTATAGCAGGTGTTGTAGGGCCCTCCGCCCTATGTCCATCAAATTCTCCTACTCTTCCTCGGCCAATCACTCACTCCAACATCCCATTCGGCAAAGGATGGGAAATAATGGCTAGGATGGGCTTTACTATGGGTAGAGGTCTGGGCCAGCATGAGCAAGCTCCCACTCGCAGGACGAGACTCAAGGTCTCCAAAGGTCACGTAGGTCTAGGCTACTAAACTGAAAAGGCATGTAAGACTGGTCAGGACACCGGGCCTACTACTCGGAGCCGACACCATACCGCCCCGACTGCACCAAGCTTGTGGCTCAGAGACTCGTTTGAAGACTCAGCATCCTGAATACGTATTTATACGTATTTGTGTATCTGTGTGTGTACGGTGGTTTTTGTATTATTAAACCACCATATCTTATTTTATTTTTTACCAAGTCAAATTATTGTATTTTATTAGGGTCCAAGTCAAATATTGGTTAGTGAGCTTTGTTTTATTAGGCTAAGGGCATAAGAGCAATAAGGTGAATGTTAAAGGTATAAGTGTTATGGCCTTCCCTATATATAAAGGGGGCTAGGGTGTTGTTATACATATGAATGAATGAATCAAAGTTGATATCACGTAAGATGCCTTTGCCTTTTGTGCTTCCCCTCCCTCTTAGCTTCTTGTGAGTTTTGAGAGATTACCCGGTGTGAGACTGTCCGGTGTGAGACCAAACTGTGTGAGACAACAACTATCTCGTCGTGTTCGCGTCCCAGAGTTACCGTCGATCCGTCCTCTGATGCCGTCCACGTCAAATTTCATATCAGAGCCCAACAACGGCGCCTCCATCAACCCCGACGTCGGCATCGTCTCCTCTCCCCAATTTCTGTTAGTGAAATAAATAAATATATATATATATATATATATATAGAGAGAGAGAGAGAGAGGAAGCATCTCTTGCGGTTGAGAGAAGAGAGAGTGAAAAAAAAAGAAAAAAATTTAGTAGAAAGCTCTCTCGGTGGAGAGAGGGAAAAAAAAGAAAATAGAAAAAAAGGAAAAGGGATTCGCAAGGGGGGCCTCGTCGCTCATGCCTCCCCTTCAAACATCTCGCGGCCGCAACGGCCACCCCGTGAGCCCTCGCCACCGCCTGTAGCGGCCCGCGAGCCAGTGCCCGCCGCCACCCGCGGCCCTCCCCTGTCGCCTGTCCGGCCGCCAGCGCCCGCCCGCCTGGCCGCCTGGGGCCTCCCTGGCCCGCGCCCTGCCACCCTGGCCCACGCCGCTCGCCCGTGCACCTGCCCTCCACTCTTGCCCTGCCTATTGCGCACGCCCCGACACGCCCGCCCCGCCCGAGCTCGATGCGCACCCTCTGCCCGTGGGCGGGCTCAGCCTAGCATGCACCCGCCGTCCACGCCGGATCACCCGCCCGCGTGTGCGCCCACCGGCGCTGACCCGCACTCCACGTTGACTACGCCTCACTGGCGCGTTTGGCCACCAAGCCGACAGACGTGCCTGCCCGCGTAGTTGCCAGCCGTAAAGTTTGAAAACATATTTGTATATATATATATATATATGGGAACAGTCAAAAAGAAGAATATTACTATATATATTATGATAGGTATATATATAACAATATATATATATATATATAATTATATATATCATTTCAATAAATTATTGGAGTGGCATCCGAGTCCACTTCGGGAGCCTGAGTAGCACCCGGCTCACCCGGTCGCCGACACACAGTCCGTAATTCATGGATTGTAAGTGTCCTTGAGTCTCCCTGCACGGAGAAATTGAATTAATTTGGTTCCCCTGCGTGGAAATTTAATTGCACTATTTTGTAATAATTACACCCTCCCTGCGTGGAGTGAATTTGTTGTAACCACCCAAGCTTCATCGACGCCGTGCAGGCACGCACGTCCCCGCTCGCCTTCATCTTCGGTCGGAGCTGGACTTTTCAGTCTAGCTAGGTACGTGCTCCAATCGCTTGCTCATTTAGTATCTTTTCAATTGCCGCGCGACGAAGAGAGAGAGAGAGAGCCCGATCCATGCAGCCTGTCTTCTGAGTTCATCGCTATGGACGGAGAGAGAGAGCTTGCATGTACCCATCCTTTAAGCCCTAGAACTGTCACATTAGGGCACCCTAATTGTCAGGAGGTAGTTCCACAACTACTCCACCTACGGGCAAACAACTCTCCCTGACCGGTCCCTTCGAATTGACCCTTTGCCTATTAGCCAACAAAATTCGGATCTATAGCTTGCTAATTTTTGATCCCAGGATTGCATCATTTAGGTCCAAGCCCGTGCATGCCACACTGGTCTAGGAATTCATCAGGCCATCTAGAGCGCCCTTCAACGCTACATACGGATCAAAAGAGCGTGAGTGCTATGCTAGTCCAGCTCGAGCATAACCTTATGGCCCACTTTAAAGAATCCATAGGCCAATTACGAGCAGAGCTAAATGAGAGGATCCAGGCCTTAGAGGAACGACTGAAGGGAGAGGAAGGAAAAGTGAATGGCCGCGGCAATCCCGTTGCCAATCCTAGGGAGGAGAGAGACCAAGCCCGCCAGAACCAGGCCCCCCAAGGTAGAGAGCAAGAGGCCCGTGCGCCTCGAGAGAGAGACCACGACGATGAGGATATCATCCTATGAAACGTCAAGATTGACGCTCCAAGCTTTGATGGGTCCCTAAATCCCACTACATACCTTGATTGGGAGACCGGGATGGATCAATATTTTGACTGGCATCGCCGCATGACCCTCGCTACAAGGGTGAGGTTTGCCAAAATGAAACTCCTAGGTCAAGCCAAGACCTACTTGTGCAACATCAAAAATCTCCTAGCAAGGAGACGAGAGGAGCCCATAAGCACGTGGGAAGAAATGAAGGAGAAACTGAGGTAGAAGTATCTGCCACCCTTCTACCATCAGCGTCTTTTAGACCAATGGCAGAAACTCACCCAAGAAGGAAAGTTTGTGGATGAGTAAATCGCTAAATTTGATGACTTCTTCCTTCGAAGTCGAGTCATGGAGGATGCCTCCGTCACCCTCTCACGGTTTAGGGCTAGCCTACATGAGAGCATACAGCGGGAGCTGTTCCTATGAGAGGTTAACACTCTCGAGCATGCTTATCAGGTCGCTCGAGAAGTTGAGTGATTTCAAAGGGTGGTCCCACCTTGGGTTCCCACCTACCGCCAACCGGAATCCTGAAACTTCATGGTCCGCTACTCTGAGAGGCCTGGCCCCTCCATCTCCTATGTCCCTACTGCTACCCCACTTCGGGCCGTTGCCCCTACTATTCCTTTCCCAAGGAACCCCTTACCTGCACCCGCTGTTGTACCCAGGCTGGAGTACACTCCACCAACTGATAGGAGGGATGACAAGGGAAAGGGAGTCATCCCTAGCACCTCCCAACCAGCCCTTGTCTCGGGAATTCATTGCTTTAGGTGCCATAACCTAGGGCATGTTGTCTCCAATTGCCCCACCCGAGCCTTAGTCATCACCGACCCCCAGCCTGTGGATCTTCCACCTTAGGAAGGAGAAGCCATTTAGAGGTATGAGGTCGATCCTGACCTCATTGCCCAGTTTGAGGAGATGGATGACGCGTATGATGGAACGCATGTCGAGTACATGCAAGTAGGAGATATTACCGAGAGCTCTAACCAGGGAAGATTGGGTGTAGTTCGCTGCATCCTAACACACCCCCAGGAGGACGACTGGCGTCGAACCTCCATATTACAAACCTATATCATGGTGAAATCCCAACCCTGCAAGGTGATCTTTGACAACGGGAGTTGTATCAATGCAGTCTCTTCAGACTATGTCTCCTGTCTAGGTCTACCTACCCACCCTCATCCTAGGCCATACAACGTGGCTTGGGTTGATGACACTTCTATCCTAGTCACCACTACATGTGTCATTCCCATCCAATTCCAGTCCTACCAAGGATAGATCTTATGCGATGTAGTGCCAATGAAGGTCGGTAGCATCATCCTAGGACGACCGTGGATCTATGATGTATACCTTACTACATTTGGTCGGTCCAATCAGTACTCCTTCTCACACAATGGGAAGAAGATATAGTTGTACCCGGCACCCCCAAAGGTGACCCCGGGAAAGAGTTCCACCTTCACCCCTACTGGAACCCCCAAGGTTCAAGAGAGTCCTCGAACTCCCACTGAAGGGAAACTTCCCATTCCCTCTTCCCCCGCACCTATCACACCCGTTCCTAAGGCCCCTAAGGTTGGTTATGACCCGGTTAGGCGCCTTAACTTCATAGGTGCCCATGAGCTGAATAGGGAGGTTGCCGAGGGTGCCCCTTTTTGGGCTGTTGTCGTCACCATCACACCCGAGGAGTCCCGAGTCTCTGTCCCACCTGAACTCCAGGCAATCCTGCAGGACTTCTAGGACATCTTCCCTAAAGACTTACCCTCTAGACTCCCTCCCATGCGTGATGTACAACACACTATTGACCTTGTCCCTGGGTCCACCCTACCCAACCTTTCCCATTACCGACTGAACCCCAAGGAGCATGCTGAGCTCCAAAGAATTATCGAGGACCTTATCCAAAAGGGTTTCCTCGGGGTGAGCAAGAGCCCATGTGATGTCCCTGCCTTGCTCACACCCAAGAAAGATCGCACCTGGCGGATGTGTGTTGACAGCCGCACCATCAATAAAATCACTGTCAAGTATAGATTTCCAATTCCCCGCCTTGATGACATGCTTGACATGATGAGTGGAGCTACCATCTTTTCTAAGATTGACTTGAAAAGTGGCTACCACCAGGTCTGTATCCGACTAGGGGATGAGTGGAAGACACCCTTCAAAACAAAAGAAGATATGTATGAGTGGCTCGTCATGCCATTTGGGCTATCCAATGCCCCCAGCACCTTCATGAGGCTTATGACGGAAGTCCTCTGCCCGCTCATTGGTCGCTTTGTTGTCGCCTACTTTGACGACATTCTGATCTATAGCCATAACCCTCAGGACCACATCCAGCATCTGAGGGAAGTCTGTGAGACGTTGAGGAGAGAAACCCTGTATGTCAATCTCAAGAAGTGTGAATTTATGACAGACCGGGTCACTTTTCTCGGGTTTGTGGTATCTAGTCAAGGAGTGTCTGTAGACCAATCCAAGGTCCGAGCCTTAGTAGACTGGCCCGAGCCCCAGAACGTCCATGACGTTCGTAGTTTCCATGGGCTAACCACTTTCTACAGACGCTTCATTTAGGGATTTAGCACCATTATGGCACCCATTACGGATTGTATCTGTAAAGAGAATTTTGAGTGGACTAAAGCCGCCTCCCAGGCTTTTCTTGCCATAAAGGAGCTTATGACCAAAGCTCTTGTCCTCCGCCTGCCAGACTTCTCCAAAGTCTTTGAAATATCATGTGATGCATCTGGCGTAGGAATAGGAGGAGTGCTTAGGTAGGAGAGCCATCCCGTGGCTTATTACAATGAGAAGCTTTTTGATGCAAAGCTTCGGACCACGAGACCCTGAAATTTCTTAGCTCTCAGAAGGGCTTAAACCCTAGGCTTGGTCGGTGGGTAGAATTCCTCAAGTCCTTCACCTTTGTCCTAAAACATAAGGCTGGAAAGGAGAATAAGGTCGCCGATGCCTTGAGTCGAAGGGTCTCCCTTCTTTCCACTATTCGGGTAGAGGTCACCGGATTTGACCGCATGAAGGAACTCTATGAAGAGTGTCCCGACTTTGGCCCTGCCTACTCTGCCTTGTCTACTGGATCCTCGATAGCCTTTGCTGACTATCTACTTGGAGAGGGGGATTTCCACAGCCCACCACAAAGGCAGCCCAACAAGACCCACAAGGTCCAACCAGGCCAGCCCGCCCGAGTGATATCCCACAGGGCCCACTTAGGGAAGAAAAGCCCAATAAACAAGACTCGAGGAACTAACTCTCCCCGGCGGCCTTCTAGGCTCAGAGGGCCCGAGACAACGGTCAGGTCCCAAGGAAGGTCCGGCCTAAAGCCCTCTCCCCGTCCGAGAGAGATAGGCTCTAGCCGACCTATCTGACCCCACCTTCGCCGGGCCATGCCTATCGCTCGGACAAGAGCTAGCATCCCCGAGGCTCGGTAAGGCCGGTTGATTATCCGCATGTGCAGCCGTTCAGAGTCCCCCGCCAGCGGGAGAGTCAGGGGAGCCGCCGGACTCCAAGGGGATAACGTTCCCACGATCAGGCCATGAAAGCCCCCGTTAAAGATGTAACTCCCGCCGGGAACCCCTCAGCTTGCAGGACTCCTGAAGGCGGCGCACTATTTAAGCAAGGGACACCCTCCGGAAGAAGGTAAGAGAGAAACAAGGCATTCACACACCCTAAGCTCCTGAGCACGATTCGCTTCACCCTCTGGTGGAGAGGATTCTCACGCATCAGCTCTCTCCTCCCCCCATTATCGCTTCCACCATAGCTCTACTGACTTAGCCATCGGAGGGTTTTCCCCCAGGGAGATCCCCTGGGCCCTCTGATACGTTTCCCTCTCTTGCAGATTCATCTTCTGGTGATCCATAGCCCGCTCAGGACTCAGCGCGAGACCTCGCCTCTTCATCTAGCGCCGTCTGTGGGAAACGCACGAAGAGCCAAGATGGTGAGAAGAAGCTCAGGGAGGAGATCCGCCGATGGGAAGGGTAAGGCTATGGCAGCGGTGGGAGGCGCCCCCTCTAGGGTCTCGCAGAGCCCCCCCTCCAACGCCACCATCCACACCAACAGGCCACCACCCCCCCCCCCCCCCGGCGGAGACAGGGGCACCCCTCGATGGTGGCACCAACGCCTTCCAGGCCCTCAACGAAAAGATGGACGTCCTCGTGGATCTCATGAGGGCCCAGGCGGCTAGGGACGCAAGGTCCCGCGCCCCGTCAGGAAGTCCCCCTCGAAGGAGTGCGACGCAGCACACCGCCGGAGGCCGCTTCACCCTCCGCGGCCGACAGCTCCTCCGCAACGACGTCGGAGGACCCTCGCATGCTCCGCCTACGGAGCAAGAGGCTTCCTCCACACCGAGGAGAGGGAAGCAGGGGGCGAGGCCGCTACGCCCGGGCACCAGTGCCCCGGGAGATCACCACGACGCCCCCCCCAGCCCCACGGCGTGACCGCAGCTAGAGCTGTCTCTCCGGCTACGAGATTTTGAAAGACGGTTCGCAGAGCAAGAGCGCGCCCTCCGCGCCCTGCAGAAGACCTCTTTCCCAGAGGACGAGGAGAAATCCCCTTTCTCCGAGTACATCTTGAAGGCAGAGGTCTCTCCCAGAGCCTCCATCCCAACCTTCAAGCTCTACGATGGCCAGGGCGACCCAGCCGACCACTACGATAGCTTCGACGCCCTGGTGACCCTGCATGGAACGCCGGATCCCATCAAATGCCGAGCCTTCGCGGCCACCCTGGTCCAAGGCGCTCAGGCATGGTTCCGGGCCCTCACCCCTGGGTCCATCCGAGACTTCAGGCAATTTGGGCGAATTTTCAAGGAGAGTTTCGCCGGTAGCGCCCCCCCAAGGTCAGTAGCGGGGCTCCTGGCTCTCAAACAGGCGCAAGGGGAAAGGCTCCGGACTTACGTCCACCGATTTAAATCGGAAGCCCTCAGGATCCCCTGCCTGGATGTGGCCTCAGCCACAACCGCACTGATCGGGGGCACCCGGGACGAGAATCTCCGCCGCGAGCTTGTCCTCCACCCTCCCTCGACCCTTGCCGAGCTAGTGACTCTGGCACTGCGCCACGCCGAGTGCGAAGAAGTACTCAGCGCCTGCCGAGATGCAACCGGCTCGGGTCGGGAGGGGGACAAGAAGCGGACCTCCGAGCCAAACCCTGGCTCGGGTAAGAACCGCGATCGAGAAGGAGAGCGCAAGAGAAAGTACGAGCGGTACACCCCCTTGACCGCGCCAGTCTACGAGATCTATGAAGACATCAAAGACTCGGGACTTCTCCGCCAGCCCGAGCCAATGAGGTCGAAGAACCGCAAGCGGGACAGGCATTGCCTGTTCCACGGCGACCACGGGCACCACACCGGAGATTGCCATCAGCTCCAAGACGAGATCGAGCGCCTCACCCGTCTGGGGCATCTAGCCCGATTCACGACCGGGCACAAAGAAGACCGAGACGCCGCAGAGGAGATCGACAACGCCCCCCGAGGGGTCCACATCAACGTCATCTCCGGAGGAGCGGCATCGGGCGGCGACACCAGCCGAGGAAGGAAACGTCATGCCGAGCGGGCCAGCCGAGCCTTAGAGCCCCCCAGAGGCCCGCCGATGGAGCCCCAGGTCATAGTCTTCTCCGACCAAGACCTGGAAGGGCTGAGCACCCCGCATGATGATGCCCTCGTTATCTCGGCCATGATAAATCACTGTAATGTAGACAGGATTTTGGTTGATAATGGGAGTGCCCCCGATGTATTATCTTATGATTGTTTTCTCAAGATGGGGGAAGACCCATCCAAGCTCCGCCCGATCCGAACGCCCCTTTGCGGGTTTAATGGCCTGGCCACCTACCCCGAGGGAGCCCTAAGCCTGCCGGTCACTATCGGCACCCCACCCAAAACCGTTACGGTCATAGTGGACTTCATAGTGATTAAAGGTATGATAGCGTACAACGCCATTTTCGGCCGGACAATTCTCAGCCGAATAAAGGCCGTACCATCTACCTATCACCAAAAAATGAAGTTTCCCACCAAAAATGGGTTGGGGGAAGTCCGAGGTAACCAGGCCACGGCTAGAAGGTGCTACAATATCTCGGTGGAAGCCTCAAGGCCGGACGGGAAGGATAAGGGCCTCAGGGGAGTCGAAGGAAAAGCCGTGACCACCGAACCCGGTGGCGAGTTAACGGTATTCCTGAACGATGACCCGGCCCTAGGAGTAAGGATCGGCGCCGACCTACCACCAGAGGAATAGCAGCAATACAAGGAGTTTCTTTCTGAGTACGTTCGGGTCTTCGCTTGGTCCGATGATCAACTCCCTGCTATACCAGAGGAAACTGTGATGCACAAGCTCAACCTCGATACCACCGTGAGACCCGTACAGCAGCGGAGGAGGAAGCATACGCCCGAGAAACAGGCGATCATCAAGGCACAGGTCACCAAGGGACAAGAGACTGGTCTTTTTAGACCGGTCCTGTACCCGACGTGGCTAGCCAACGTCGTCCTGGTGCCGAAAACCATAGGCAAGTGGCGAATGTGCGTAGACTTCACCGATCTGAACAAGGCCACCCCCAAGGACTGCTATCCGCTACCGAGCATCGACCAATTGGTTGACTCAACCTCGGGCAACGAGATACTCAGTTTCCTGGATGCCTATTCGGGTTATCATCAGATCCGAATGAACCCTGAAGATGTCGAGAGGACCGCCTTCATCACCGACTACGGCGTGTACTGCTACACCCGGATGCCCTTCGGATTGAAGAATGCTGGAGCCACATACCAGCGACTGGTCAACCATATGTTCGAGGGATAGTTAGGCCGGAACGTCGAGGCCTACATCGACGACATGCTCGTCAAGACCCCGAGGGCCCAAGACCACTTCACCGACCTCACCGAGACTTTCGGCACCCTCCTGAAGTACAGCATGAAGCTCAATCCCGCCAAGTGCGCCTTTGGAGTAAGATCCGGGAAGTTCCTCGGTTTCCTGGTCACTCAGCGAGGGATCGAAGCCAACCCCGACAAGGTCCAGGCCATCCTGGACATGCGCTCGCCCGCATGTATTAAAGACGTCCAGCGTCTGACGGGGCGTGTCGCTGCTCTCAGTCGTTTCCTGTCCCGTGCGGCCGAACGATGCTTGCCCTTCTTCAAGCTAATGAGCGGGCCCAAGGTAGCATCTACTATGTTCGCATGGGATGGGGAATGCCAGACGGCGTTTGCCGAGCTCAAAGAGTTCCTAGCTTCACCCCCGGTGCTTTCCAAACCCGTCCCGGGTGAGGTCTTGTTACTCTATCTCTCGGCAACGCCATCAACGGTCAGCTCGGTCCTAGTCAGAAATGACTCGGGAATCAAAAGGCCGGTCTACTACACCAGCAAGGTGCTCAACGAGGCCGAGCGGAGGTACCCCGTAACTGAGAAACTCGTGCTAGCATTGGTTACCTCCGCAAAGCGCCTCCGACCCTACTTCCAGGGGCATCCCATCACCGTGCTAACCGGCGAGCCACTGAAGAAGATTCTGGCCCATCCCGAAGCCTCGGGGTGACTCGTCAAATGGGCCATCATGCTCGGGGCCTACGACATCTCGTATCGGCCACGATCAGCTATCAAAGGACAAGCGCTCGCCGACTTCATCGCCGAGACCACCGTTCCGGTCGAGGACAGGCCTCCGACAGCAACCGGGCCAACCTGGGAGCTGTTCGTCGATGGATCGTCCAACTCGGTCGGCAGCGAGGCAGGGATCCTCCTAAAGTCCCCCGAAGGAATAGAATTGCAATACGCCCTGAAATTCAACTTCCTGGCGTCCAACAATGCTTCCGAGTACGAGGCCCTTATCTCGGGAGCCCGCATGGCCTGACGGTTGGGGGCCGAGCGAGTCAGGATCCACACTGACTCCCAGCTAGTTGCAAGCCAGGTCAATGGCGAGTACGAAGCTCGGGAGGCTGCTATGATCAAATACCTCCAGTTGGTCCGGAGCCTGGCCCAGCAGTTCGAGGAGTTCGAGGTAGTCCGAATAGCTCGGGAGCAAAACTCTCGGGCGGACGCCCTCTCCCGACTGGCCTCCTCCCTAGACTCGGAAGGTACACGATCGGTCCTCCTAGAAGAGCTAGAGCGTCCGAGCATAGACTCAGAGCTCTTCGCCATTGACTCGGCCACTCCCGGTGACTGGCGCTCCCCCTACCTGTCCTGGCTACTGGACTCCCAGGAGCCCTCCGACCCTCGGGAAGCCCGCCGAATGAAGTACCAAGCTCGGCGCTTCGTCATCCTCGACAACGTTCTGATGCGGGACGGAAGTGGGGGGTCTTCTTCTTCCTTCTGGTCATGAACGCGCTATACCCATTACGCGCGTTCTGAAGAACGTGCTATATCGATTACGCGCGTTCTCAGACAGCAGCAGAACGAAGGGTCTCGACGTTGGGGCTCCCGTGGACGATTCTGGGAGCTCAAAACACAAGGGGAAAACACATAGGACGATGGGAAACACACTGGGGATGCTGAAATCGAAATCAAACCAAGCAAATACTATCTAGGATAACATTTGTGAAGGTGGATGTGGGAGTGAATGGCAAGGGAAGAAAGGTGGATGTGGATGATGTTAGGGCCTAGATGAGGCTTGGCTGGGGCCTCTCACCCGAACCCATCATAGGCACGGTGCAACCGAGCTCCATCCAGATCTTAACAACACCCTTGGCGGAGGTGGGGGTGGTGGGATCGTTGGTGGAAGAAGATCAAAGCTCCGAATGGAGCCTCACACTCGACCCCATCTTAGAGCCGATGCACCCGGGGCTTCGATCGTCCTCCATTGAAGGGGAAGGGGAAATAGAGAGGGTCAAGGGAGTAGAATTGGGCCTCGTGCCCACAGAGGATCGGACGAAGGGGGGGGGGGGGGTTTCCAAAGATTTGGAGGAATAGCCATGGGCTTCCTCAAGAACACTCATACTTCAACTCATACTTCGATTATATTGCAATCAAACGAAAGGGGTACATATATAGGAAAGGGGAAGACAACACGACGCTAACACGTCGATTTACAACCATGGAAGACAGCTAACATCGAAGACTTTGAGGATTTCGGCGCCGGGAAGTTGGACTAGCTTTAAACACGTTTCTGCCTGAGATCGCGCTAGGCAAAGCTAGCACGTTCTTCATGTTGCGCTTGGGAAATGTGGCGCCTTAATCTCCAGATCACGCTGGCTTTGCCTAGCGCCTTCTACAGGTCGCGCTAGGCAAAGCTAGCGCCTTCTCCCTGGGTCTGTCAGTTTCACGAATGATCTTTGGCCTGGCAGTGGGCTTGATTCCCATCACGTTCTCTACCGAAGATCATTCTCCGGGCCCCTTCTGAAGTGTCTCGGTCCCGACGAAGCAAGCCAAGCTGTTGAAGAGATTCATCAAGGCCTGTGCGGAGCACATTCAGGAGGTCGGTCGCTGGCCAGAATCCTGCTAAGGCAGGGGTACTGGTGGCCTACCCTACAGCGCGACTGCACGGCTTACGTACAACAGTGCGACCGTTGCCAGCGGTTCGACCATTTGGTCCATCAGCCGGCCATGGAACTTATCACCCTTACCGAGCCCTACCCTTTCGCTCGGTGGGGGATCGACATCCTTGGGCCATTCCCAACGGCTCAATCCCAGAAGAAGTTCATCATCGTCGCCATCGACTACTTCACCAAGTGGATCGAGGCTGAAGCTACAGCAAGGATCACCGAGACAGTCGCCTGGGGCTTCGTTTGGAAATCGATCATCTGTCGCTTTGGCATCCCCCGAGTGATAGTGAGCGATAACGGGCGGCAATTCGACTCTCGGTACTTCTGAGACAGATGCGCCGACCTAAATATCCGCAACCACTTCACTTCGGTCGCCCACCCTCAGGCCAACGGGCTGGTTGAAAATGCCAACAAAACCATCTTGAAGGGCATAAAAACCAGACTCGGCAAGGCTAAGGGTAGCTGTCTCGAGGAACTGCCTAGCGTACTATGGTCGCACCGAACGACCCTCAGGACGGCAACCGGTGAGACCCCTTTTCAGCTGGTATATGGCACCGAAGCCGTCGTTCCGTTAGAGATCGCCAATCCGTCTCTCCGAGTGATCAGCTTTTCGCCCGAGGCAAACGAGCAGAAGTTGCTCGAGAACCTCGACCTGGCAGACGAACTCCGAGAGATCGCGAACATCCGAGCTACGGAATACCAGCGCCGCCTCACTCGGTACTACAATGCCAAGGTCCGGGGCAGACAATTCCGACCAAGGGACTTTATCCTCAGGAAGACCGAAGCCTCTCGACCACTGGAGGCGGCGGGCAAGCTATCCCCCAACTGGGAAGGCCCCTACCGAGTGATCGAGACGCTCGGGAAAGGTGCGTACAGGTTGGCCACAATGGAAGGGGAACCGATTCCCCGGACATGGAACGCAACCACACTACGCAGATTTTATTTCTGAAAACTGTATCAACAAATCGAGTAAAATAAAACCCCCTTTTGCATTCATTCAAGATAACTGTTGGTACATCAGAAAGGCAACTGCCAATACATTACATAGTGAAAAGCAAAAATCCATCTAACACCACGGCAGACGGCCATCGCCTGGCCGACCCGGTCTTGACCTTCTCGCATCCAGCCACTGACTCTGCCTTGCGTAGAAACTGGCTCGGACAAGAGATGGTCGACCCAGTTGGCTCGGGTGGACCGTGACAAGGGTGACAGAGGGATGACAAGGAGAAGGCCACCTTTCACGCGAGGAAGGCTACCTTCCAAGTTGGCAACAACCTGGAAAAAGGAGCGCCGTGAAGGTCTCCTCTCTGTCAATCCACCAACTCCTCGGAGGCGAACAGAAAGCAAGCAGCCCCCGAAGAGTGAAAGAAATGAAGAACAAAAGAGAGAGAAAGAGGCTGCGGACAGAGGTGAGCCGCCTCCTCCCCTCCCACGGAGGGGAATGGCGGCCGGCATCTCTAACTCCCCCATCCGCCCTCCATCTCGGCGTCCGCCCGGAAGCCTCGCTGGAGCCAAGAGGAGGCAAACGACGTGCCCCCACACGTCGAAGCCCTCTCCAGATCCGCGCGGCGACCGTCGGACCCGTCTCATGCACGCGCGGCGACCGTGGGATTCGACCGATATTCCAGGATAGCTGGAACCGGCCGCTCCCCGTCGTCCGCGGCGTCACCTTCTGAAGGGTCCTCCATGCTCCGATCGCGGCGGCGCAACGCAGAGAAAAAATGAGGGAATAGGAGCAGACCGCCGGCGAGAGTCCTAAGTGTTAAGAGGGAAGGAGCACCCTTCGGTCCTTTTTATAGGCCAAGGGAGGCCACGCGCCTTAAATGACTCCCCCCTCGAAAACACGCTACAGGACCTCCCTTGGAAGGTCACCTCCAATTCCTGGGTCCCCGCCCTAGCGGGATTCACGAAGCGCCTCGACTTTCAAATCGGTGGACGTATGAAAGGACGCCCCGCCAGAAGTCTCCCGAATCGGCATGCGAAAACGGTGCAAAGAATATCGGCACTTTCCAACTGCCCCCGATACGCCAGCCAATTCACGGCAAAGATAGCGATCAAACAAAGTAAGTTCTTTATTGCCTCCCATAAAGAAGTCCTCTTACAAAAGGAAAAACAGACAAAAAGGGGAATGGGCAAAATAAAGTAAAATACATCAGGCCTCGGGCCCACTTTGAAGCTCAGGAACAACAATAGGGGATGCGTCACCCCCGGTACCTTCGGTGACGGCCGGCCCGGACACTGACCTCGCCTGTGCGAGAACTGTCCTGGTCGTGAGCCCTCTCGGAGCCTCCGGAGTTGGTGACCCCGCTGGAGGTGACTCCTTCGGTTCTTCCCCGGCCGAGGATGAGGAGTTGGAAACTGACTCATCCGAGTCATAACTCTGGCCGTAAGGAAAATCACCCCCGGCAAGGTGCTCATTGGCATAGCTCATCGCCCGGTGATAGCCCTGCCTGAATCCCTTTCGAGCACCCCGGCGGAGCGCTACCTCATAGTAGGGGAGGGCAGCTTTAATCAAGTCGGCCGAGTAAGCTTCCGAGCCTTTATAACGCTCGATCGCCTCCGCCTCGACCTGCCCTACCCTTCCGGCAAGCTCAACACGAGCCCGCTCCGCCTCGGCCGCATGCTCTTCCGCCCTCGCCAGACACTCCTCTAGCTCGGTCATCCTCCGCTCGGCTTCGATCGTTCGGCCCTCCGCCCGGGCTCGGTCCGCCTCGGCCTCAGCACGAAGGCGCTCCGCGTCCTCCGCCCGATCCTGCAGCTCACCGCGCTCAAGCTCCCAGAGGCCATCCAGCTCGATGTGACGCTGACGCTCATCTTCCAGACGTTTGCTCTTCCTCTCGAGCGATTCTTGGGCCCTTGCTAGCTGCTCGGCCAGCGCCTCGGTTTCCCTTCGGCTCGACCGCGCCAACTCCCTGAATGTGAGGAACTCCCGCCGGAGCCCCTCATGCTCCCCCTCGAGCCGGGCTAGTTTTCCCTCGCATCCACCAAGGGTCCAGGCAAGCCTCCACCGTTCCGCCTCCGTCCGGGCGTGCGCCACCGCCATCACGGCCGCTGTCCGAGCTATGACCAGCCCGCCCTCCATCAGGACATCAAGGACCCCGACGGGAGTGTTGCGCCTTTCTCCCCCCCTCGTCCTCTCGGTGATCGACCGGCAGAACCGGTACAAGTCGCCCGAGATACCGAGCCTGTCCAGAGGCTCCGGCAAAGGGGACCGCTCCACCCTGGGCACCCCGCCAGAAGACCCTGTTCGGGCAGCGAAGCTGACCGCCCCGCGCGCCACGGTCGGTTGGGGTTGCGACGCCTCCACGGGTGAACCCCCACCCTCGACCGGCGCCGCGGGATCAGCCGCACCAAAAACTTCCGGCACGTGGGGCCGCAACGCCCCCGCGGGCGAACCCCCATCCGCGCCGACCGATCCCTCGGTCCCAGCGCCGGCCACACCGGCATCGGCCCCCTCTGCCCCCACAGAGGGGAGAGCCGACCCATCACCTCCCTCTGAGGGGCCCCTGGTCTCCTCGGCCCCCTCTCGCCCGGCGGATGGGAGAGCCAGCCCGGAGGGGTCGGCCCCATCCTGCCCCCGAGGGGGGAGCACCGCCGAGCCAGAATCGCCCCCGACGGCGGTAGAAAGGCCGGCCTTCTTGGCCCTTTTCCTGGCCTTCACGGCCTCCCGCAGTTTCCCCGCCAGGGGATCCTTGCGCTTCAGGCCGGTCGATCGAGAAGACCCCTCGGGGGCCACCCCCTTGCCCTTGTCTCGAGCCTGGGCACGACCCGCCGAGGCATCAGGTTCATCGGCTGCTGAGTCATCTCCCAGATCGATGACCTCGGCCGCCTCCTCCAGAGGCTCCCGCCTCACGTCTGCAACAAGGAGAAGCCCCAGTCAGGAGGAGGAAAGGAGCTACCACCCCAGAAAAAGAGCCTCAGGAGCTGTACCTGTCGACGTCAACCGCGAGAGAAGACACCGTTCGATGTTCTCCGACGTCACCAGCTCCTCGGTCGATCGACGGTCCTCCAGTAGACGGGTAGCCTGCTGCTCCACGTGGGGAGGGAATTCCTCCTGGCGAGGGGGCAGATTCGGATGAAAGTTGGGCGAGGTCCGGCATCTCCAGATCTCGTCCGTCACCACCGCCTTCACCCAGAAGAAGTGGGTCTTCCACCCCTTGTGCGAGGAGTCCTTTGTCGCAAGCGAGATGCAGCTCCTATTCCTCCGCGCCTGGATGAAGTAGAAGCCTTTCCCCGCCGACGGGTGCGCTTTCAACTCAAAGAAGAAATGGAAGAGGTCCAAGGAAGGAAAAATGTCGTGCTGACGACAAAGAATCCGGAAGGCCGAGAGTAGAAGATATGAGTTGGCCACCAACTGAATAGGCGCCAACCGAAAAAAATTAAGAAGCTGTAGCACGAAAGGATCGAAAGGGAGACGAAATCCGCTCTTCCAAGCCAGAAGAAAGGTGCAAATGTGCTCCCCGCGATCATCCAGACTCGTTTCGTGCGGAACGGCGGCAGCAAAGCTGTATCTGAGAGGCAGGCGAAAATGATGCTCCAGCCTCCGCACCTCCGCTTCCCCCAACTCACTGCAGTTGGGGACGGGTTCCCACCTCGCCGGCACAAGCTCCGGACTCTGACCCGCCATCGAGTCGGGGGAAGATCCCTCGTACGAGCTTGAAGACTCCGAGGGAGAAGGAAGTTGCCGGACCGCCTCTGCGGTTATCCTCGCCAACTCCACGAACGCCGCCGCAAGGCTCCGCGTCTCCGCTGTGCTCTCACGGCGCATCAAGAAGCAAGGAAAGCCTAAAACCCTGGAAGCCTAGAACGATGAACAGCGCCCCCTAAAAACCCCTGAGGGTGGCGGCGCGCTGTTCCGTGCTCCGAGAAAAAGGGGGGCCCTTCGTTTCGAATCCGTCAGGATCATCATTACGGGCCTCGGCGACCGCTATAAGCGACTCCATAACGCCAACGGAATTCCACCCACCTGAGCCACGCCAGTCCAAAGCCTCGAAAAACTACTCATCCGAGCCTCCTTGGCTCGGGAGTAGGAGGGGGACAAGTGGAGAGGGGGATTTCCGCAGCCCACCACAAAGGCAGCCCAACAAGACCCACAAGGTCCAACCAGGCGAGCCCGCCCGAGTGATAGCCCACAGGGCCCACTTAGGGAAGAAAAGCCCAATAAACAAGACTCGAGGAACAAACTCTCCCCGGCGGCCTTCTAGGCTCGGAGGGCCCGAGACAACGGTCAGGTCCCAAGGAAGGTCTGGCCTAAAGCCCTCTCCCCGTCCGAGAGAGATAGGCTC
The DNA here is from genome assembly GCA_022559845.1 of Amorphophallus konjac. Classification (NCBI taxonomy): domain Eukaryota; kingdom Viridiplantae; phylum Streptophyta; class Magnoliopsida; order Alismatales; family Araceae; genus Amorphophallus; species Amorphophallus konjac. The sequence goes on from CM040123.1 coordinate 103,109,015, forward strand.
TAGCCGACCTATCCGACCCCACCTTCGCCGGGCCATGCCTATCGCTCGGACAAGAGCTAGCATCCCCGAGGCTCAGTAAGGCCGGTTGATTATCCGCATGTGCAGCCGTTCAGAGTCCCCCGCCAGCGGGAGAGTCAGGGGAGCCGCCGGACTCCAAGGGGATAACGTTCCCACGATCAGGCCATGAAAGCCCCCGTTAAAGACGTAACTCCCGTCGGGAACCCCTCAGCTTGCAGGACTCCTGAAGGCGGCGCACTATTTAAGCAAGGGACACCCTCCGGAAGAAGGTAAGAGAGAAACAAGGCATTCACACACCCTAAGCTCCTGAGCACGATTCGCTTCACCCTCTGGTGGAGAGGATTCTCTCGCATCAGCTCTCTCCTCCCCCCATTATCGCTTCCACCATAGCTCTACTGACTTAGCCATCGGAGGGTTTTCCCCCAGGGAGATCCCCTGGGCCCTCTGATATGTTTCCCTCTCTTGCAGATTCATCTTCTGGTGATCCATAGCCCGCTCAGGACTCAGCGCGAGATCTCGCCTCTTCACTACTCTAGGATGCTTTTCTATTTCAAGGGCAGCAACTCTGTGTCCTGAGGACTTCTGTTCAAGACTTTCTGATATGGGAAATGTATGCTGGAGGTCTTGTTGGTCACTTTGGATGAAACAAGACCATCCATTCCGTGGAGGAGTATTTTTATTGACCTGGCCTGAAGAAAGATGTGGCCAAGATTGTAGCCCAGTGTAGGACGTGCATAATGGCCAAACAGGTCAAACAGAATACTGGTCTCTACACTCCTCTCCCCATTCCTGATAGACCATGGGTTGATGTGAGCATGGATTTTATCCTTGGGTTACCACGCACTGCTCACAAACATGACTCCATCTTCGTGGTCGTTGATAGGTTCTCTAAGATGGCCCACTTCATTGCATGTTCCAAAACATCTGATGCATCTAGAGTAGCCCACCTATTCTTTGATGAAGTCGTGCGTCTGCATGGTCTCCCCCAAACCATAGTGTCTGACCGCGATGTCCGATTCACTAGTTATTTTTGGAAGACACTTTGGCACCTAGTTAGCACTAAGCTAAAATTTTCCACTGCCTATCACCCCCAAACCGATGGGCAAACAGAGGTCATCATCATAAGTTTAGGAAACCTTTTGAGGTGTCTTGTAGGGGAACATTCTGGCAATTTGGATCTTCTTTTACCCATGGCCAAATTTGCATACAATAGCTCTGTCAATAGGTCCATAGGTATGAGTCCATTTGAGGTCGTGCATGGATACAAGCCTAGGAAACCCGTGGATCTCATTCCCCTCCCCCTCGAGTCTAGAACATCCAAGTCAGCTGAGAAATTTGCACAACATGTCAAAAGTCTGCACGAGTCAATTAGCAAGCAAATAAACCTCAGTAATGAGACTTACAAACATTTGGCTGATTCGCATAGGCGTCACCATGAATTTCAAGAAGGTGACATGGTTATGGTACGGGTTCAACCCGAACGACTCCCCTTAGGAGCCGTTAAAAAGTTGCAAGCCCGTAGTGATGGTCCCTTCTCAATTCTGCGGAAGATTGGCTCCAATGCGTATGTTGTGGACTTACCTCCTGAATATGGGATTAGCTCGACCTTTAATGTGGCAGACCTAGTGGCCTACAAGGAACCCACAGTGATTCCTAGTGACCCTTTCGAGCCTTCTCCTCCCATTGCGAGTGAGCCCAACCCTGTGCATCCCACAACCTCGAGAGCACCATGCGAGCAAATTGAGAGGATACTGGATGAGCAAGTGACAACTACACGAAGCCAGGTGTACCAGCGCTACCTTGTCCGCTGGCGGGACTGGCCACCTTCTGATGATTCCTGGATCAACCAGGAAGATCTCCAGTGCCTCGATCCAGATCTGCTGGAGCACTACCACGTACAGCAGTGTCCCCCCTTACTCTAGGAGGGTTGGTGGAGACACCGGGCCCACTACTCGGAGCCGATGCTGTACCGCCCCGACTGCACCGAGCTTGTGACTCAGAGACTTGTTTGAAGACTCAGCATCCTGAATACATATTTATACGTATTTGTGTATCTGTGTGTGTACGGTGGTATTTGTATTATTAAACCACCATATCTTATTTTATTTTTTACCAAGTCAAAGTATTGTATTTTATTAGGGTCCAAGTCAAACATTGGTTGGTGAGCTTTATTTTATTAGGCTAAGGGCATAAGAGCAATAAGGTGAATGTTAAAGGTATAAGTGTTATGGCCTTCTCTCTATATAAAGGGGGCTAGGGTGTTGTTATACATATGAATGAAAGAATCAAAGTTGATATCACATAAGGTGCCTTTGTCTTTTGTGCTTCCCTTCTCTCTTAGCTTCTTGTGAGTTTTGAGAGATTGCCCGGTGTGAGACCGTCTGGTGTGAGGTCGAGCTGTGCGAGACAGCAACTATCTCATCGTGTTCGCGTCCAGGAGCTGCCGTCGATCCATCCTCCTACGCCGTTCGCGTCAAAGACCACTCAAGCTAGAGGTCTAGTTTATGATCGCTTTGTTAAAGGTCCAATGCAGCCATGAACTTTACAGTAGCCGAGAGAAAGTCTTGAAATTCTTCAAGAAGAAGTCCCTCCAGATCCCCCGCTCAAAGTGGACTTCGGGCTTCTTTCCTTGTTTCACCTAGATAAACCTCCCGATGATGCCTCTTCTATAGGCACATTTCTTGCTCTAGATAGGCCCGCTCCTATTTTCTTCATTCCCTTTCAATTTCATCCACCATTTCCTCCACTCCTCACTCATCCGGTCGTGGGACAATCGACCCACGTTGTCTGCACATTCACCCATGACCACCAAAAAAAATGCCAATTCTCAAATGTGGGCTTGCAAGCTCACTGTTGAAGAATCCTCCTCTTGGGATCATGGATCCCTCAGCCAAGGGCCAACACTTTCCACCTTGAACCTTCCTTCACAAGCTCCCCTTGTACATAGTCGTGTAGAGTCTAGTTCGAGTCGGGGTCTATATATAGCGTCCTCCCCCACCCCCAAGCAATCTAGGGTCCGTCAAGTTCCCGCGCGTTACCTCAGCCAACTGGCCGAGAAGTGCGAGTAACTATGTTAGGTGTCCGATTTCACATCAGCTCCCATTCCCTTAGGGGTAGTCGAACTAGAAGGATCTTCATCAGATGACGGCCTGAGAATCTACGTGTTAGAGGAAGATGATGATGATGGAGAAAAAGAAGAGCCATTAGAGGATTGCGCTGATCCCATAGCTCCTTTCGTCGATGGAACAAGAAGATTTGATGAACCCTATGTATCCGTCGATGAGTCTACCAAGGGAATTGATGTCGACACCGAGGATAACCCGAAGATTATCTTGATAAGTGCCAATTTGAAGAGTGAACAAGAAATGTGGCAGTTCTTAAGGAATTTCCCGACGCCTTCGCTTGGTCCTACGAGGACATGTCAGGTTTAGATCCATCACTAGTAGAACATCGCTTGGTTCTAAAGCCCGATGCGCGAGCTGCCAAGTAAAAATGAAGGCGACTTCACCCAAAGCTCACACTCAAGGTCAAGGAAGATGTGGACAAGCTCCATAAAGCCAAGTTCATCAGGGTAGTTTTGTATCTGCAATGGGTAGCTAACATCATCCCTGTTATGAAGAAAGATGGTAAGGTCCGAATTTGCATAGATTTTTGCGACCTCAATCGTGCTTGCCCAAAAGATGATTTTCCTCTTCCACATATAGATGTCATGGTAGACAACACCGCCGGCGATGAAATGCTATCCTTTATGGACGTCTTCTCGGGGTACAACCAAATCCGCTTAGCGGAAGAAGACCAGGAGAAGACATCTTTCACCACCCAGTGGGGGACCTATTGCTATGTCGTCATGCCCTTCGGACTTAAGAACGCAGGAGTAACATATCAAAGGGCAATGATTACCATCTTCCACGATATGATGCACATTCATATGGAGGTATACGTGGATGACATTCTGGTTAAGTCCAAGACTAGGAGCGGCCATGCAGAGGTCCTCCACGCAGTTCTCCAGCGGTCTCGGGAGCACCAACTCAAAATGAAGCCCAAGAAGTGCATATTGGGGTCTCTTCAGGCAAGCTTTTAGGGTTCATAGTCAGCAATAGAGGAATTGAGATTGACCCTAACAAAGCCAAGGCCATTGCCGAAATGCCTCCTCCCAACAACATCAAGGAAGAAGTCCGAGGTCTAATCGGGCATTTGAAATTTATTAGGAGATTCATATCTCATCACTCTCAATGATGAAAGCCCTTTTATGACATGCTGAAAGGAGAGGCTAAGTTTGAATGGAATGATAAGTTTCAAAAGGCCTTCGAAGACCTAAAGAGTTACCTTCAAAATCCTCCCATTCTGGCACCCCCGATCCCGGGTTGGCCTTTACTACTCTATGTGTCGACCAAGGAGGAATCTGTTGGAGCAGTGCTAGGTCAATACGATGACGTAAAGAAAGAGCGGGTAGTCTACTACCTATCCAAGTTGTTCAATGAAGCGGAGAAGAGGTACATGTTAGTATTGGGTGTCCTACAAGCCAATCTCAGGTCAGGTAGGCCCGATAGTTGTACAATCTTATTCATCATTAATAAAGTGATATTTGAGTGTAAATTGGTAATTACATATTACTCTACGATGTCCTTAGGATATGTGGTTGTAAAGTCAACTCGAGATGGGATCTCGATTATGAGACTAACTTCACATGGACACATACCTTAAAATTGTCCCTGGTTGGAGGGTAATCACTCGGGGACTTTGATTACCTATTAAACCAGTACACATGATGTATGGGTGAGTAGTCTCATGGTCACTGGTGCGGGGCACCGATACATATGTGTAGGTGTACGTTCTAGGAGGATGTACACTGGACTGATCCGCTATTAGATATTCATATGGTTGATTATACCTAATGTCAACTGAAGATTCAATTGTCTCACTAGCATCGTTGGTCCTTTGACCTGAGACTTTGATTGGATCTTACATGAGGACTGGAATGGTTTAATACTTGGCTAAGTGACTTTAACCATAAGTCATAAATTGTCAAGTCATTAACCATATCAGGATATGTGTGAAGATCATCAAAGGTCAAGAAGGGATCGCTCACTATCGGGTATATATCAGACAGTTAATGGGTCATGACACTGACGCTCCACTAAATCCTTGGCCAGGGTCGTGTGAATTCGTTTAGAACGGACGTCATACACTTTAAGGAGGTCGTGGTCGAATGGCACGATCACGGAATTTGGTAGTTACCGTACCCTTGATCGAACCATACTTATAGAAGGAGCGAGGGATTATAGCGATGCGGCAACTGTAGACTTACAGGCACCAGACATGGTGGTTTGAACTCGGCGTCCTCTGGGATCACGTGGATTTGCTTGAACCAACGTGATCAAAGGTTTGGAATAAATTAAACTATTATTAGGTTCTGGTAGAAGTGAATGATACGTTTAATTTACTTCTAATTGGGAATTAGAAGTTAATGGGTCTTAAACTAGAGTGACTATGAGCCTAGAGGATCACACACAATGGGTTCTCGGATGATGGGGTATTATTATACAGATGTATATGTTAAAAGCCTTAAATTCTTTTGGGAAAAGAATAATGAGAAAGGCTTCCTATATGTAGATATAATAATGCAAGGACACATACACAATATATGTGGTTAGGGGCTCTTTTAGAAAGTGCCCAACCTATATATATATGTGTGTTGTGTGTTACGTGGGTGGCATTGGGTGGATACATTTGATGCTTCAAAGGGTGAAATGTTCAACATGCGAGCTGCATTGTTATGGACTATTAATGACTTCCCTACATATGCATACATGTCAGGTTGGAGCACTAAAGGGCGACTAGCTTGCCCAGTTTGCAATAAAGATACATGTTCCATGTGGTTGGATGCTAGTGGGAAGCATTGTTACACTGGTCATAGGAGATGGTTGAGGAAAGATCATAAATTTTGATTCATGTCCCATCGATTTGATGGAAAGGAAGAGTTAGAAGATACTTTTTTTCTACAACCAAGCACATAAGGGAAAAACCCCACTTCCCTTCTCTCCTCCCCTCCCCTCTCTCTTGCTCTCTCTCTCTCTTCCTATTAAGGAAGAAAGGCTTAGGGAAGAAGAAGGGATTTCAGAGGATCGGTAGATATCGTCATTGCACGAGGATCCGTGTGGATCAACTCTAGAGGCCATACATCTGTGCGGCTCTGCGTTCGTGAAAATCTGCATCGGGCACTGCAGACAACATCATTCTGTGCAAGGTAAAGATCTACAACCCATCTTTGGGGTTGGGTAGTTTTATTGCATCGATTAGAGCACGGTTCTAGGATTCCATAAGGGCCTGAGTTCGATATTTGATTTTTATTATCTGCTGCGCTACCCGAACCAGGCTGTCAGAATCCTTACAGTGGTATCAAAGCCAGGTTACGCTCTGATTGATGCAATTTCTCTGCATAGAATAAGATTTAGGGGTTATTTTCATGATCTTCAATTACTACCATGGATTAGATATGAAGTAATCGGATTACAGGATGTTGGGCATCCTTGTTCGCGGAAGAGCGAAATCGGATTACGGGATGCTAGGAATCCTTGTTTGCGGAACACCACAATTGGGGAACGGGATGCTGGGCATCCTTGTTCCCAAAAGCTTGTGTGGGCGGCCACGCCCCGCGTGGGCGGCCACTGCCACGCGGGCTGCGTGGCGGGCGCCGCCTTGCAGCATAGCGTGGCGAGTGCGCGGGCCCGCCACGCGGGCCCATACCATTGTCTGGGTTTGAAGTCTTGGAGCAGCTTCGAGACTTGACTTTTAAGGTAAGTAAATGTCGTATTCAATTGAAAGGAAAAAGGAAGCGGAAGAAGGTGGCGCCTATAGATGTCAACAAGTATTTGAATTGGAAGAACCACAGCATTTTTTTTAAATTGCCATATTGGAAGTCCTTATTGCTGCGCCATAATCTTGATGTGATGCACATTGAGAAGAATGTTTATGAAAGTATTGTTGGAACACTCTTAACAAGTGATGGAAAAAACAAAGATGACTTGAAGGCTCGCCAAGATTTACATACCTTGGGTATAAGGCCATCTCTTCATCCACAACAAGTTAGTATAAAGAAGACAATTTTGCCACCTGCAAAATTTACATTGAGCAAAATGGAGAAAGATATGATTTGTAATGTTTTAAAGAAAGTGAAAGTTCCTGATGGTTACTCTTCCAACATAGCAAGACGTTTTAGCACTCCGGATAATAAGGTTTGGGGCTTGAAAAGTCATGACTACCACATGCTTCTACAACAATTACTTTTAATAGCACTTTGAGGCATTTCACAAAGGGAAGTATCTGATGTCCTTACCAAAATATGTCATGTTTTTTAGACTTGTGCTCTAAAACATCTTCAGTAGATCATTTCTATAAGCTTGGGCAACATGTTGTAGGTGTGCTATGTCGGATGGAGATGATATTTCTCCCTAGTTTCTTCAACATTACGGTGCACTTGATCATTCATCTTGCTGATGAAATTAGGTTGGCTGGCCCTGTAAATTATAGGTGGATGTATCCCATTGAAAGGTATTGTTATGATTTAATTATTAGAATAAAGAGTACAAGTCATGAAAGATTATTTACTATTGACTTGGTTTATCACAAATTTTCATATGTAGGTATTTGGTGAAGTTGAAGTCTTATGTGCGTAACAAAGCATCTCCAGAAGAATGCATTGCTGAGGGCTACATAGCTGAGGAAACCTTAACATTTGCATCAAGATACCTTCATGATGATGTAGAGACGTGGCTAAATAGGCCAATTCGAAATGCAGAAAGGCATACTCTTCCAACAGAGGATGGTTGGGAAATATTTTCAGAAGTAGCACGTCCATTAGGGGTTGGTGTTGGTGTGAATGTGCAACGAGAAGAGTTGAGCCAAGCCCATCGTTATGTGTTGTTTAACTGTGATGCAATTGCCCCGTATATAAAGTAAGTAAAGAAGCCATTGTTTTACCCCACATATATAATTAAAGCTCCTTAGTTAATGTTATTTATGACATGCTGTAAACACTTTGATGAAGTTAAGAAAAAAATTCCTCGCTTAAACGAGATGGAGATTGAACGACTCCATACGTCTGAATTTCCAAGTTAGTTTTCCAAGTATGTAAGTGACTTTAATTTTTTTCTCCCTTAAATAATACCTACTTATGAAGAGTATTATAACTACAGTATATTCTTGACTATTATAGGTACACAAATTGCAAGAACAATGTGAAGAGGCCATATCATCTAATATCTAGTGGTTGAAAGATGGCCCAATACCTATGGTGAAGAAATATGATGCATGCATCGTCAATGGTTTTCACATTTTCACACAAGAGGTTGAATCTCGTCGAGTGACACAAAATAGTGGGGTGGTATTGTCTGCTCAAACGTCAAGTTTTGCAAGTGCAAAGGACAAAAAACCCTTTCATGGTGAATTGATTTATTATGGGTTCATCAATGAAATTATAGAATTGAATTACTATGGAGAGATGAGAATTTTGCTCTTCAAGTGTGATTGGATTGATGTTAATCGAGGCATTAAATGTGAAAGAAACTTTACCCTTGTCAATCCCACTTGTAGATTGAAAACTACAGAGCCTTTTGTCTTAGCCTCTCAAGTAGAGCAAGTATGGTATGTTGAAGATCCAAAAGAGAGCGGTCGGTATGTTGTCCGGAAGACAAAGCCAGGAGACTTCTTTGACGTGCAAGATGACAACAAAGAAGATGAAGGAGACCTCTTAGACATTGAGCCAATGCACAATGTTGGTGGTGATAGTGATAGTGATGGCTACGATGTACAACATCGGTGGGAAAGAGATGACATTGAAGGGATAGAAGTTCCAACTTAGAATGTATTTGTATTGTTCACTAAAAATATTATTTTTGATTTCTTTAATTTACTTATTTTTGTTGACATACATATATTATTTACCCATGCAATGCAAAAGTAGCTTTTCCTTATCACCTAAGCAGAGAATTCAGTATTTTTTAGGCTCACCTAGTTTCTGTGAATTTAGGGTGATATTTTGTTGATTTTTTGATCAAATTTAGACATGGGATATTAAATGGTGAAAACAGTGACATGGGCTTCGGAGGTAATTCATGACACTGTAGGTGAACTATTGTCAAACCGGGGGATGATAGCATGCATCAAGTTTTAATGTATAGTAACCTTATTGTCTTCTTTTTGGCTAGGATTGTCAATTGTATCACAGTTGTGAAAAATTCCAAGTATAACACAGCACTTGCTGTGGACTTTAACGTGGGATGCTTGCGCTCTTTGATTCCAATTGTTTGATTTCTCGTAGTAGTGGCATTTATTATCTCACTGTTGGCTTTATCTATAAGCATTTCTCCATGGCTTTAGGCATAAGTATTCTGTTATGAGGAAAGGTTTGATTAATACTTGCAAACATAGATTCCAACAAAGTTTCATCTTTATCACAAGCATATACAAATTGAGCATGTTTCAGTAAACATTACAAGACCATGTAATAGAACTCCATTGCTATCTTTGGCCTTTTTTAAATTTATTTTGGACGCATTTGTTAATATTTATTATGTGATTACAATGGGATCATATGTTCTCCGAGCTACACTGGAGATTAGGCATTAGTAACAAGATAGTTCCCAACTGTCATCAACTACTTATTAAGCCAAATATTAATGTTATTTTTTTATCTTTCTCATTCTATATGGCCCTCTTTCATTGACAGCCAGCATAGCTACTGAGCGGTAGTGACTGCCTGTGCACACAATCATGTAAGACCATAAGTTCCTTCATTTGAACTGTTCTAGCATACCAATGTGAATTGGTTTACCTTTATAACTTAAATGTGCATGCAGGGCTAGGAAAAACAAAAGGATGTTGAGGTTCAAGGAACCTGATACTGAAATTTCCAATGAAGGAATGTGGGGCCCTAGTCCAGGGTCAGGGGTGCAAACACGAAGGTTGAAAAAACTTGGTGAAATATACACCAAGTCAACATCTCAAGATAAGCTTGATACTGACGTGTTTCAGGCCTATGCAGAGTGAGTCTTCACACTCCTTGTCTAAATGTTAGGTGATTTCTATTAAACTGTTTACTTGTTATAACCTTTTTCAGGCAATTGTGGGAGGAGACACCGAATGAGAGGAAGTCAAATTGTACATATGTAGATTGTCTATAGTTTAGTATCTTCTTAGATGGCTCATATGAGAAGGTGATGCTTTGGCTGAAGCCAGAAAAATTATTTTCAATGGCATACATATTCATTCCAATTGTACGTTGGTAAGTGATATCTTCATCTTTTGTTATATAGCTGGTACTAAATTTTGGAGTATATTATCCTAATATGATTCATATAGGGACCATTGGAATATACTCATTTTATGCAACTTTGATAAGAAATTTGGAGACCCAGCAGGCCCATGCATGATACTTTTGGATTCTTTGTTAAATGCTAATCCTAAGAGAATGGCACCTGCTATCCGATGGTATATGCTCCCTATCTCTCTTGTATATGTTTATTATATGTTGGTGATCTGAATAATATAATTTTCTTTGCTCAGTTTTGTGTTAGACATATTTCGGGAGGAGGGTAGACAAGAGTCTGATGCAGAGATACATTCCATTCCTATTTTTGTTACAAAGGTTTGTGTTTATTTCATACTTTGTTGAACATAACTTTTTCATCATAATTACTAAGTAATATTTTCTAATGCATGTACCTATTGGTAGGTCCCACAACAAAGGAATGGTTCAGAATGTGGCATGTTTGTTCTATGCTACATGTATCTATTTTTGCAAGATGCTCCAACGCCCTTCAAGCTGGATGGTTATCCGTATTTTTTATGTGTTTTCAAAGCCAAGTTGACATTACTTTATGTTGATATCTTTCACTTATATGATATACGTTTCTTTCTTGGCATTTTCAGTTTCATGAGAGTTGGTTTACCTATGATCATATAGATGCATTTGAACATAATCTTAGAGGCGTTTACAGAGGTGGTGAGGCAAAAGTTGGCAATGGAAGTGAGAAAATGGAGGGAGGCCAGAAAAAGACTGTAGGTTAGCAGGGTGATGGAGGCCAGAAAAAGGCTGAGATATTAGTGGAAGGGCAAGAAGTTGATGGAGGCCAGAAACAGGCTGAGATATTGGTGGAAGGGCAGGAAGTTGATGGAGGCCAGGAAGTTGAAGGAGTCCAGTAAGTTGAGATATCTAAGGAAGGGCAGCCGAGAGATCAAGACATTAACACAATGGATTCTAAAGGAAGTGAGGGCGTTGCTAGTCGGAGGAAATGAGGATGTACCTTGTCCCATGATGTGCATGGCATGGATGATGGCAAGTTGATTTGTGTTGAGTGGAATGACCTGGGATAGCCAGTGGGTGCTGGGGGTGTTCATTGAGAACTTTCTTGGGTACAATGGGAAAGAATTCGGACAAGTTACCCATTTTTTACCCGAATTGGAAGAAAATGCCAAACTCCAATAAAGATGATGTTTGGGATTATATAAAGGTAATGTAAGACCACTTAGTCCTTTTTTATTAGGAAAAGTGAAAATGTGACTTCTGTTAATTTAGTATCTGTTATTGTATTCACTGCATGAAATGATTAATTATTTCCATTTGTCTTGTAGCGAAAGTATGACATTGATGAATCACGGAGGTTGTGGGTCATGAAAGATCTATCGTTGAAGTGGAAATACTTCAAAAACGTTATCTGGAGGCGGTTTTTCAATCCAAAGTTGAGAGCGAGCCAGCAAAAGGTTCCAGATGCGAAAATAATTAGCCTACAACAATGGAAAAAGGCAGTGAAAGTTTGGAGTGGAGAAGAATGGCAGGTAAATCACTGTCTACCGGCCCTTATTATTTTTCCTGTCTAATTTCAGATCTATTATTATTTCGTTATCTGACTAATTTATTCTAACTTCAATGTAGAAAAAAAGTGTAACAAATAAAATGAATAAGAGTAAACAGAAGTGGTTCCATTGTGCTGGCACAAGGACAGTGGTAGACATCCGCAAGATGGAGGTTATATAATAATTTAGTTTTCAATTTCTTCCTTTTGGCTGCATCTAATAAGTCTACTGAATTTTTTTTTTGATGCATTAGTACGATAAGACAGGGATTATTTTGGATCGCTCAGATTTGTTCATAATTACGCACGTGCGCAGAGATGGAAAGTCTGTCAATGAAGAATGCGTTGCTGTCATAGTAAGTTTTTTTAAAGGAAAATATCGATGCAACAAATAAGTCAGCAGGTCCGTGTCACATAAATGAGCTTTGATCAAAACATGGCAGGAAAAGTTGAAGGATATAAAGCGGTCTCGTGGTGATGCAAGCTCAATCGGTCCCCGTCCAGTTGCAGTTCAAGGCGATGCATACGCTCAGGTTCTTGGTGACGATAGATCTGGCCGTGTTCGTGGTGTAGGGACAGGGCTAACTCCCTCTACTTTGTGGGGGACATGTCATAATTTGTAGGCCGAGAATAACCAAATGAAAAATTGAGTGAAGGACTTGGAAGCTTGGTTGGCCAGGGTTGAGCAATCATCTATATAGGTGGGTGCAATCACATTTAAGAATGCCATTTAAATGTGTGCAAAAGTTCATGGTATGTATATGATAACCAGGGAGGGAATGGAGCTACGCAAAGAAATGTGGAATCACAGGCATGTTCGTCAGTAGCGAGTAAGGAAACAGTAACAGACCAGGTAACAATTCATGTTTGTGCATAAAATCTTTCAATTAAAAATTGACATGCGATCACAGCCAGTGGGTGCATCTAGATTATATGAATCCATTTGCTACGAAAATGAGCACCAAATTGTCTCTACCATAGCTGTTATCCTGAGCCCTTGGGCTGTATATTTCTTCCTACATTCATATTCTTTATGGCAGAGTTTATGACAAGTAAAATAGACTGCTGGTGCATTTTGAGACATTCAGACATGTATTCACATTGGACATGCATTCCAGGCTTGGTAGATTGAGAAAGCTAAAAAAAGGCATAGCATGCAGCAGAGTGAGGGAAAGAAAATTGAAAGAAAAATCGTGTACATCTTTAGCATGGAAATATTTGAAATAATTGTCTTAGAAGATGAGATGTTCACCATTGAGCATGTCTAATTGGCTATTAGGTTGAATCCCTTCCTTAGATTTGGCTACATCTATCCCTATCTCTTAATTAAAGATTGTCTTCTTCTTCTAGTCATGTGCATTAAGAGCACCCTTTTGTCAGCCAAACCACTAATCTAAGCTAATGTAACCCAAGTGTTCTCTCCTTTTATCTTATGCTTTCTAGTTGTTTAGTTGTGAATCCTTGGGCAGCACAGCTCTGTGTGCCAACCCCACAGCAAACAAAACACTTAAAATAGCCCCCAGGTTTAACGTTAACGTCCACAGGAGATGATGGCAACTTATCCATTGGGAAGCGATCCTACAAGATGAACAAATCAGTCTCCACTGCTAATTATATTCTTAGATAAAGGATGAATGGCATTGAGATGTATAATCTTATCCAGCAAATGTATGTGAACATTTGGATGAGATATGCATTTTATAGTTCTACTTGTGCCTTACACATTCATGTTATCTTGCTCTGCACCCACTTCTGAATCTCTGATGAGATAAATGGGAGAAAGCTAATGGGGTCTATATATGGGGCACTTCAAGAACTAAGCTTCCGAAGATCATATTTCTATAGAGTGGGAAGAACTCTGCTTGCAGGCCTTTAGTTGTTGGATGTGGTCAATGATGTCATACCCCTTTCTAATAAACTGTGTGTGCGTGTGTGCCTTATGGAACCCACCATAAGTCCCTATTGGTCTGAGGGACCCTCTAATGAAATATGATAATGTGAAATCAATAGATTCTGAAATAGTTGGGTTTAAAATAATAAAAACAAAAACATTATTTTATTTTGTGATCATTTTAATAAAATGTAAAATAAAATATTGTTTTGTAAAATTGTGCTTTCTGGTTTATTAATATTTTGGGTAAATTTTGATAAAGGGAATTAGATATTTTTAGTATGACACCAACCTAAACAAAATGAATCTAGACATGTAGTAATCTCGGTGTTTTATGTCAATCCAAAACAACCCTTTGATGTAGAATGATAGAATTTTCAGTCTAAGACCTCAGGGTTCCTTTGCTTAATCTTGTTTATTTGGCTGATTATACATAACACTTTGCTTAAAACATTGTATTTGCCCTTCCTATTTTTTTCTGGGAAACGGCCAACTACCCTATGAGTGGTGGTCTTGAATGTATCTATTGCATACCCAAAATCCTTTTCTGGACAACCCCGGATAGGCTGCTGTTTTCACCCCGGGGAGGTTGGCCACCCTGGGCAGGTCCCTACTGCAGGCTCACCTCGGAGAGGTCCTGCTGCAGTGGGGAAATCCCTGCTGCTGCTGTTTCACCCCGGAGAGGTCCGGGGTCATGGGCTGCTATCCCTATTGTGGGGTTTCACCCCGGGGGGGTCTAGGGTCTGGAGCAGTCCACCCCGGAGAGGTCTGGGATCATTGGCTGGAGCAGTCCACCCTAGACTGGACAAGTATTGCTGAGATGGGTGGTCTAGTCACCCCCTTCAAAGCCCCCCTAGAGAGTTATGATCGCCCCTCTTTGTAGTGGTGAGCTTAAGCAATAGATCACCTTACATGTGGGTAGGCAAAAATTGTTGCCAACAACTACCCAACATGTTGATAGAGGTTTTAACTCTTAAGTGGTTCATTTGTTTTGCCAATGCCCTACCATTGTAAATACAGTAAAATGTGAGACACAGTAACTTGAGCGCATACCTACAGGGCATTGTATATATATACAACTCTATAAGCATGAAAATAAAGAGAAGGGCCAATCTCAGTGTCACTTCCATTGTCTTGCTTGGTGTACTGGTGTTTGTAGAACGACTGCAGAGAGAGGGACATGATCATGGACAAATAGTTGCCGGATTCAAACTCTTCTGGCATCTATGGCATGCTTGGTGCTGCAACAACTACTAAACTATCCTCGACACTAAAATGATAATATTACTTCACTGTCTGGTGGAGTAAAAAGTTTAAATGTGGCATAGGGGATATATGATTTGAATGCTATCATTTTGGAAGAATTTGTGGTACCATCCACTTTCAGTAAAAGAAAGAAAGAATTTTATCATTTTGAACATAGATACAGGATCACAAACTTGTGAAGGCCAGCTTTTGATTTCACTATCAAAAGGATGTTGATGTTTGTAAGGCATTTAATCATGACTAAGTAGCAAATGACAGTATAGCACTTCAAATAACAGTAAACAAAACATCTCTAGCTGTTGGGTCAGAAATGGAGTGGGAAGCAAATGTTTCCAACTCTACTTTGAATCAGAATAATGGGAGTGGAAGTATGGTAGAGTTGGATTGTGACCAGGGATTACCATGGTGTTATTAGATAAGGATCATGATAGGATCAGCCAAAGTGCCCAATCCAAAGGAATAAAGTTGATCCCTGTACAGGCTTTATTTTTTATTTTTAGAAAATCCTAAAAATCAATATAACACAATAACACTCATATCGTATGGAAGCAACATCAACACAGTGCTCCATAGGGATCAAACGTCAATTGGGGTTTGGCACTGGGGGTATGAGCTGGGGAACCCAGGTTGAGATCCAGTCATGAACTGGTGGTTTAACCACCCCTAGACTGAAAAGTTCTATCAACCCCAAACCAAGTTGGCTCAACCCAATTTAGTCTAAATTTCACTCTTGCTTGTGTTTTCTTTCCCTAACAATCCTTTACATCCACAGGGAAAAAGGTTGTGTAACCCCACTCCCTCCTCCCAATAAGTGGTATGGCTGGATTTGATCCTGATTCGGATCAGCCAATCCTATAAACCACATTGGAAACAGAGTCAGAGTCACCCGCTTCCAGTTTTATTTCTGATTACCATATTCCCTCCAGAGATGAGATCGAAAGTACGTGTTCACAAAATCTGTTGAAAATCTTTGAATTATGGGTAATATTAATTTGAGCCTTATCAGGATGGCCGTATTAGGCAGTTAAATCTGTAGGTGCAAGAACAAAAGTTGTAGGGGGCCCACTGGCTCTTATTACATTTTCAGGCCAATAACACTTAGGCTTCCAGCAGTTCACTCCTTAGATGAGCATATTCTAGGGTGGGGAAGGGAGGACCAACCATGATCCCTGGTCACAAGGCTTGAGTGCTTGAGTGCACTTTTCTTTGCTCTGTGGTAGTGTCTTTTTTTTTCTTTTTCTCCATACTGCCTAGTAAGGTGAATGGGAGCAGGTTGGCACTATTTCATGGTGCCCTAGGAGGTCCAATGCCAATTGACTAAGTATAATTGGCTGGCTCTGTTTGTGAGGAAGACTAGCTCTTATATGGAAATATTATCAGAAACTTGGCTTTCCATCTTTGATTCTGATATGTTGTTGGCATTTATGGTTAAGGTAGATATTGGAAATAGAATGAAGTTAATTTCTGTTTCCAAATTGTCGGTATCACGTCGAAGGATTGGGTAAATGGATTCTGTTGACACCCGACTAAGGCCACTCTCTTAGTGGATGATGCCGCAAGGCAATAGACTAAAGACCAAACATAACATAGATAGAGTTTTACATCCATAAGTTTCAGGAACATACTGCCAAATCTGAATTACACTTCACACCAATAGATAATATATGACACAAGATTGATTTTACTATGGTACAGAATGGAATAAAAAGTAATATAATCAGCAAGGGGATTGGAAGCATGATTAACTTGATTCAGAAACAGCATTTAATAATTGAAAGAGTTCTCCAGCAATGGGAGAAGATGATTCATTGGAAAGTCTTTGCTCTATGAGTCTTCACTGCAACCAGAGAAATGAATGTCTGCAAATTGCTTATAGACTGAAACTTATTTATGTAGTCAATAGAATGGGCAAGATATAAATATATCTGGAATCTATTTATTACAGAGGAGGATGGGAAAGATGTAATTACAGTTATGTAGGAAATAGACCATATTACTAAGTAGCAATACTGAAGAGGATCTACAACCTTGAGTATCAAAAACATCATAGTAATTTAGATGTGTGCCTCAAGTTTACATGACGGAGGAGGATGTATAATACTAAATAGTCTAACAGTCTGAATATCAACATTGGCTCCTAAATGATAAACTATATTCATTTTTTACAATTACTATTTTTAGCAATTTTTCATATATTTGAAGAGGAGATTTATCTGTTTCACTTTTGTCAGACTGTAATAATAAACTTGTCTTGACATAAGAGTTTCCACACTGAAAGGCTATGTAGAAGCATAGAACGTAGAGCAAACAAATTATATAAACTTATCCAATGTCTTTGTGCCATACAAAAATGGAACCTTGTGTGAAAAAAACAATTATAAGCTTCTTGCACCATAATTATATCCTCAATGGAAGGTGATTAATAAAGGAATGGTCCAATTAAAGTAGTAGCAATAGTATATGCTGAAAACACATCACTAATTACTATGTGGCATTCAATTGAATGGTACTAGTGGCATTCCATTTTCTATCAGTCAATTGATTACTACTATTTCATTCTCAAGCTATATACTAACTTCCTAATTGTTGTTGTTATTTTTCCTTTTAAAATGTTTCTACTGCTTTGTAAGCATCTATGTATTGTTGCAATTATTGTACAAAGTTCTATTTGAAGTTCTATTTGATGCTTCTATTCTTTTATGTTGCACAGTTGCAAGGGAAGTGGGTGAAACTGTTAGATCTAGAAGGAGAGCATGTGGCAACTGGTCTTGTAATAAGTGTTGATAAAGATAAAGTTGTGATAGGGCGACAGATAGGACATGCTTATTATGAAGTATCAGTTTTACATGCAAACAAGCTCGAATCCCCCCTTGTTATTAAAGATCAAGAAAGAAAGAAAATTAGAGATGCACTTAGGAGCCATATTCTTTGGCTCATAGAGTATGTAAAGTATCTTTCTTATTTGTTAAGAAAATATTGTCATATTTAACTTTTAAGTGAAATTACTTATAAATATTTAACTATTTTGCAGGTTATAGTCGATGCACGGAACAGTTCATCTCCCAGCTCTTGATTCCCTTACTAACATGGTGATATATGTTAGACCGGACCCTCGTTTTTGATATATATACTGATTGTAATATAATGTTTACACTAATTTTGATTGTGTATATATTTTCAAATACATGCACTTGTTTGTTGTTCATGAAACTTTGCTATATTTTTTGTGATTGCAATGTTGATACATTGCCACAATCATACTTGATGATAGTATTTTGTATATAATATCAAGTTATGGTTTGAATGTGAATGTGCAGATTTCTTGATCTATGTGAATGATGTGAATGTGCAAGTTTTGAATGTGTAAAATTTGTGAATGTGTACAAGTTATGGTTTGAATGTGAATGTGCAGATTTCTTGATATATGATATGTGAATGATGTGAATGTGCAAGTTTTGAATGTGTGTAAATTTTGTGAATGTGTACAAGTTATATGGTTTACCTATGAATTTAGTTACAGGTTACCTACAGTTCATATAGGTATTATAGATGAATTTATTACGTACATAATTAGTTCAGGTTACCTACGGTTCAAATGTGTTACCGACTATTAGTATAGATTACCTAGGATTAAGATTAAAAGAAACATTCACCTACGGTTCATTCACGTTACCTACGTTTTATTAACAACTCAAAAAATCGTAGGAAAATACCTATTTGATAAAAGTCATAGGCAATTACCTACTATAATTATCGTTGGTGAAAATTGCGTAGGTAAATTATACCTACGTGATAAAAAAACCGTAGGAGAATACCTACGCAAATAAATCGTAGGTAATTACCTACTACTTTCGTCGTAAGTAAGAACTGCGTAGGTATTTTATATACAACGTAGGTAATTACCTACTCGATAAAAATCGTAAGTAATTTTGTAGGTAAAAACTGGGTAGGTATTTTATATACACCGTAGATAATTACCTACTCGATAAAAATCGTAGGTAATTACCTACGACAAGCGTCGTTGGTAAAAACTGTGTAGGTAAATCTTTACCTATGCGAGAAAAAACTGTAGGTAAATATACTTACACGATGGGCGCCATAGGTAATTACCCACGACATTTGTCGTAGGTAAAAACTACATAGGTAAACGTTTACCTACGCGATATAAATCCGTAGGTAATGACCACCCTATACCTACGCGAGGATGTCGTAGGTATTGACCACCCTATACCTACAAAATTTTCTCGTTTAGGTAAAGATTTACTTACGTAGTTTTTACCGATGATACCGCTCCGTAGGGAGTGTCATAGGTAAAGCTTTTACCTACGATTTTTTGGACCTTTACATACCACATTCGTCGTAGGTAAAAGCCAATTTTCTTGTAGTAGGACTGACTTGAGGTCAGGGCCTAACCAGGTTTAAATCCTTATGCCCATCTATGTGATTTTTCTTGTGTCTTTATCTCTGCTCACTCCACTATCGTTGCACTCATACTTCTGTTTGTGTGACTGTTCTGTTTTACTGTGCTTTAGTTTTATTCTGCAACTGTTAAGCGCTATAATTCTATCACGCATCATTCTAAACTGCTGTAGAGTTTACACTTCTATTCAGCATTCATCTTAAATGCCTATTCATCACGATTGATTTTTAAATTATCCATTCACCCCCCTCTGGGTCAACCACTTACTGGGTAACAAAGGAGAAAAAGAGAAGTAGGTGGGTTGGTACTAGCATGTGTGCAGGGAGCGGATTGTGCAGAGGTGGAGAAGAGGGAGGAGAAAAAAAAGAGGAAGTGGTGTGTGCGCAGGGTGGAGAGAAGAAGGGAAAGAAGGTGAAGGGGGAGAGAGGCTGCAATTGCAGGAAGAAAAGAAGAAAGAGAAGGGATGTTGCAACTGGGAGATGTGTAGTGTAGGGGAAGAAGAGGTTGGGGTCATCGTGTGCTTGTGCTGGGAGGAGAAGAAGAAGAAGGAGCTCGAAGAAGAGGAGTGGGCGGAGGTAGAAGATGGGCAGGAGAAGGAGAGGGGCTGTAGCGACTCAGGTTTGCGGATCTGACCATTTCGGGTTTCGAAATATTTTCACGGGTTTCGGATCATTGATTCGGAATTTATAATAAATAAATGTGTTATTGTGAAAATTGATTGTGTTATAAGGAAACAATAATTGATTTATAGTGGAAATGGTAATAGATTGGGCATTTGTGCAATATTGGTCTTTTTAGGGTTGGGGAATAACCCAACCATTTTCTTTTCCCAAACCCTAAACCCATCTTCCTCCCCATGTTGCCCTCTCTTCTCCCAGAGTGGAACCCCAACTTTCCTCTCTCTCTCCCCTGCGTCTCTCCCTCTCTTCCTTTCTCTCCTTCACTCCGGTGTCCACGGAGGCGTGGAGGAGCGTGGAAGACAGTGTGGATGGCGCGTGGCGGGCTTGGGAGCACATGAGGTGGTGGTGTTCATGGTTTTCACGGCTAGAATGAGGTGGAATCACAAAGAATCGGCTTCCCTAATGTGGTAAAGCGTCAAATGAGGTAGGGGGATGGATCCCTAGCTCGTTGTGGTGATTTCCCCGTGATTTCGAGCCGATACGAGCGAGAACGGGCGTGTTTGGACATTTTTGGGTTGAATTCATGCCGGTGTTTGAGCGACGATTATCGCCAATCTAGGCAGTGATTTTTTATTCCATTGCATGTTTATGATGTGTGATAATGGCGGGATGTGATTCCCCTCCATCCATTCGCGTTATCCTTGTGATTTGAGGCCAAGATGAGGCCGACTGTGATATGTGGAGCGTGATGCATGCATTTAGGGCAATGGGTGTAATCGCCCCTTTTTATGCCTTTTTTGTGGTTTATGGAGTCCCTCCGATGTGTGGAAGGCAAAGGATGTGTTTTTACATGTTTTCCCCTTTGTTTGACATGAATGGGGCATGGAACGGACGATCCCGCGCTGGTTCGTAGAAGTCTGGTATCGTGACGTTATTGTGGTCGCATGGTGAACCACGTTAAGCCTCTGGATTTTGAACAAGGTGTACCCAGAGACTGCGTTTAGACTCGTGTAGGGCCTAGAATGGCAGTTGGAGACACGGTCTCCACCCTGATCGTGACTATGAGGTCGCAGCCCTCAAGGGGACCACGACCAGCTTTAACGCGATTGTAGCCCCAACCGCGATCATCTTTAACGCGGCATGCCCCAGACTGCGACTCTGTTGAATGCGGTTCTGCGATAAACCATGACCGTGCTATCGTGGGGTGGCCCTAAACCGTGTCTATTCGTGTTGTTCATAAGAGTTAGTCGGTCTAGATGGACCGAATAGGGGTCTAGTTAGCCCGTATATGTATAGGATTGGGTTTTCACCCCGGAGCATCTAAATGCTATCAAATTGGGTCGTTTATACCCTGAGTGGGCAATGGTTACCTGATGTGAGATCATAGGATGTGGGCCCTATGGGTGATCCTAGGAGGCTAGTCTGTGTAGTTGAAATGTGTGTGAATCCCACGTGTAAGCGTGAGTCATTAGAGATTGGGAAATACGTGAGTTCGTGTTCCGGCTTAAGGTCGTGTTATGGCTTGAGGCCATATTCCCTTAAGTGGTGAAGGCATGTCTAATACCTTATGGGTTTGAATGTTGCTATGTGATTCATAGCGAGTTACTCATGGAAGGTTATTCACGTGTGGTGTTGTGCAACCATAGGAGGGTCGAGTTCATGTGACCATGTGTGAGTCACTTCTATGTGACCGTGTAAGGGTCACTTCTATGTATGATTGTCGGCCGGTGTGGTTGTATAACCCGGTCTTGGATTAAGATAGTTGTTTAGCCTGGATTGCCAGAACTACTAAATAGTTTACATGACGGAGGAGGATGTATAATACTAAATAGTCTAACAGTCTGAATATCAACATTGGCTCCTAAATGATAAACTATATTTATTTTTTACAATTACTATTTTTAGCAATTTTTCATATATTTGAAGAGGAGATTTATCTGTTTCACTTTTGTCAGACTGTAATAATAAACTTGTCTTGACATAAGAGTTTCCACACTGAAAGGCTATGTAGAAGCATAGAACGTAGAGCAAACAAATTATATAAACTTATCCAATGTCCTTGTGCCATACAAAAATGGAACCTTGTGTGAAAAAAACAATTATAAGCTTCTTGCACCATAATTATATCCTCAATGGAAGGTGATCAATAAAGGAATGGTCCAATTAAAGTAGTAGCAATAGTATATGCTGAAAACACATCACTAATTACTATGTGGCATTCAATTGAATGGTACTAGTGGCATTCCATTTTCTATCAGTTAATTGATTACTACTATTTCATTCTCAAGCTATATACTAACTTCCTAATTGTTGTTGTTATTTTTCCTTTTAAAATGTTTCTACTGCTTTGTAAGCATCTATGTATTGTTGCAATTATTGTACAAAGTTCTATTTGAAGTTCTATTTGATGCTTCTATTCT
The DNA here is from genome assembly GCA_022559845.1 of Amorphophallus konjac. Taxonomy (NCBI): domain Eukaryota; kingdom Viridiplantae; phylum Streptophyta; class Magnoliopsida; order Alismatales; family Araceae; genus Amorphophallus; species Amorphophallus konjac. The sequence goes on from CM040123.1 coordinate 103,131,502, forward strand.
TTTATGTTGCACAGTTGCAAGGGAAGTGGGTGAAACTGTTAGATCTAGAAGGAGAGCATGTGGCAACTGGTCTTGTAATAAGTGTTGATAAAGATAAAGTTGTGATAGGGCGACAGATAGGACATGCTTATTATGAAGTATCAGTTTTACATGCAAACAAGCTCGAAGCCCCCCTTTTTATTAAAGATCAAGAAAGAAAGAAAATTAGAGATGCACTTAGGAGCCATATTCTTTGGCTCATAGAATATGTAAAGTATCTTTCTTATTTGTTAAGAAAATATTGTCATATTTAACTTTTAAGTGAAATTACTTATAAATATTTAACTATTTTACAGGTTGTAGTCGATGCACGGAACAGTTCATCTCCCAGCTCTTGATTCCCTTACTAACATGGTGATATATGTTAGACCGGACCCTCATTTTCTATATATATACTAATTGTAATATAATGTTTACACTAATTTTCATTGTGTATATATTTTCAAATACATGCACTTGTTTGTTGTTCATGAAACTTTGCTATATTTTTTGTGATTGCAATGTTGATACATTGCCACAATCATACTTGATGATGGTATTTTGTATATAATATCAAGTTATGGTTTGAATGTGAATGTGCAGATTTCTTGATCTATGTGAATGATGTGAATGTGCAAGTTTTGAATGTGTAAAATTTGTGAATGTGTACAAGTTATGGTTTGAATGTGAATGTGCAGATTTCTTGATATATGATATGTGAATGATGTGAATGTGCAAGTTTTGAATGTGTGTAAATTTTGTGAATGTGTACAAGTTATATGGTTTACCTATGAATTTAGTTACAGGTTACCTACGGTTCATATAGGTATTATAGATAAATTTATTACGTACATAATTAGTTCAGGTTACCTACGGTTCAAATGGGTTACCTACTATTAGTATAGATTACCTAGGATTAAGATTAAAAGAAACATTCACCTACGGTTCGTTCACGTTACCTACGTTTTATTAACAACTCAAAAAATCGTAGGAAAATACCTATTTGATAAAAGTCATAGGCAATTACCTACTATAATTATCGTTGGTGAAAACTGCGTAGGTAAATTATACCTACGTGATAAAAAAAATCGTAGGAGAATACCTACGCAAATAAATCGTAGGTAATTACCTACTACTTTCGTCGTAAGTAAGAACTGCGTAGGTATTTTATATACAACGTAGGTAATTACCTACTCGATAAAAATCGTAGGTAATTTTGTAGGTAAAAACTGCGTAGGTATTTTATATACACCGTAGATAATTACCTACTCGAAAAAAATCGTAGGTAATTACCTACGACAAGCGTCGTTGGTAAAAACTGCGTAGGTAAATCTTTACCTATGCGAGAAAAAACTGTAGGTAAATATACTTACACGATTGGCGCCATAGGTAATTACCCACGACATTTGTCGTAGGTAAAAATTGCATAGGTAAACGTTTACCTACGCGATATAAATCCGTAGGTAATAACCACCCTATACCTACGCGAGGATTTCGTAGGTATTGACCACCCTATACCTACAAAATTTTCTCGTGTAGGTAAAGATTTACTTACGTAGGTTTACCGATGATACCGCTCCGTAGGGAGTGTCATAGGTAAAGCTTTTACCTACGGTTTTTTGGACCTTTACATACCACATTCGTCGTAGGTAAAAGCCAATTTTCTTGTAGTAGGACTGACTAGCGGTCAGGGCCTAACCAGGTTAAAATCCTTATGCCCTTCTATGTGATTTTTCTTGTGTCTTTATCTCTGCTCACTCCACTATCGTTGCACTCATACTTCTGTTTGTGTGACTTTCTGTTTTACTGTGCTTTAATTTTATTCTGCACCTGTTAAGCACTATAATTCTATCACGCATCATTCTAAACTGCTGTAGAGTTTACACTTCTATTCAGCATTCATCATAAATGCCTATTCATCACGATTGATTTTTAAATTATCCATTCACCCCCCTCTGGGTCAACCACTTACTGGGTAACAAAGGAGAAAAGGAGAAGTGGGTGGGTTAGTACTAGCATGTGTGCAGGGAGCGGATTGTGCAGAGGTGGAGAAGAGGGAGGAGAAAAAAAAAGAGGAAGTGGTGTGTGCGCAGGGTGGAGAGAAGAAGGGAAAGAAGGTGAAGGGGGAGAGAGACTGCAATTGCAAGAAGAAAAGAAGAAAGAGAAGGGATGTTGTGACTGGGAGATGTGCAGTGTAGGGGAAGAAGAGGTTGGGGTCATCGTGTGCTTGTGCCGGGAGGAGAAGAAGAAGAAGGAGCTCGAAGAAGAGGAGTGGGCGGAGGTAGAAGATGGGCAGGAGAAGGAGAGGGGCTGTAGCGACTCAGGTTTGCGGATCTGACCATTTCGGGTTTCGAAATATTTTCACGGGTTTCGGATCGTTGATTCGGAATTTATAATAAATAAATGTGTTATTGTGAAAATTGATTGTGTTATAAGGAAAAAATAATTGATTTATAGTGGAAATGGTAATAGATTGGGCATTTGTGCAATAGTAGTCTTTTTAGGGTTGGGGAATAACCCAACCATTTTCTTTTCCCAAACCCTAAACCCATCTTCCTCCCCACGTTGCCCTCTCTTCTCCCACAATGGAACCCCCACTTTCCTCTCTCTCTCCCCTGCGTCTCTCCCTCTCTTCCTTTCTCTCCTTCACTCCGGTGTCCACGGAGGCGCGGAGGGCGTGGAAGACGGTGTGGACGGCGCGTGGTGGGCTTGGGAGCACGTGAGGTGGTGGTGTTCGTGGTTTTCACGGCTAGAATGAGGTGGAATCACAAAGAATCGGCTTCCCTAATGTGGTAAAGCATCAAATGAGGTAGGGGGATGGATCCCTAGCTCGTTGTGGTGATTTCCCCGTGATTTCAAGCCGATACGAGCAAGAACGGGCGTGTTTGGACATTTTTGGGTTGAATTCATGTCGGTGTTTGAGCGACGATTATCACCAATCTAGGCAGTGATTTTTTATTCCATTGCATGTTTATGATGTGTGATAATGGCGGGATGTGATTCCCCTCCATCCATTCGCGTTATCCTTGTGATTTGAGGCCGAGACGAGGCTGACTGTGATATGTGGAGCGTGATGCATGCATTTAGGGCAATGGGTGTAATCGCCCCTTTTTATGCCTTTTTTGTGGTTTATGGAGTCCCTCCGATGTGTGGAAGGCAAAGGATGTGTTTTTACATGTTTTCCCCTTTGTTTGACATGAATGGGGCATGGAACGGACGATCCCGCGCTGGTTCGTAGAAGTCTGATATCATGACGTTATTGTGGTCGCCTGGTGAACCACGTTAAGCCTCTGGATTTTGAACAAGGTGTACCCAGAGACTGCGTTTAGACTCGTGTAGGGCCTGGAATGGCAGTTGGAGACGCGGTCTCCACCCTGATCGTGACTATGAGGTCGCAGCCCGCAAGGGGACCGCGACAAGCTTTAACGCGATTGTAGCCCCAACTGCGATCATCTTTAACGCGGCATGCCCCAGACTGCGACTCTGTTGGATGCGGTTCTGCGATAAACCATGACTGTGCTATCGTGGGGTGGCCCTAAACCATGTCTATTCTTGTTGTTCATAAGAGTTAGTCTGTCTAGATGGACCGAATAGGGGTCTAGTTAGCCCGTATATGTATGGGATTGGGTTTTCACCCCGGAGCATCTAAATGCTATCAAATTGGGTCGTTTATACCCTGAGTGGGCAATGGTTGCCTGATGTGCGATCATAGGATGTGGGCCCTATGGGTGATCCTAGGAGGCTAGTCTGTGTAGTCGAAATGTGTGTGAATCCCACGTGTAAGCGTGAGTCATTAGAGATTGGGAAATACGTGAGTTCGTGTTCCGGCTTAAGGTCGTGTTATGGCTTGAGGCCGTATTCCCTTAAGTGGTGAAGGCATGTCTAATGCCTTATGGGTTTGAATGTTGCTATGTGATTCATAGCGAGTTACTCATGGAAGGTTATTCACGTGTGGTGTTGTGCAACCATAGGAGGGTCGAGTTCATATGACCATGTGTGAGTCACTTCTATGTGACCGTGTAAGGGTCACTTCTATGTATGATTGTGGGCCCGTGTGGTTGTATAACCCGGTCTTGGATTGAGATAGTTGTTTAGCCTGGATTGCCAGAACTACGTGAGATCTGTAGTTCTGATTGATTGTATGATGACTGATTTTCCATGTGATTAGTCGTGTGGGCTTTCGTAGGATGGTCTGTGTGACGAATGCACCGTGTGTTGCCCTTGAGTGGAGCTCTCGTGTTTCAGCGACTCATGAGTTCACTCGTGTTCCAGACTGCCAATGTGGTTCTTGGTGTACGGCTTGTCGGCTTGTGTTGCCTAGCCGACCGTGACCGTGCCAGTGCAAGGGGTACGTGTGTTTTCAGTAGAAGCAATCATGAGTAGCCTATGTACGGTGGACAGACCGGGCGAGGACAACCCTGTGTGCAGGTGCTCTTGCAACAGAGGCGAGGATAGCCTAGAGCGTGCAATGCCTTGGTTAGGACAAGAGTACGTTGCTGACGGGTGCAGTGGCACATATCCCGTGTCAGGGAGTGGGACACGGCCGTACTGTGGGTTGTAGTGGTGCGGATCCTAGCCAGTCGGAGGGAGTGGTGTGTGTGGGTGTGTCTCTACCCACTCAAGGTTAGGGTGTGTGATGCGGGACGGACACGGGAACCGATTCTAAGTGATGCGGACCTCGGACTCTAAATGCGGACATGACCAGCAACATACAACAATGGAGACGCTTTGGCCCGACACTAAGAGTTCCTATGGGCTATACGTCGCTAACAGAAACACAAGCTCACTCGTCGTCCCAAGCGAGGGGAAATGCGGATCTGCGCGGTTGAGAAACCGGCAGAGTCAAGGGTGGTCGACTCACTTCCGTGCTCGGATCGAGCCACGGGATGGGTCACTCTCTAGCGCACAGCGGTGACATGGACTAACGGGCTAGGTTCCTATCGCACTCAGCAGCGGCACACGACCATATACTAGCTAAGCAAGTAAATGCCAAGAAGTCGAGATCGTTACCTCCATGCTCCCGGCGTGGGGAAGACAACCCCAGCCAATCATGTACTCCCGGTTAAACAAATACACTGCGGTACAAAGATTTGACCCACTCCACGTCGGGAGGTAATAGGTCACATGTGGGGCTCGGGAGTAGTGGGAATTGGGTTGACGGGCAGCATCTTGCTGTTGTCCGTCGGCACCGAAACCCGCATTTTAGTGTTGTCTGGATGGCGGGATCTACGGGTTCGTGGGGCCTACGCGCTGCCCCATCCTCTGGACTTGACGGAGTGGATCCCACTGTGATGGTGACCTCTGATGGTGCGCTTCCTTGGATGGCGGTCGGGCTGGAACACCGGTCGGAGGCCGATCGGCTCCGATCTCCAAGTCTTGGAGTTGCTGCCCACGGATCTGTTGCTTCTGTTTTGCTGCGTGCGATCCGGCGAGATCTGCTGCTGCGATCACTCTCGACGTTGGATCGACGCGCAAGAGATATCGTTCACCTTGTTGGGATCGTGCTTCTGATGGGGGATTTTAGAACCGAACTGATCTCAGTTTCAGATCTGGCCGGGCAGAACTGAAGTTTCCTGAGAGTTGGCGTTGACCGTGGGGTAGACCTCTGATTCAGAGCTCGAGCTCTTCATGAATGTTGTATAGGGGAGAGAGAGGAAAACAGAAATAATTCTTATGACCGATTAGGTGGAGGTTTGGATGGGGAAAGGTATTTTATACTGGTCGATGGTCGGATCTGGATAGAGGCAGACAGAACTAAGTGGAGATCTGAAAGTGACTTCTAGAAAATAGGTGAAGGCCTTTAGAAATTCCACGAAAATTCGTGGATGGAGGGGGTGTTGGACATAACCTCCAGTAAAATTGCTGTAAAATTGGAGGCTCAAGCAAAAATCAAGAAGAGGTCCGAAGAGGGGAAACTCAGAGCTACTGTGAATCTGGACTGAAAGTTGGCAGATCTGGATGGAAAGGAAGAACGAAAATGTAAAATCACAAAATGGAAGCTAGAAGCCCAACCAAATTTTCTGGGACGTGGTGAAGACCCCTGAAACTCACCCCAAAAGTTTGGGCTCTAGATGAACTCGTGGCTAAGGGTTAAAAATCCGAGAATGGCATGATGTCACCCGATTGGCAGAATACCGACGGAGGCGGTGGCGGTGCAACGGCGGCTCGATGGCGGCGGCGGCGGCAACGAAGAACTCCACACCAGATAGATGAGGCTTCCCACCTCAGAACATAGCCTTTCCAACTGCAAGAAGAAGAGAGGAGAGAGAGAGAGAGGGGCGGCCCTTGCTAGGCTCCAATAAAATTCAAGATTTCTTATGCATTAATTCCACTCAAAATAGAAATACAAGGTATTTATGTGAAATGACAAAAGACACAAATTAACCCTAGATCTAGGGTTGGGGAGGGTAAAAGAGGGAGTCCACATTTTTTATTCTCCCATGTGATTTGGAATCAAATAAAATAAAAATTCAAACCTAATATAATATACTAAATGGGGGGCGCCCCCTTGACTAGAATGCCTACTTCTTGGACTTTGTTAACCTCTTGCCCCCCCCCTTGGTCCACTCTTCTAGAAGCCCACTATTGGAAGGTTGATTGACCCCTCATGGGCCCTAGAGATGAGGTGGATCAATGGGGAAGAGGTAGGGGGCCCGCGGGACCCGGGTGGTCCCAAATTACAAATAAACCCTCAGTATAGTCTATATTACAATTCGAATAAAAACCAATAAACACACATGACACACCAATAAAGTCTCAATAAATACTATAAATATCGAGACTCAAGGGGGAGTCTCCAGGCTGTCTCCGAGCCAGATAGAAGCCGATGTAGCCCGATTGGTGCTCCTCGTACGGTACCGACGGCTCGCCGGTTCGTGCTTCTCGCTCGCTCTGGTGTCCGCACCAATTCTCCCCGGGTGGGAGAAACTCGACCCTGTCGAGTAAGGGTCTGCATCGCTCTGGTAGCGCTCCAGTAGGTCCGGATCTATCCGCTGTAACTCTCCACGGGTGATCCAAGTATCCTCGGTGGCGGGTCGCCCTCTCCATCGCACTAGGTAGCGCGGGTAGGATCCACTCCTGGTAACTGTCACCTGCTCATCTAGTATATGATCGATATGCTCTCGTTGCTATGGAAATGGGGCCGGCGGTGGACACTCAGGTGTGGGATCACTCTCAATGGGAGGAGATGGCTCAAAAGGCTTACTAGGGATCACCGCTGGGTCCCTATATGCAACTAGATCCGACACATTGAAAGTTGAGCTTATACCATATTCCTCGGGAAGGTCTACAACATACGCATTGGATCCAACACGTTTCAACACTCTAAATGGACCGGCTCCGCGAGCTTGCAATTTCTTTACGGTTCTAGAGGGAAACCGTTCAGGTCTTACCCTGATCATGACATATTCACCCTCTTGGAACTCTCGGTGGTGTCGATAGGCATCGGCTAACTCCTTATACCGTGCATTGCTGGCCTCAATGTGATGACAGATGTCATCATGCAAACTCCTAACATGTCTAGCAAAAGACTCAGCAGACTCAGACGCTTGTGCATGAATGGGCATGGGAACAAGATCCACTGGATTCCTAGGCCTACGACCTGTGACAATCTCGAATGGACTCATGCTGGTAGAACTGGTAACCGAATCGTTATATGCAAATTCTGCCAGTGGTAGTATGAGATCCCAATCCCCTACACGATCCCTGACAAGACACCTCAAAAGGTCACCCAGACTCCTATTGACCACCTCGGTCTGACCATCTGTCTGGGGATGATATGCAGTGGAAAACTTGAGGTGAGTACCCAACATATGCCACAGTGTCTTCCAAAAATAACTGGTGAATCTAACATCGCGGTCAGACACTATGGTACGAGGCAACCCGAACTTGAACACCACATGAGTAAGGAATAGGCGGACTACCCTCGAAGCATCCGAAGTCTTTGAGCAGGGAATGAAAAGGGCCATCTTCGAGAATCGGTCAACCACCACATAGACCGAATCGTGCTTCCTAGAGGTACATGGCAATCCCAAAACAAAGTCCATGCTAACATCATGCCACAGAGCATCAGGCACGGGGAGAGGCGTATAAAGACCCGAGCTTTGCTTCTTCATCTTAGCCGTAGCACATGTACGGCACTGGGCCACAATATAAGCAACATCTCTCTTCAAGCTCGGCCAATAAAATCTATGCTCAACAGCCTCGATAGTCTTGTTCCGACCAAAGTGGCCGGCTAGACCTCCCGCATGTAGTTCCCAGACTAAGAAGTCTTGAACCGAAGTTCGAGGAACACAAAGCCTGCCTCCTCGAAAGAGGTAACCCTCCTAGAGCACATAGTCATCATGATCTCTCGAGGGTCCGGCCTGGAGAGTGGTATAAATCTGACCAAAGTCGGGACGGTCAACATAGGCCTCTCTCATCATCTCTAACCCTATGACCTTGGCACTCATGGTGGTCAACAGACAAGTACGCTGACTCAAGACATCGGCCACCTTGTTCTCCACTCCAGCCTTATGTTTAAGCACAAATGTGTACTGCTGGAGATACTCAACCTATCGGCTGTGATGCGCATTAATCTTCTTTTGGGAATGGAGGTACCTCAAAGCCTCATGATCGGAGTATAAGACAAACTCCTGATGTAATAGATAGTGCCTCCAATGCCTAAGAGCATGAACAACTGTGTAGAATTCCTTATCATAAGTGGAGTATCGCAGTTTCGCGTCATTCAGCTTTTCACTGAAATATGCGACCGGGTAGGCCTCCTGGCTCAACACTCCTCCTATCCTAACACCCGACGCATCACAAGAGACCTCAATCACCTTCGAGAAATCTGGCAATCGAAGGATCGGTGTCTGGGTCATGCGCTCCTTGATGTCCTTGAAGGCAGCAGCTGCGGCCGTCGTCCAAACAAACGTGCCCTTCCGAATACAGTCCATGATCGGGGCAGTGACGGAGCTAAATCCGTGGATGAAACGACGATAGAACGTCGCAAGGCCATGGAAGCTGCTGACATCATGGACCGTACGGGGCTCCGGCCAATCAACAATGGCCCGGACCTTCTCCGGATCGGCGGAGACCCCAGTACTGGACACAATAAAACCCAAGAAGGTAAGCTGAGGTGTCATGAAGGCACACTTCTGTGGGTTCGCAAACAACTGCTCTTGCCTCAAAAGTAGACAGACCTACCTTAGATGGTCCAAGTGGTCCCCTTTAGTGCGACTATATATAAGGATATCATCAAAATACACAACCACAAAGACTCCAATGAAAGGTCGAAGGACCTGAGTCATGAGTCACATGAAAGTGTTAGGGGCATTGGTCAACGCAAAGGGCATAACCAACCACTCATATAGACCATCCTTGGTCTTAAATGGGGTCTTCCACTCATCACCTGGCCTAATCCTCACCTAGTGGTAACCACTCTTAAGATCGATCTTCGAGAAGATAGTGGCACCGGCCATCATGTCTAGCATATCATCTAGGCGAGGAATAGGGAACCTGTACTTCACGGTGATTTTGTTGATGGCATGACTATCAATGCACATTCTCCACGTGCCATCCTTCTTTGGGGCGAGTAATGCGAGAAAAGCACACGGACTCATGCTGTCCCGAACAGACCCTCTCTGCATCAACTCATCGACCTGCCGTTTTAGCTCGGCATGTTCCATGGGACTCATGCGATAGTGAGGAAGATTGGGCAATGAGGAGCCCGGAATCAGGTCGATAGCATGCTGAATATCCCGCATGGGTGGGAGTCCCTTGAGAAGCTCCTCGGGAAAAATATCAGCGAACTCCTGCAGAATAGGAATGACATCGGGTGGGAGTTCACCCTCGACTTCGGCTCCACCTCTCGGACCGTAATAGCAAACACAGAGCAGCCCCTACTAGCCTCCCGCTCCATTTCCCGAGAGCTAATCATCATCAATCTCCTAGTCGAGGGCTCGCTTGGGCCAGATGTAACGGTCATAGCCCGAGCTGGGGGTGGGGTACTGGGCCCGGGGATGGAAGGCTCCGGAGTACTAGGACCAGTAGGACCCCTAACTAAAGGCTTCTTGGGCTGAGAGGGTTGGAGGAGAATCCGTTGGCCAGCATGGTCAAAGGTACAGGTGTTCGACCGGCCATGAAGTGTGGCATCCCGATCTAATAGCCAAGGCCTACCAAGAATAATGCTGCCCACCTCCATGGGGAGGACATCACACCAGATCTCATCACGGTAGGCATGGAATTGCAGTGGGACCAGACACCGCAGCCTGATCGGAATGGAGGTGGAATCCACCCATGATACTCGATAGGGGCAAGGATGATCCACGGGTGTAAGACCAAGACTGGAGACAGTGCCCGTGGAGATTGCATTGATGCAACTTCCACTATCGATGATCACCTTACAAACTTGCTTGCCCAGCCTTTAGAATGTATGAAAGATAGTGGTCCGACGTCAGTCATCACTGGCCTGTGGCTGGGTGAGAATACACTTGACGACCCCCAAGTGGGTATCATCCGGATGCTGGGCATCCTGGCCATCACCTTCAGCCTCATAATACTCGTCAGCTAGCTCTGGATCTGCTTCATAGCTGACTAACATGAGATCCGTAGGGGTGGCATCCTCGGCCTGTGTGTCCCCTATGACAAGAGATGGGCGAGTGGGACACTGGTTGGCGAAATGGCCAAACCCATTGCAGCGATAACACTGCTACCGTGATCCACTAGGCTCCCCAATCAAAGGCCATTTCCCTTTATCCTCCCGACGGATAGGAGGTGAAGGTAACAAGGGACGAGTAGGAGGTGCGGGTGCCAGTGGACGGGTGATGGGTGCCGTAAGTTGTTGGGGATGAGGAAGGTCCCTCGAAGGTGGAGGGCGAGGCCTAGGAGTGAATGGCTCGGGGCGAGTGGGCTCCTGAGGTCAGGCTATGGGGGCCCTCGGGTACGTGCTAGAAGAGCCACGGGGCTCGACACTACGAAGGGGAAAGGAGCCCAACTGATGGGTAGACTCGAACTCGGCCTCGAATTGCTTCAATTCGAGAGCAACCTGATACGCCTGTTCCAAAGTGGTCACATTGCGGCAAAAAAGTTCATATTGATAGTTTGGCCGCAGACCTCTCCGAAAGCGTGATATGGTCATGGTGCTCTCTTCCATAACTCCACACCGCAAATAATACTCATCAAACTCGGCGATGTACTCGGTCACGGATTGGTTCCCTTGGGAGAGACTTTGCCATTTGTCTATGAGACGTTGGCGATATGAGGCAGGAAGGTACTTCTCCCTCAATTTCATTTTCATGTCATCCCAACTGCCGATTGGGGGTTGACATCGCTTATTTAGCAGGCTCTCCACATTGGTCCAAAAAGTTTGGGCCTGCCCATGCAGCTTCATCTTCGCGTATCGAACTCTCCGGTGGTCCGTCATCTCAAACCACTCGAAGTACCGATCCATGCCGGCCTCCCAATTTAAATAGACCTTCGGGTCCAAGGACTTGCTAAAAAGGGGAGGGTCCGCACGCACGCTCCGAAGAACGTGGTCGTCATCATCGTCATCACGATTCCATCGTTGGTTACGACGACCATATCCCCCTTACTCATTATCATATGCATAGTCATCCACCTCGTGCACCTACTGCCTCCCAACTTCTACCCCCTGAGCCCTTGGCGCAGCAGGTTGCTGAGCCGGCTCTTGTTGGCCATTCGTCGGCGCGGGTTGCGCCGCCACTGGGGCCCTGTGGGAATGGTTTTATTCATCATTTATTTATTTATTTTATTATGTTATTTATTGGTTTATTGGTTGGTTTGTTAGGCGTGCCAGTCACCGGAGTGACGATTTATTATGCACTCGATCTGACTCAATCAGTCGATTGTGAAGTCCGAGTCGGGACCGGAAGTCCGTCATACCATAAAGGTTATGACGTTAATTACGCCCTTCCTAAGAAGGACAACCCTTGATTAAACGTCAAAATAGGGGGGGCCCTCGGGGCGGTTAAAAAAAAATGACAGTGCATAATATTGAAGCTCTTGTTATTCTAAGAATGTAATTGGGTAATCGACAGACTTATTAAATCAACATGACCTCCTCTTGTGTGGGTCATGCCGGGTAGAAATAGGACACTGTCCACGCAATGGCGGGACGGGGCCTGGGCAATCATCGGAGACATGTCCCCGCTCACGTTTCTCATCCGGCCGAGCGCCTTGAAGTATTTGTATCCCCCGATAGATTGAGCCGGACGGGAGGTGTATGATGTGCATTTCCCGGGGCTTATCAGGGTTAAAGCGTCAATCGACATTTCAGCAGCATTTCCCCTTTGTCTGGATCATGCCCAGGGGGAAATAGGCTATCACCCACGGAGTGCCGGGATGAAAGCCGAGAGAGAGAGAGAGAGAGAGGTGCCGAACCTCCTGAATTACATATGTCTGTGATGGGGCGATGTTCGATTTTCCCTTAGGGAAGCCGGTGGAACTCATGCAGTGGCAGAGCCCTCCCGAGCTAAAGGGGTTATTCATGAATCCGATACGGGACGGTGGAACATAAGGGAGTCTGTCCCCCTTTAGATTTATCCCCGGGACCGGTCTGGTGACTCATGGGTATCCCTGAGTAAGTCTGATCAAGCTATCGGAGGCCCAATTGGATGGCAGAATAGGTTCTCGACGCAGCTCAAGTTGGATGGGATTCCCGGCGCAAAGGCAAGGTGGAAGAGGGGTTCTCGGCGCAGCTCAAGTTGAGATGGAGTTCCCGGTGCCCCCAAGAGATGGGTTCCCGGCGCGCCCAGGAGATAGGTTCTCGGCGCGCCCAGGAGATGGGGTTCTCGACGCAAGAAGGCTTGCGCCGAGAACTATTTACCTATTCTACTGTTCGTGGCGCCGGGATGGGTAAGAGATGGCGCCGAGATGGTTTTGAATGGTTTCCGGAGCCCTGCTCTTGGGTCTCTTGATGATTCAGGCCAAGGTAGATGGGTTCTGTGAGGTCAAAGTGGATTAGTTCATCAGATTGGAACTGGATTAGGTTTAGGCTCCAAAGGAAGGCCAGGGTCGAAGAGGATTTGGGGAAATCAGGGTCTAGAGAATCCCTGTCACCAGTATAGTGCAAAGTCCCGGGGACAGCTTAATATCGTCTTTCATCATCCTGGGAGAATTTTGGCAGCACCTCCCCTGGACTTAGAATTTGCCAGGGAATGATAGACAATCACCCACGGAGTGCCGGGGTGAAAGCCAAAGAGTAGGGGGGTACTGGACCCCTGACCCATGTACGCGCTTGCAGCACCATCTTAATATCCCTTTTGAGACCATTGAAGCCTGTGCAGTGGCAGGGCTTCCTTGGTTCGTCAGGTTATAAAAATAGATCGAACCCCAGGGGGGCGTGTAAGGGGGATGGTTATCCCCATTGATTTTTATCCTTGAGGTGCATATGATGACCCGGGATGTCCCTCGACAGAATACAGGGTTACATTGAGTGGATTATAGGGGTATCTGTATGGTTTCTTGACTGGTGGCAGGAGGTTTTCATCTGGGGTTCAAGGGATGGAGCATTCATAGCCTAAAGGGGCTTACGGCACAAGGGGGTAGTTCCCGGCGCAAGAACCACTGCGCCGAGAAGTGTTCTTCACAAGGCACTATTCTGGGCGTCGGGAAGCTGGGACAGGGAGTTCCCGGCGTGCAAACAGCCGCGTCGGGAAGGTTTCTTCAGGGGTTACTGTTCTTGGCGCCGGGAAGGTTCCGGGTCTCTGTTCCTGGTTCTTCTGGTTTCGGAAGAGGTTTCAGGCAGGATTTTCTAGCACATATGGGAAGGATTAGAGGGTTTATCAGTATAGAGGCCGGATGTTTAAGGGAGGGTAGCATCAGTCGAAGGACAGGATCATCCATCATTAAATCCTCGGGAGATATATGGGGTTTTTGTCACCTGCTGTCCAGGTGATCAAGAGATTGATGTCTCTGATCCCTGAGCAACCTGAAGGCTCGAGAGAGGGCTAAAATCTTTGCAGGAGGCATGTCATTAAGAGAAGAAAGGATAAGGAGATGAAACCCAATAACCCATTGGATGAGGGCCGGTGCTCCATCCTCATCTTTTCTCAAAGGACAGACCCCTGATATGTGAAAGATACGGAAACCCGGAATATCAGAGTCATCAAGCATCTTGCTGAACAACATGTACAGAGGGGGAGACAGATGACGGAGCAAGGTATCTGTGCCTCTACTGCCAGGGGACGAGAGAGTCCAAGATCCACTGAAAGGATCTGAACCTCACGTGAACCCTTCTGGAGCAGCCAAGGCCAGAACCCGGGGGTAGGGAAACATACACAGAGTAATATAGAGAAAGAATAACAGCAAGCACTATGCATGCAGTGCTCTTTCACCCCTTTTATTCATTCAATCATCACACAAGTTACATCAGATGATCTCCATCAAACCAAAAGGAAGAAATGAAGGAAACCCAACAGGAGACACATGTTTTCATCGGGACGAACTGATCGTCAGATAAGAACATAAACATTGGGGAAAGAAAAATACAGCAGAGAAAACAACGGAGAAACTATGGGGGAGGGCAGAGTATTGACTCCTCTCCCTCCCCAGCTGCCCACCTTCTTCTCTGATCTCTTGGCCTCTTCTCTGCTTCTTCTTCTATTGACGTTGCTCTTCTATCTCCTTCTTGTTTCGAGAGAAAGGGGGGGTTTTATAGCCCCATACTCAGTGTCTTCTCGGCGGGCATATTTCGACTTGCCTTACCCACCTTCCCGGCGCGCCTCAGTCGAATGGGGAGCTTCCCGGCGTGCAAGGCTTGATTGGGCTTGGTGAGAGGATCTCGGCGCCATGATCATAAGCCCATTTAGGGCTTTTAAATGCTTTCAATTCTTTCTATCAGTGGGCTCCAACTATCAAAGCCGTTATCCCTGCTTCTTCACTTGCTAGTCCCTCGAGTCTGTCAGGACAGGCGAAGGTTTCTTTGTTGGTGAGTTGGTATAGTTTCACCAGAATGCTTCTGGAGGTTTTCATCAGTCAACAGACTTGCAATTTCATCAGTACTGCCCTCTGGGCTATGACGACATCGAACATCAGCTTGGTCGGGGAGGACTTCAGCCGGGTAGATAGTTTTAGTGATGACTCTTCTATAGTTCTGGCTTTGCAGGAATCCCTGGGATCTTTATCTCTGATTTGATCTTCTCTTCGGTCCCATCTTTGTTCTTGATTATATTTCAGGTGTCAACAAATGCCCCCCACCTGTGGACGGCGTAAGCGCAGAATAAGCGGCACGGTGTCCGCAGGTGGATCATTTAGCATCTGAGAGTATCTTTCTCAGCCTTTCAATACTGGTTTTCTTTGATCTTTCAGCTTGATAGCTTTACTGCAATGGCTTTGAAGTTGCAGAAGGTAGAGTACAAATCTGAGCTGGGAAGATGAGCTCCATCCTTCAGGAGCGCAGAGGCCAACTGAGGTCTCTGACACAGCGGGAGCAGCTTATATGCAACCGGATAGCATTCTAGAAGCAGAACTGGCTGATCTCCGCGCTGAACTGCCGCAGATAACAACCTCTCGGCCATAGTTCGCAGAGGAAGTAGCTCTGTTGGAGGAGCAGGTGGTGTCTCTTCAGGACGAGTCTGCTCGGCTGCAAGAGGAGGAGGCTCGTCTACATGAGTTGGGGGCTGCTCCGTATGTGGATCTTCTGGCTTTCGAAGACATCTTCCGGTGCCAGTGAACATCTCTTCTTCTTCTTTTTTTTGTAATACAATTCCCCCTCAGGGGCTCCTCTTGTACTCTTTTTTCTTCTTTATGTAGTGAAAAGGAATCTTTATGTTGGTCTCATATGTGGTTGCTCCTCATTTATTGCATTATCATTACTTCATGATGATTCGGCAGCGGTTTTAGCAATCCTCCTGCGGATAACCCATACCTAGCAGGAGAGCGTCCACCCCTTCAGAGAAAGGATGGGGGACTCGCTCCACCGCGCGACGGTATCCGGAGGGTGCTTAAGCCGAATCTTGTGGGTAGTTGAATGAAAGAGGTTTAGAACATCGTCTGGAACAAACAAATGGTTCATCCCGAACAGGTTTCAAAGCTGGTCGGGGCAATGTGCCAATCGACCAGTGACTGATTTTATCATCGATATTGGGTTTATATCGATGCAAAGAAGTTTTATAGGTTTCATCAGAATAGACATAAGGTCTAGACTGGGTAGACTTGATCACAAGTGGGATGTGAAATGGGTATGTGGTTTTCATCAGGACGGACGTAAAGTCTGAACTGGACAAGTTTTATCATTGATCGGGCAATGTGCCGGTCGACCAACGGTTGGTTTCATCATCGATATTGGGTTTATATCGATGCAAAGGAATTTCATAGGTTTCATCAGAATAGACGTAAGGTCCAGACTGGATGGGGTTTCGTCATTGATCGGGCGAGGTGCCGGTCGATCAACGGTTGGTTTCATCATCGATATTGGGTTTGTATCGATGCAAAGGAATTTTATAAGTTTCATCAGAATAGACGTAAGGTCTAAACTGGATAGGGTTTTATCATTGATCGGGCGAGGTGACAGTCGATCAATAGCTGGTTTCATCATCGACATTGGGTTTATATCGATGCAAAGAAGTTTCATAGGTTTCATCAGAATAGACGTAAGGTCTAGCCTGGATAGGGTTTGATCGCATGTGGGGCTTTGCTAAACAATACGTAGGTTTCATCAGGATAGATGTAGGGTCTATCCTGGTAGAGTTTCATTGCTGACCAGGCAAGGAGCCGATCGATCAAGAGAAGGTTTAAGAGTTTCATCAGGACAGACGTAAGGTCTGAGCTGGCCAGGCTTTATCAGAATGGTGATGGGTTTTATTGTCGGTGGGACATTTGCAAGAGGGTATGCAGATTATATCAGGGTAAACGTAAGGTCTGCCCTGGAAAGGTTTCATCGTTGACCGGGCAAGGAGCCAAACGGTTAACGGAAGGCCTTATCAATGGAAGGAAGTATGGAATTTCTCATAATTACCACATTACTGGCCCAGGCGCCCTTTCGGGTTTTCACCGGAGCCAGCCCCCTCTTGCTTTTGCTCACGCGCCCTTTCGGGTTTTCACGTGGCGGGGTACCCGATTTTACCTGGAGTGCCCTTTTGGGTTTTCACCACAGCTGGGTTTTAGCCATTCTTGCCCTTGTCCAGAATGCCTGAACAAGTCTGGCGGAGTATCTCTATTTTTAACCCCACTTTTCATATATATTTTTTTTGTATTCTTTTTCTTTTCCTTTGTCATCGTCTTTCCTGGAACTAGAACTTTCATTCTATGGACCATGGGGCCATATGTTTATTGTGGATACATGATCATTGATGTGGGTGTCAACATCAATGCAAAGGGGAATAGGGTTTCATGATCTATCCAGACGAAAGGTCCGAATTGATTTAGAGGATATAGATAGCAGCTCGGGCACGAAGCCATTTGCTGGAAATGTGAGTTTCATCGTTAATGTAAGGTTTGACATTAACGCAAAGGAATAGAGTTTCATGATCTATCCAGACGAAGGGTCTGAATTGATTCAAACAGCTGTGTCGTGTTTGTCAGAGCAGACGGAAGGTCTACCCTGGATGGGTTTTAGCATCGATCAGGCAGTCTGCCAACCGATCAATAGCAGATTTCATCATTGGTATTGGGCTCATACCAATGCAAAGGTTTCATATGTTTCATCGGGATAGACGTAAGGTCTAAACCGGACAGGTTTCATCGCTGATCGGGCAGTGCGCCAATCGATCAACAGCAGGTTTCATCATCGGTACCGGGTTCATACCAATGCAAGGATTTCATATGTTTCATCGGGATAGACGTAAGGTCTAAACCGGAGAGGCTTTATCGTTGATCGGGCAGGGTGCCAATCGATCAACAGCAGGCTTCATCATCGGTACCGGGACGTGTGGTAGGTTTCATCAGAATAGATGTAAGATCTAGACTGGATGGGATTCATCGTGGTGGATCTTAGACAAAGACAAGTGGAAGTGTTTCATCAGAACAGACGAAAGGTCTATTCCGAGGTGGGCCCCTCTTTTTTTTTGTGTTGCTCTCTGAGCAGGTGCCATTCATCGATGTGGGGTGAACATCAACGCAAAGGAGAGTAGGGCTTCATCATGCAATTCAAACGGAAGGTCTGAACCGAAGCTGGTGGATGGCGGCTTAGGCATGAAGCTGTTGCCAGGAATGTAGACTAGCTTAACAGGGACGAAGAGTCCAGGTTAAAGAAACAGACCGGCCTATCTTGTCGATGATGACAAAGGTCGAGGAATTGTTTAGACAGGATTTCCGGCGGGACTTTGTGATGATTGTCCTTCTCGGAGTTTTATCAGGAAGGGTGAAGAAGGGAACTTTAAATTACCACATTACTGGTTTAAGCGCCCTTTCGGGTTTTCGCAGAAGCCAGCCCCCTCTTGCTTTTGCCCGCGCGCCCTTTCGGGTTTTCACGTGGCGGGGTACCCGATTTTACCTACAGTGCCCTTTCGGGTTTTCACCACAGCTGGGTTTTGGGCCATTTTTACCCTTGTCCCTAATATAGGAGCAAGTCTGGCGGGGTATCTCTATTTTTAACCCTATTTTTACTTTCTTTTATTCTTTCTTCTTCCTTCCTCTCTTTTTTTTTAGAGGGTGACAGGTCGGAATGCCACTAGATCAGGATAAGGGTAGCTTGGCTAGGGCGGAGTGCCGTCAGACCAAGAAAGGGGTAGCTCGGCTAGGGCGGAGTGCCGCTAGACCAAGAAAGGGGTAGTTTGGCTAGGGCGGAGCACCACTAGACCAAGAAAGGGGTAGCTCGGCTAGGGCGGAGTGCCGCTAGACCAAGAAAGGGGTAGCTCGGCTAGGGCGGAGTGCCGCTAGACCAAGAAAGGGGTAGCTCGGCTAGGGCGGAGTGTCGCTAGACCAATAAAGGGGTAGCTCGGCTAGGGCGGAGTGCCGCTAGACCAAGAAAGGGGTAGCTCGGCTAGGGCGGAGTGCCGTTAGACCAAGAAGGGGTAGCTCGGCTAGGGCGGAGTGCCGCTAGACCAAGAAAAGGATAGCTCAGCTAGGGCGGAGTGCTGCTAGACCAAGAAAGGGGTAGCTCGGCTAGGGCGGAGTGCCGCTAGACCAAGAAAGTGGTAGCTCGGCTAGGGCGGAGTGCCGCTAGACCAAGAAGGGGGTAGCTCGGCTAGGGCGGAGTGCCGCTAGACCAAGAAAGGGGTAGCTCGGCTAGGGCGGAGTGCCGTTGACCAAGAAAGGGGTAGCTCGGCTAGGGCGGAGTGCCGCTAGACCAAGAAAGGGGTAGTTTGGCTAGGGCGGAGTGCCGCTAGACCAAGAAAGGGGTAGTTTGGCTAGGGCGGAGTGCCGCTAGACCAAGAAAAGGGTAGTTTTACCTGATCACTCAGGGAATGTCGGTTGTGCTGCATGATACAGCTTTAGATGTCTTCCGTTGAGTGGTGAGAATTGAATTTCCCCTCGATGGTTGACAACCACATAGGCTCCTCCTTCGTAAACCCTCTGTATCACATAAGGACCTTCCCAATTAGCATTCAGCTTCCCTTTTGGGTTGGACGCCATGACTTCTTTCTTCTTGACCATGACGAGGTCACCTTTCTTGAATTCTCGTCCTCTTACGAGTTTGTTAAATGCATTAGCCATGCGGGCCTGATACATTTGGATATTCTTCTGAGCCTGGAGGCGTTTCTCTTCCAATTCAACCAATTCTTCTAATCTTCTTTCTGCATTGGTCTGTTCGCCACGGGCCAGGCCATATTGGACTGCCACTCTGAGTGACGGGACTTCCAGCTCTAGCGGAACCACTGCCTCTGAGCCGTATACCAGTGAGTATGGTGAGCACCCTGTAGGTGTCTTGAAGACTGTGCGGTACGCCCACAGAGCTTCATACATTTTTTCTTCCCAGTCCTTTTTATTGGAACTGATGACCTTGGCCAGCAGGGTGCACAGAGTCTTGTTAAAAGCTTCCGCTAACCCGTTTGCTGTGGATTGTAAGGGGTGGAAGTCCTCCACTCGATTTTATATTTCTCGGCAAGCCGATAGACCTTCTGATTTCTGAAATGGCTTCCGTTATCAGATATTATTCGACTGGGGATTCCGAACCGGAAGATAATATTCTGCTTGATGAATCTAGCGACCAGCTCACCAGTCACTTCTCTTAATGCTACAGCCTCCGCCCATCGGGAGAAGTAATCTGTTATGGCCAGTATGTACTTATGTTCGACCGAGGAAGTCGGTAGTGGCCCGACTACATCAGTTCCCCATTGTGCAAATGGCCAGCTGGGAACTGTAGGGTGCAGAGTCGTAGGAGGCCTTCTAGGCACAATAGCATGCTCTTGACATTTTTGGCATGACTTTGCGAATTTACAGCAGTCTTCAAACATGGTGGGCCAATAGTAGCCCAGCTTCTTGATTTCTATCTTCATCTTGGGACCAGCCTGGTGGGCACCTGCTGTTCCGGCATGTACTTCTTTCATCGCCTGCCAAGCTTCCTCAGTGGACAGGCAGCGGAGCAGAATCTTCTTACGTGCATCTGCCATTATTCGGAACAAAGTTCCATTCCTGTATTCATAAGAATCTTTGATTCTCAGAAGTTTCATCTTTTCTTCTCTTTTCTGCGGCAGCTGTTGGTGTAGAAACCACTGCAGCAGGTGTTGTCTCCAATCAGATGCCTGTACCGTGCTGATAGTAGCAACTTCGTCTTCTTCGGGGCACCCTTCTAGCATACTGGGGACCTGCCACCGGTTCATAACAACAATGTTCAGTGTCTCATTTGGTGGGACTGCTAGTGAGCTGGCTAGCTTTGCCAGTGCATCAGCTTGGGCATTGTGCCCCCGGCCCACATGCTTGAGCTCAATATGATAGAATTTCACGATAAGGCGCACAGCTTTCTGGTGGTAGGGATTCAATTCTGGCTTCCGCACTTCGAACTCCCCTTGGATTTGTTTTATTATCAACATCGAATCCCCGAATACCTGAAGCATTTGGATACCCATGTTGAGGCTGATATGCAGACCGATTATCAGAGCTTCGTACTCAGCTTCATTATTGGTGCAGGGCTTGTTTATAGAACAGGAAGTATGCACGACCTCCCCTTCTGGCGACTTCAGCACAATACCGGCCCCGGCCCGTATTCTGGTCTTTCCATCGGATTCAATCTCTGTTCTAGATGATCCATCAAAGAATAGCTGCCACATAATTGGCCGAGCCTGGCAAGCTTCGAGTATCTCATCATCGGGTAACTCAGTCCCTAGCATGTCATTTTCAGGCACAGGATGCTCTGCGAAGAAATCAGCCACTGCCTGTCCTTTTATCACCCTCTGGGGTGTATAGGTAATATCGAATTCCATCAGGATCACTGCCCATTTGCCCAACCGGCCCTTCAGTACTGGCTGAGTCAATATGTATTTGAGCGGATCTGCTGCAGATATCAATCTGACTTCATGTGACAACATATAGTGCCGGAGTTTCTTGACGGCAAAGACTAGTGCCAAGCATGTCTTTTCTATGTAGCTGTAGCTCTCTTCAGTTCTAATCAGCCTCCTACTCAAGTAGTACAAGGCTTGCTCTTTGCCTTCTTCATTTATCTGTGCCAGCATTGCCCCCAGGGAACAGTGTGTGGCCGCGATATACAGTATCAAGGGCCTGCCCTTAATTGGTGCCCCCAGCACTGGAGGGGTCTTGAGATATTCTTTCAGCTTCTCAAAGGCTTCCTGACATCCATCGTCCCAGAGGAATGGTACATCTTTCATCATGAGCTTGTGAAAGGGGTGGCATCTTCCCGACAGATTCGATATAAATCATCAGATATAGGCCAAACGCCCTTGCAGAGATCTTAGCTCGGGCAGACTCCTTGGTGGAGGGAGCTCCTGGATAGCCTTAATCTTGGATGGGTTGATTTCAATGCCCCTATGTCGGACAATAAACGCGAGGAATTTTCCACTGGACACGCCGAAGGCACATTTCATAGGATTCCTCTTGAGTTCATATTTGCGCAGCCTCTGGAATACTATCCTCAGGTCTTGCAGATGGTCTTCTCTTTTGCTAGTTTTTACTACCAGATCATCAATGTAGCACTCTACTTTCTTGAAGAGTAAATCATCAAAGATCTTTGTCATAGCTCTTTGGTAGGTAGCGTTGGCATTCTTGAGGCCAAACGGCATCCTTTTGTAGTGGAATATCCCCTTCGGAGTGCGGAATGCAGTGTGCACTCTGTCTTCTTCAGCAATCCAGATCTTGTTGTATCCGGATGACCCATCCATGAATGATAGGGCTTCATGACCAGTAGTCGCATCGATCGTCACTTCAGTGATTGGCACTGAAAAATCATCTTTCGGGCAAGCCTTATTAAGGTCCCGGAAATCAACACATATTCTGATCTGCCCATTTTTCTTTTTTACAGGCACTATATTGGCTAGCCACGTAGTATACTGATTTTCTTCAACGAAGCCTACATCAATCAGCTTGTCGACCTCTTTATTAATTTGATTTATCAACTCAGGGCGCATTCTCCTGGGCGGCTGCTTTACGGGGTTAGCCTCTGGGTTTATTGCCAACCGGTGCTGTGCCACATCAGAACTCAGTCCCGGCATTTCATTATATGTCCATGCAAAGCAATCTCAGAATTCTTTCATGAACTGTATATACTGTTCCCTGGCAGCTGGCTCCAACAGTGCACTGAGGAATGTCAGCCTTGGCTCATCTGCTATCCCCAGATTTATTTCTACAAGCTCATCAACAGTGGCCTGACCCCCATCTTCAACTTCGGGCGGGGCTTCTTGCAAGTCAATAAAGCCTCCCGGGATATAATCCTCTTCGATCTCATGATTTTTGGTTCCGTCATACTGGTCATCGGCGGATGTTGGCTCATCATATAAGGCTGATACTGTTGGATTCTGTTCGGTCTGCCCCGAGGGTGTGACCGGTTCAGCAGGAAACCCAAAGGTGGACTCCTCCGCCCCTAGAGGTTCTTATGGTGCAGGCCCCCCTGAGAGATCATCATTCTGTAGGGCCCGGACTTCTTCTAGAATGCGCTCAAACTCCAGGCATTCTCTTAGCTCGTTGGCTATTTGGTCTTCATCCGGGGCTCCCGTATCAAACTTTGATTCAGCATGGAACAGATCCTCTTTGCAAGGTAGGTCTTCCCAGCACCAACCTTTCTTTGTTTCATCAGATGTCCCCATCTCCGGCTGACTGTCTGGGGCTTCATTGTTTATTACGGATTGATAAATGATCTCTTCATCTTCCGAGGGGTACTTGTCATATCCCACCTTGGGAGGGTATTCATGCTGGTAGGAGGCAGAGATGACGTCCACCTCGGCTTCATAGTATTCTTGAAGGGTATAACCCAATCCCGGGTGCTGAGTGATCTTCCTCAGTTCTTTATTATCCCGGGGCGGATCCCATAGCTCCTGGAACGCCTTCTTTTGGGCAACAGGTTGTAGTGATGGCATCTGCATTTTAGAGAACATCTGTGAAACCCGCAGGGTAGTATAGTCCAAGCATGTGATCGGCACCATCCGGTTTGCAGATTCTTCAGGGACCATGTAGTCTTGATCATCGTCTTCGACTGGCTCCCCGGTGTAGAATATGATAGGAGGTTCGCAGAAGCGAGGGACCTCCATAGTCTTTAATGGCAGCACCGTCTGATATTCTATGCTAGCAATGGGCTTGACTAAACCCTACAGAACCCCCACCTGTATGTACTTTTCTTTCATTTCTTCGTCAGTATCATCTGGGTGGATGCTAGGAGGGGTGATCCGAGCAAAGTCACCAACATAAGAAATGTGAGATACTTCATGTTTCTTAATATAGCCCCTTGGTGGCGGTGGAGACCAATTTCTTGTTTTCATCACCGGCTTCTTCTGGCTGACCACAGCCTCCTTCCCTTCACCCTTTTGTTACACCTCCGTGTAGTAGGATGCATCGAGCATATGACACTCGAATACTTCGAAGGGATGCAGATCCGCAAACACCCTTTCTCCTTTTCCTTCATGGCAGTATTTAAAACACTGATGCAGCGTGGACGGCACTATCTGATATTCATGCAGCCACGGTCTCCCTAGCAGGGCCTTATATGTGGTGTTGGAGTTGATTACATAGAATCGTACCACGGTAGTGAGGTCCCCCAATGTGAGGTTGAAATCAGCCACCCCAAGGGGCGTTTCACATTTCTGGTTGAATCCCGCAATTTTCATGTCTCTGACCTTGGTAAGCTGCAGATCAAAGTAATATTTTTGGTAGATCCGGTATGGGAGAATGTTCACAGCAGCCCCGGGATCTATCAGTATCCTGCTCAGTGGCTGACAGTTCAGGGAGCCCCTCATATACAGCGGCCTGTTATGGCCGGAATTTGGAATCAGCATATCATCCTCTGTGAATGTGACTGACGGCCCAGAATTCACTTCTGTCAAGAGTGCTTCATACTGTGACGGCGACTGCAGGGCATCAACAATTGCTTGGCGAGCCTCTTCACTCATGGAGAGAATCTCCCAGATGGAGAATCTGGTAGGGAGCTTCTTTAGCATTTTCATGATCCGACTGCCCACCCGGACATTAGACAGTCTCATTTCCTCCGCCTATCGGGGCTTTGGAGGTTCATGTGGTGCCTGTGGCCTCTGCTGCCCAGTGCTGGTTTCATCCCCTGGACTGATCTCTTGGGGGGCTTCTTCTATAGCAACGGCCCCTGGTGCCGTCGGAGAGTTATCCTCCTCTTTCTCATTCTGCTTGCAGGATACAGATGCCGACTGCTGAGGTCTCTTGCCTTTATCTGGCCCATCCTGTATCGACTGCCCATTTTCCAGACTGGATAGAAATTCCAGAAATGTTGGAATTTGACCTCCCTTCTTCTCTTGTTGGTATAAGCTAGCAGGGGGAGGAATCTGGACACCCCGCACCTCTGGTTCAGGAATCTGGTAGGGTTGTTCCCCTCTGAACATAATGTTATGATTGGCTGGTGGTGGGCGCCCCCACCTTCTTCCGGAGCGTGTTGCATGTGCTGAGGTTGAGGCCTCGGCATGGTTGGCTTCTAGCGGGGCATTTGATGTTTCATCCTCATCGTTCTCCCCGGGCGAGGTAAAGAGTGCCGACAGGGTGTTGCATTGTACTATCACGACTCCCTTTTCCTTTTTGCATTTAGACCATCTCTTCTTTTTCTGGGAATTTGGCTTCTTTGGTTCTTGCCCCCAGAAAGGCTCAGCCTCATCTTTTCCCTGTTCTGCCCCCGGTTGCTCTTTAATTTTCAATTCTTCGAGCTGTTCCCAGAGTATACAGTCTTTCACCAGCAGGTGCCCGGGCTTTTTCTATTCATATTCATCGAGCCCATTAATATACTGTTGTAAACGCCTGGCCGCAGGACTTACTTCCTTATGTGCAGGTAGGGGGACTTGTCTTCTCCGGTTATGAGTGGGGATCCGGATGACTGGCCATGTTTCAGTTGTGTGCCATACTGGCTTTACTAGAGGTGGTTCGGGCCTTGGTGTGACACCGCGAATAACTGCTCCACTGGTATTGGCTGTGGGAGTTTTCTTTCTATTCTTTATTGGCTTTATCTGCCACCCTTCTTGACCCTTCAGCGGGGTGAGGAAGCAAGCTTCATAAGTATGCCTGGTGCATTCTTCGACGGCTTCCTTAGGCAGCTGCTGGTAGACTGAAATCATATTGGCGATCATTCTCAAGGCCGGAGGCTCATGTGGACGAGGTGGCTCTACCTGGTAATCTCCCAGCTGTAGCTCGCCCTTTTTGACCATGCCTTCCATAATATCTTTGAAGACGTAACAATCTTCAATTGCGTGCCCCAGCGCACGGTGATATGGACAGAACAGTGGATCACCTTTCTTTGCCGCGTCCTCGGGTCTCTTTGGCTCAGGCAATGTTACCTTGTTGAACTTGTATGCCCAGTTGAATAGTGCGGCTATCTTATCTTTCGGGAAAGAGTATGGCTTTCTCATTTTGTTTCTCAGAGAGACCTTATATTTTCTTTCCGCTGTGTCTGCTGGCGGGGGAGCTTCATCTGCCCCCTTCTTCTTTTTCTGTTGCTCGAAGGTTCTGAAATCGACGGTGTTAGCCTCAGAGTGCGATGGTCGTCGATCATTAGATTTACCTTTCGGCACAGTTAGAGCATTGGCCGTCGGACGCTTGGACAGGAACGTCTCGACTTCCGCCACTATATTGTTCAGCCGGTCAAATGTTCTGACATCTGCACCGATCATCTTTTCTAGTACCTCTCTCCTGAGGCTCTGCTTACATATTTGCACTGCATCTTCTTAATGAGGAGGTCTTCTGCATCTCATAGCTAAGTTCCTCCACCTTTTGATGTAGTCTAGTGCTGTTTCATCTTGCCTTTGCCTGGTTGCATATAGCTCTGCTATTGTAATTTCTCTTTCCGTGACATGAAATCTATCGCGGAACTTTCTTTGCATATCAGGCCAATCGGCCACTGACCCAGTCGGCAGGCTTGAATACCATTCAAAGGCTATCCCGGTGAGGGATGAGCTGAAGAACTTAAGCAGATAAGCTTCATCAGCTGCCAAGTCACCCATAATGGTGGTATAGTAAGCTATGTGCTCCCTGGGAGAGCCCTGGCCATTAAATTTTTCAAACTTCGGTGGCTTACTGACGCTTGGCGGTAGTCTCTTAGCAGCATACTGGGGAGGATACGGTACCTTGTACACATCGTAGGTACTAGCATCATCACCAGTCTTCTCAGATAGCTTCATTTCCACAATCTTTTCAATCATCAGCTTGTCGGCTATGGCTGGATCTATGTTTTCCGGGAAGAAGTGAGCTTGTTGCTGACTGTAAGAAGTTGTCATCACAGTTGCGCGCAAGGTGGGCACGGTGGACTGTGTCTGAGACACAGAGGGCTGAGCTGCTGTTTGCTGTAGAACAGGTTGGCTCGGTGCTTTGCCCTTATCGGCCGGGAGAGGATTAGCTGGGATAGCCATTTCTGTTGAGCTGGAGGTCTGCCCCACAGGCTCGACTTGCTTGGAGACCGGTGTAGCTTCATGCCTCTCATTTAGCTGTCTTCTGAGAGCATTGATCTCTTGTTGATATCTTCTAAACAGCATCTGGATCATGGGATCCATGGTTGATGGGATCTGTATCTCTTCTGAAGTCCCTTCAACGTCATCGACGAAGGGATTATCTTTCTCTTCTACTGTCACCACATTAACTGTCATAGTGGTGATCTTACGGACTTCATCATCAGTCTTTATTTTTTCTTTGGCCGCCTGACTTCTCCTCATGACGGGGCCTGGTCTGGTTGCCAATCTGAGCAGTTCATCTGGCTGAGTCGGTAACATATCCTGCCCTTTGACAAGTCCGGCCATATTGCAGGCGAAGATATGCATCTTCTCCCTCTGCCTGTAGACTTTCCTTTTCACCTGGTCGGGGTATTTGAGCCGGTCAAAGACCGATATTCTTTCTTCAGCTTTTTGCCCGTGCAAGTCTTCTCTCCCATACCCGGCTCTGTGGCCTTCTTCATAATCATTGGAATCGGAGGAGGAGACTCCGATCATTGCTTCTTGAAAGGCTTCTTCTTCTTCATCTATGGTGCGTAAGGCACGGGATAATCTTTGCTGCCCGAGGGAAGAATTCCCCAGGTAGTGAAAGTAGTCTTGAGCCACTTGTTTCATCTCCTCTTGGCTGTGTCTTTGTAGCTCTGGTCGGGGCATCAGTCTTTCCTGACCTTTTCGCTGACAAGCCAGTCTTGCCACCTGAGCAGTCAGATGTTCGGCTTTGGAGTATTTGAATATGTCGGCCTGTCTAGCACAGGCTCTCGGTCTTCTTGAAATGGCAGTAGCGACTGGTTCACTCATTATCATTTTCTCTTCCTCCCTGAATGATGGGGTGTGGACACTAAAAATTGCACACATGGAAATCCTGCTCGGCCTCACGGCAGCAACGGCGCCGAGTGAAGAAACCCCGGAGAAACCAAGCACAAAGGGCCCCACAGCCCGTGGGCCTCAAAGAAAATCAAACGGGCCACAGCTCATGCTCACAGTGGGCTCAAAACTGCCCCTAGAGCCCTTCAGCGGCACCCCCCCCTGGGGGGTCTTCAACGACACACCCCCCCCTGGGGGGGCCTTCAACGGCACACCCCCTGGGGGGTCTTCAACGGCACACCCCCCCTGGGGGGCCTTCAACGGCACACCCCCCCTGGGGGGTCTTCAACGGCACACCCCCCTGGGGGGCCTTCAGCGGCACACCCCCCTGGGGGGTCTTCAGCAGCACACCCCCCTAGGGGGGGCCTTCAGCGGTACACCCCCTAGGGGGTTCTTCAGCGACACGCCTGTTGTGAGCTTCAGCGGCACGCCCGTTTTAAGCCTCAGCGGCACACCCCAATGGGCCCTCAGCGGAACACGCTGCTGAGTCTTCAGCGGCACGCCTGTTTTGTGCTCCAACGGCACGCCCTTTTGGCTTCCCCATGGCATGCTTGCTCAGCCCGCCAGCGGCACAGCGTGAAGGCTTTTCAACGGCGGGACGACATGAAGCCCATGCCCTACGTATCCTTGGCACGCAGCAAGCCGTCTGAGGTGTCAGTCACTCGTTGGGCCACACAGGCTACTCCACTGACAGCCAGGACAGGGGAGGACAAACCCCCATGATCACGAGCTACTTCCCGCCTTCGACGACCGTGCTCAAGGCTCCCGCTGCTAGGAGTATAAAAGACTCCCGTTCCCGGGGCAGAGGAAAAAAGAAAAAATAGAGGGAAGTAGGAGACAGACGGAGAGACACCCCCAGAGAAGAAGGAAGAGGCAAGAGGAGAAGAGAGAAGAAAAGAAGAGGCGTCCCGGCGTGAGCTTCCTCCGACGACCACCGGGAAGAAGCAAGAGTAAGAGAGAGAGAGCTCGATGTAATAGGGGAGAGGGTTGGGGATGGCTGGTTTTTTTTTCTCTTGTACTCCGTTCCTCCCCCTCCTGTTCCGTCTTTTCTTTGGGTTTCTCCCCTGCCCACAGCCTCGTCTGGGGCACTTTCTTTTGTAATGTGAATGTAGGGCCTCGGCCCTTTGCCTCCCGTGAAGGAAAATCACCCTCTCCGGGTTTCTCTATGATTTTTGTTGGCTTGTGCTAGTTTTCACAGTCTTTGACGGGTTGTTCGTTTTCCCTCTGTTTCCTCATTTCTCCAGTGTTCTTGGGGTTTCCACGTCAATATGATCGCCCTCCCATGATCCTTGGCCTCATGGACTCTTCACTCCCTTCCATGGCCATCTACTGTGCCCACGGGCTTGAAGAGACAGGGAGACTCTCACTCACTCCCCGAATACCCAACTGCTAGTGGCCCATCTTTGGCCTTAAACCTCCCCTGTCCTCCTGAATAATCTGTAGGTCTCCTAGCCCAAATACCTAACCTCTCTTAACCCTCAGCGATACACCTTTCCGGCCTTTGGCCGGCACACCATTTCGGCCTTCGACCGGTGCACCTCCTTTGGCCCTCAGCGGCACACCCAATTAGCCCTTGGCCGGCACACTTTTGGCCCTTAGCCCTTGGCCGGTACACACCTCCTTTAACCCTCAGCGGCACACCCAGTTAGCCCCTGGCCGGCACACCCTTCAGGCCCTCAGCGGCACACTTCTTGGGCCTATCCCCAAGCCCTTCCCTTCGCGTTTTCTGAGGCTCTATAAAGGTGTTGTTGCCTCCGGGCGCCCACCTCCAGTTGTCGGGTTCCGCCACTCCGTGTGGGCGCGTTCCCTTTATCTCCCTTACGCCCCGGGTCAAGGGGAGATGCTGCCGAATTTTTTGCAAAAAAACTAACAACAGATTAAAAGAGGCAAAGGGAAGCAACAAACGAACAAAAAAAATAATTAACGAAACCTTCTAATTAAGCAAGCCACTGCCGGCACCACGACGAGAGTTGGATCAGTTAATGACCCGACAGACCGGGCATCCAATCTGCAAGAAGAGGCTGAAAAGAACAAAGCCAAGAAGAAGTTTGTATAAAACTACACAAAAATTAAAACAAGAAGAAAAGAAAAGCCTTAAAATAAATAATAAAAGAATGGACCTTCACCGGCATGCCTGACCCTACCTTCCACTCAAGTGACCCTTCACCGGTGCACTCTCACCCCTTTCAGCGGCACAGCCATTCCTCACTTTCAACAATACACTCCAGCAACCGTCAGCGGCACACCCCCTCAATCCCAGCGGTACACCCCTTTGAGCCTTCAACGGTGCACCCTTGCACCTTCAGCGGTACACCCTTGCACCTTCAGCGGTACACCCTTGTTGCCCCCCAGTGGTACGCCCCATTCCCCAGCGGTACACCCCCTCATTCCCCAGCGGTACACTCCCTCCCTTCGCCGGTACACCCTCATCCACCGTCTCAACGAGATCCAATGTACAGACTTGGCAGATGGAGGCACAAACACAGCAGCAAGCAATGTATAGACTTCGTATGTTGATTGCATGGGCAATGTACAGACTTTGTGCTGCAACGTATAGACTTGGGCAATGTACAGACTTCACGCTGCAATGTATAGACTTGGGGCTGGCCAATGTACAGACTTTGTGCTGCAGCGTATAGACTTGGGCAATGTACAGACTTCATGTTGCAGTGTATAGACTTGGGGCTGGTCAATGCATAGACTTTGAGCTGATGAATGCTGACCAACGTACAGACTTTGTGCTGCAGTGTACAGACTTTGAGCTGCAATGTATAGACTTCATGCTGGCCAACGTACAGACTTTGAGCTGCAATGTATAGACTTCATGCTGGCCAACGTATAGACTTTGAGCTGCAATGTATAGACTTCATGCTGACCAACGTACAGACTTTGTGCTGCAGCGTACAGACTTTGAGTTGCAATGTATAGACTTTATGCTGGCCAACGTATAGACTTTGAGCTGCAATGTATAGACTTCATGCTGGCCAACATATAGACTTTGAGCTGTAATGTATAGACTTCATGCTGGCCAATGTATAGACTTTGAGCTGCAATGTATAGACTTTATGCCGGTCAACGTACAGACTTTGAGCTAATGGGTGCTGGCTAGTGTATAGACTTTGGGCTGCAACGTGTAGACTTTGGGGCCATCAATGTATAGACTTCGAATCGCAGCCAATGCACAATGTACAGACTTTAGACTAAAGGACGTATAGACTTTGTGTACTGGCTGAATAGACAATGTATAGACTTTAGGCTGAGGAACGTACAGACTTTACATTATCCCCCTCCTTCACCGATACACTCTCCAGCTATAGCCCCAGCGATACACTTCCTTCAGGCCTTCACCGGTACCCCCCCCTTTAAGTCCTTCAACGGCACATGTCTCCAGCCCTTCGCCGGCAAGCCTGCTGCCCTCCTTCGTCGGCACACCTCCTTAAGCCCTTCAGCGGCACCCATCCCCAGCCCTTCGCCGGCACACTTTTATGCCCACCTTCCTTCAGCGGTACACTCCCTTTTTAGCCCCCCTTTTCAACCCACCAAGGGTCAACTCTCTCCAAAAAAAAATGTAATAAACATATACATATATATAATACGTGAACGCACATATACATATACATATAGGCATCTAATGGCAGCACTATCAAACTAATAAAAGCCATGATGAATAAATAAACCTGAATATATACAAAAAAATGATGACGAGTGAAATAAGTGGCAGTAATAATAATAATAATAAAGGGGGGGGGCAATAATAGCAGTGAGCAAGACGAGGGAGATCACCCGAAATAGATGCGGAAAGAGGAATGAGCAACAGGATAATAAGAATAATAACGATAAAACATTACCAGGTATTAATAATTCTACATTGCAGCCCTCTCTCTCCGTGACTCGACGCAGAAGGAACAGTGATGTCGCCCTCGCAGGCCGGGCCCGAGTCTTGGGATTCGTCCCGACATGACCGTGCCCCGACCCAGTCTTTGGCCGACATTCTAATCAGATCGGATTCATTCATCGCCCCAGTTTTCCGTCCCGTTTCTATCACGGACCTGTGTCCGAATATGAAAAGGTCCACTAGTGACCGACATGGCCAGTGGTTTGCATCCTAATGCGTACTTTGGTGTGATTTTCTCCTGCCTCTTTCTCACGCAATTAGCATTATTCTTTTCGGCCGCAGGGCCCCTAATTTTGGCAATTAATCAAGGGTGTTCCCTCGTATGGGGGATGTAAATGACGTCGTGACCTTTATGGCGCGGCGGGTTTTGGTCCCGACACGAACCACACAATCGCCTGACGAAGTCAGATCGAGCGCACCATGGACTCTTCGGAGACCGAATAAATCGTCACTTCTGTGACTGGCACGCCCACGCACTTAATAGACGAAACCACATGAACCGGTGAATTAAAGTGCATCCACAGTTCTGGCACCCCCGGTGGGACCGATCCACCCTTCATCTCTTTGCCGAAATTAGGGGCCCCACGGCCCCCTTCTTGTAATACTAATTGCGTCACCTTCTCAAATGCAGGAGAGAGGAAATTGCAGCATGGTGCCGACGATGGCTGTCACATGCAGCCCTCAAGTCGTGGAGAACCATGTCCGAGGTGGCTACCTGGCGGTCCCCCTCAACTTCGGGAGCTTCCCTCCCACCGTCGGCTTCCCCAACTTCTTGGGGGTGGCCTTTGCCAACATCCTCGAGGTGAAGGCGCCTGAGGAGTCCCAGATCGACTCTCCCGCTCTGGAGGCCACTGAAGCTGCTATTGGCCGAGCTATGGTCAAGAGCAACAATAGCGTCCCAGCAACGACGCTAAGCTGTAACGTGCACCACTTCCACCAAACCACCGGCCCGTCCCACCAAGGGTCGGCATCCTACCGAATAGGGCTCTGGAGGAGCAACGCCGGCGCCAGCTCTGGATGCCGCACCTCCAACTCTGGGAAGACTATGACTATCGGGGCCCTCCGAGTCCGCTTGGACGGGCAGAGTTCTCGGGTGACACCGGACCGTGTCGTCCCGAATGTCCCAGTCCACAACTCCTTTCGAGGACTGGAGAAGTTGAAGGAGAAGGTGACGCCCACTGCTGTGGCCGCATCACCGAAGGCTGCGCCGGTTTACAGGCCGGCCAAACTGAAGCAGGTCTGGGTCCCCAAGGAGGCCCGACCCATTGCACTCGCCCAGGCAGGGCCTAGCGTTTTCCGCCCGAGGAGGGCTAGAAGAAATGAAAGGGTCGAGCTCACGACCCCGGCTTGTCGACCAGCACCCGTCACCCCGGTGCTGCCCGAGAAAGCTCGCCGCTGCCACCACCGGCGCCGACACAACGCCGCCCGCCCGGCACCCGGGGCCTACTCTTTCCCTGCCACTATCATCAACATGCAACCGCAGGCTGCTCTCCCTAACCAGGAGTGGGAAGGGATCGAGCAGGCTATGAGGAATTACCTCCGAGGCCCGGGTAGCACCCTCGCCGGCCGCCAGAGACTGCTGGGGGCAATGGCCTCCGCCTTCCATGAAGAGGGAGCTCGGCCCGCACCCAGCGCGGAGTCGAGGAATCGCTCGGAGGAGCCGCGCCAGTCCCCTGTACGGGAGGAAACGCCGCCCCGACGATCGGTCTTCGACAGACTGGTGTTCCCAGGAAGATTGTCTAGGAGGGAGATAAAGGGAAGCAAGAACAAGAGATGGCAAACATTCACTTGCAACATGGCAGGAGTTCTCGGTCGGTACGGGGCCTTGCCCACCGATCCGGAAGAAGTGTCCAGAATCACCGTCAGGCCGGGACCCCTCACTAGAAGAGGGAGAGCGGCAGGCGGCGTGGTACCCACAGGCGCCGAAGGGACCCTACCTGAAGAGCCCCTCTCGGCCCTCACGGCCAATGTGGTCACCACCGGCGACACGAGTGGCGGACCCTCGACATCATCCGAGGACACCCCGACCGAGGAGACAGGGGGCATGCCCAGCCTCCCCACGGTTGACCCGGCAATGCTGCTCATGATGCAGCGGTTCCAGCAGGAAATTGAATTACTTAAAAAGCAATTGAATGAGCGGAGCACACCGCCCCCGATGTCTTGGCAGACCGAGGTTATACCCGAAGTACCCAGGGACAGGGGGCAGTCTTCAGAAGCAGCCCTCCCAGCAGCCCTCAATCCTCTCGGGGGTGTGTCACTGCAGCAGGCACACTGCGCAGCACCGGCCCCGCCACAGGCCTCACCTTCCCAAGGGTCCCTCATGGCCCCCCAGGCGACCGTGCTGGCCACCCCGAGCGCGCAGCCCGCTCATTTTTATCCGAGCCTGGTCGACCCAGCAACGGTTAGCCGGTTGATGCTGGAACAGATGATAGACATGAAACTGGCCGAGAGAGGCGACGGGGATCAGACACCGTTCGACGTCTATAGGGTGCCCTACCCGGCTCACTATGCTGCGAAGAAGTTGCCGGTCGGCGTCACCAAGCCACCCAAGTTCGAAAAGTTCAATGGGCAAGGGTCCCCCAGGGAGCACATTGCTTATTATGTGAATGTCATGGGGGACTTGGCTGCTGATGAGGCCTACCTCCTGAAGTTCTTCGGCTCGACACTCACCGGGCTTGCCTTTGAGTGGTACTCCGTCTTGCCACCCGGGTCTGTCGCCGACTGGCCCGACATGCAAAAGAAGTTCAAAGAGAGATTTTATGTTGCGGAGCGGGAGGTCACCGTGGCAGAACTTTACGCCACAAGACAGAAGAATGACGAGTCGGCCCTCGACTATATCAAGAGATGGAGGAACCTCAACATGAGGTGCAGGCGTCCCCCACACCAGGAGGATGCGGTGCAGATCTGCAAGCAGAACTTGAAGAAGGAGATCCTGGAAAGGATGATTGGCACCGAGGTCAAGACATTTGACCGCCTGAACAACGTGGTAGCAGAGATCGAGGCATTTCTGGCCCGATACTCCTCCACCCCGGCCATGTCAAGCCAGAGAGCCAGGCAGGCGGAGAAGAAGCCGGCTCCCCCTGAGGTGCACACACTAGATTTCCAGGCTTTTGAAAAATAGAAAGAGAAAGCCAAGGGGGCTGCCGACCTTCCTCCGCCCAGAGCTACAGAACGGCGGGAAGGCCCCTCACTAAGGGAGAAAATGAAAAGTAAGCTGTATTCCTTTGCCCGGGACAAGTCTAAGCTTCTGTTCGAATGGGCGACCAGCTACAACAAAGTCACACTGCCAGAGCCGAAAAGGCCCGGCGACCTAAAGAGAAAGGACGACCCGCGCTTCTGCCCGTACCACCGAGTGCTCGGGCATACCATTGAAGACTATTATGTCTTCAAGGATGTTATCGAGTCCTTGATCAAGAGTGGGGAGCTGGACATGGGGGAGCATAGAGTAGACCCCCCGCAACCGCATGAGTTGCCCAGCATAACCTCCACTGTCAATATGGTCTCGCTATACCAGGAGTTGCCTGAGGAGTGGGCGGAGGCCTGCGCCCGCGCCACCTATGAGACCTTCATCATGACCCCGGCTCAGGATCAAGGAGGCTGGCAGACGGCAACTAGAAAGAATAGAAGAGCACACGTCCCTCGACCCAGCCCCGGAGTTCGTCTGAGGGACGCAACGCCCCGGCCTGCACCACCCCCAGCAAGCCTAGTTCGCCACGACACGGCCCCCCGGCTAGTCATGAGGCGGCCCACTCACAATAAAAAGAGCTCTGTCCCGCTGCGAATGCACAAGAAGATCAGCCCAGAGGTCGAAAGACTCTAGGCTATTATTGATGGGCTGGAAGATTATGAGCAGCCCGAAATTCAGCCCGTGGAGCTGAAGGAGTACGTCCCGTGGGAGGAGTTCAAATCCCTCGAACTGGCTCCAGGGGCAGAAGCTGAAGTAGAGAAAGAGCCTCCCCTGTGGGCTGAACTTCCCCAAGAGCAGCCATACGCCGCAGCAGGAAAGAAGAAGAAGAAGAGAAGACCCAGGGGCAAGAAGAAGAAGGAGGTCATCGTCGCCTGCAACACCCTCTCGGCGTTATTCGACACTACCCTTTCCCTGGAGGGAACAGAAGAAGAGCCACCCCATGAGCCGCCAGAGGTGAATCAAGCTGAAGTCTCCACTTCCCAACATGCCACCAGGTCGGGGAGGAAGTGGGGACGCCCTCCACAGGATAACCTCAACATCATGCTCAGGGGGGAACAGCCGTACCAGGTTCCCGACCCAGAGGCCCGAGGCACCGAGATCCCTCCTCTGTCGGGTCTCTATCCCGGAGGGGCCAGAAGCCAGGGCACCCCTTCATTCGCCGATTTCCTGTTAGCCCGAACGGCAGGGCGGGCGCACTCCCGGGGGTCTCCTTCGACCGAAAAAGTTAGCAGCTCTCAAGCTCTACCGGCGGCAACTCTTCCTCAGCCAGAGGTGGACAACAGTGATATCCCAAACCTCGCCGAATTCATGCGGGGGGCGGAGGAAACCCAACAGGCCCCGCCGGCTCGGCAGGCTGCAACGGAGCCCACAAAGCTGGCACCCCCTGACCTGACACCCCAGCTCCAGGAAGGAGGCAGACGCAGCAAGCCCGAAGAGATGAAATTACTCAAGGTGCGGGCCGTCGAACGGATAGTCAGACACCTCAAGAAAATCCCGACCCGGTTTACCATGTGGGAGATGCTGTCTTTGGACGAAGAAACACGGCAAGCCATCATTGCCGCACTCCAGACGCCAGCGCACCTTGAAGCTTGCCTGGCAGAAACCTCACCTGAGGTGGCTGTGGCTTTCACAGAAGACGACATGCTCCTGCCGTCCTGCAGCCATAATAGGCCCCTCTACATGAAAGGGCAGCTGAACGGCCAGCCCATC
The DNA here is from genome assembly GCA_022559845.1 of Amorphophallus konjac. NCBI lineage: Eukaryota > Viridiplantae > Streptophyta > Magnoliopsida > Alismatales > Araceae > Amorphophallus > Amorphophallus konjac. The sequence continues at coordinate 103,168,148 of CM040123.1, forward strand.
AACAGGGTCCTGATCGACCCGGGGGCAGCAGTGAATATACTCCCGTACCGGGTGTACCAAAAGCATTATTTTGATGTACACCTTGTTGAGGTCAGAAATGTCAAGATTGCTGGTTTTAACCAGAAATGTGAGGTGCCCATGGGGGTCGCAGAGTTCAGCCTGACCTTTGATGACTTCACCACCAAGGTCCAGTTCCACGTCATCAACTCCAACACCTCCTATAAGGCGTTGCTTGGTCGCCCTGGCTACACCAGAACAGAGTGGTGCCCTCCACCCTGCATCAATGCATCAAGTACCCCTGTGAAGGGAAGGAAGCCAGAATCTTCGCCGACCTCCACCCGTTCGAGGTGTTCGAGTGTCACTTGTCAGATGCCAATCTATATCTAGAGAAGGCGAAGCAAGCCCCCCAAGCCGCCCGAGACAAAGGGAAGAAGAAAGTGGAGTCGGGCAGTTGGTTTCCTCCGCCGCCCCCAGGTTATGTGGCTCCCCCACATGTACCATTCATTGCACAAGAGGGGGGGTATTTAAGGGAGCCCCTCTCCCTATCTACTCTACACCGGGGACGCCTTGCCTCGAAGACCTGCTGGAGGATGTCAGGGTCCCGCCAGGGATCATCAAGCCCATTACAGAGATTGACTGTCAAGCGGCCGAGCGGCTGAGGACCTTTGAGGTGCCTAACCCGGAGGGGCCATCCACCATCTTTTATGTTGCCGGGGAAAAGCCAGTCATGGAAGACGATGATTGCCGTTTCCTGACGAGTTGCATGACCCGCACGTCCCCATTGTGGGACTCCCCCATATGACCGACCAGGCAGCCAGAATGGTCAGAAAGCAAAAGATTCCCCCCTATCAACCCTCCAGCCGGAAGGAAATGTTCGAAAGAATGTGGAACCCACCAAACCTGGATCGGCGGTTGCTGCAAATCACCAAGCACCCCGGTCTGGGCTTTCACCAGAAGATTATTACGAAACTGATGTGATATCGGTTTCGGCCTTGTCCGGCGACGACCCGCGGAAGCTGAAGATTTGCGGGAAGCCCACCAAGAAGTATATCCCAGGCCTCTGGCTGAGGAGGCACAAGACGAAGAAGTGTTCCTTTGGAACCCTCTCCGCCGCTGCTGCACGGGGAAAACCCCCTCTCTCTCCGACAGACTAGCCTCGCAAGAGCACACCGCCGAGGCGCCCTCACTTCGGCCTGCTGGCGAAGCAAGAAGCAGAAGCATGGGTCATGCCCCAAATTCCCCTCGATATGACCCCGTTATGTACGCCTTGTACCATAGGCAGCAACAGGGAGATCGAGATGTTAAAAGCATGGCTGGCTGAGTTGACCTCGCTAGTTGCCGACCTCATCCAGGGCTCTCTCCGCCCGTGGGGTGGCTATACGTCTCGACCCCGAGACACCAGTCCCGATGTCCCCATCTGGTCAAGAAGGGAGACAAGAGACACGGCAAGCCCATTAACCGGACGGCCAACCAGGCAAGGCCTGACACTCCAAGAGAAGCTACAAAAGTCCTACTCTTTCCCGAGAGAAAAGACTCGGGGTATTTTTGACTGGGCCTGCCACTATGGCAAGGTCTCCCTCCCACGGTCCAAGAGGCCGCAGGACACCCGAAGAAGTGGGGACCCACTGTTTTGTCCCTACCACCAGATACTGGGCCACGCCATCAAAGACTGCTATGTCTTCAAGAACATTGCTCAAGACCTCATTGACAGGGACGAGCTCAGAATGGGAGACTATGTGGTAGCCCCACCACGCCCCCACGCGGCGGACATCCCCAGAAGAGGAGCCTATACACTATCCATCCAGTACCAGGCGCCTGAAGATGCGGCTGCCCCGGCCCCCGCCAAAGCTATCTACGATGATTATACAGAAGATCCGGAGGTGACCTTGTGCCTTTCTGCATCAGCGGACCCCGCGGACCCGGCAGCTACGGTCCAGGAGGGGTGCGCGACAGATGTAGCCCCCGCGCCCCTTCATGAGGAACAAGAAGAGGGGGATGGCGTCCTCGAGCCCGAAGATAATGAAGATCAAGACTTCATCGATCTGTCGCCTGCCCCGCCGGAAATTGAAAATGGCGGCCAGGCCACAGTCGACGAATTGATTGAGATCAACCTTGGCACAGAAGGTGACCCCAGGCCGACCTTTCTGAGTGCTCTTATGCCCCTACAGGAGAGAGAATAATACACAAAGTTGCTGCAAGAATTCCGGGATTGCTTTGCCTGGGATTATAAAGAAATGCCCGGGCTCAGCCCCGAGGTGACTCAGCACATCTTGGCCATTGATCCCACAGTGGAACCAGTGAAGCAGTCTCCCCGGCGTATGAGGCCGGAATTGATCAGCCAGATCTGCAAGGAGGTCGACAAGCTCATAGATGTTGGCTTCGTGGCGGAGAACCAATACACCACCTGGCTGGCCAATATTGTGCCGGTGAAGAAGAAGAATGGATAGATCAGGATTTGCGTGGATTTCAGCGACCTGAATAAAGCTTGCCAAAAGATGACTTCCCGGTGCCTATCACCGAAGTGATGATTGATGCAACCACCGGCCACGAGGCCCTGTCTTTTATGGATAGATCGTCCAGCTATAACCAAATTTGGATAGCCGACCGCGACCGGATTCACACGGCTTTCAGATCACCCAAGGGGATATTCCACTACAAGAGGATGCCCTTCGGCCTCAAGAATGTCGGTGCTACATATCAGCGGGAAATGACCAGGATCTTCGATGAGCTGCTATATAGCAAGGTCGAATGCTACATTGATGATCTAGTTGTCAAGACTAAGAAGAGAGACGAACATCTGAGCGACCTCAGGGTCATCTTTCAAAGGCTCCGGCTGTATGGGCTGAAGATGAACCCTATGAAGTGCGCCTTTGGCGTGTCCAGTGGTAAGTTCCTCGGCTTTATTGTCCGGCACAGAGGGATCGAGATTGACCCCTTCAAGATAAAAGCCATTCAGGAGTTGCCCCCTCCGAAGAGTCTGGGAGAGCTGAGGTCCCTACAGGGCCGTCTAGCCTATATCCGCAGGTTATCTCCAACCTGTCGGGGCGTTGCCAACCCTTTCACAGACTGATGATGAAGAATGCACCCTTCAGCTGGGGTCACGAATGCCAGCGCGCGTTCGACCAGCTAAAAGAGTACCTGAAGACCCCGCCAGTCCTGGGGGCACCTGTCAAAGGCAGACCGCTTGTTCTCTACATAGCGGCTACCGAATATTCACTGGGGGCAATGCTTGCCCAGAACAATGATGAGGGAAAGAGCAGGCGCTCTACTACCTCAGCCGGAGACTTGTGGGAGCGGAGGCCAAGTACACTCCGATAGAGAAAGTCTGTCTTGCTTTGGTCTTCGCAGTCAAGAAGATGAGGCACTACATGCTGTCCCATGAAGTAAGCCTAATATCCAGAGCTGACCCTATCAAGCACATCCTCCTCCAGCCTGTCCCGAAGGGGCGCCTTGGCAAGTGGGCCGTGCTGCTCATGGAGTTTGATATCACCTACGTGCCGCAGAAGGCCGTTAAGGGACAAGCCGTCGCGGATTTCTTCGCAGCACACCCCGTGCCCGAAGGCTCCCCGTTGGCCACCGAGCTACCCGAAGATGAGACACTGGAGTGGATCATGTCCAACAAGCTATCTGGCAGCTATACTTTGACGGGGCTTCGAGAACAGAAGCGACCCCGTCCGGACACGCCAAGGTACGGGCCGGAGCCGGCATCGTCCTCAAATCGCCAGACGGAGAAGTGATGCACACTTCCTGCTGCATTACTAAGCCCTGCACAAATAATGAAGCAGAGTATGAAGCTCTGATCATCGGCCTTCAGGTGGCCCTCCAAATGGAGATCAAAATGCTCCAAGTATTCGGCGACTCGCTGCTGGTCGTCAAGCAGGTCCAGGGACAGTTTGATGTCTGAAAACCTGAGTTGCTCCCTTATCACACTAAGGCGAAGAGACTCATGGAGCGGTTCTACCTCTTGAGATAGGCCATGTCGCCAGAGGGGAGAATGCACAAGCCGACGCCCTGGCAAAACTGGCGAGCTCACTGGCAGTGCCTCCAGATGGATCTCTCAGTATCCAAGTAATAAATCAGCGCCAGATGCCCAGCATGATAGAAGAGGAACCAGAAGAAGAAGAGCTAGAAGTCACCACAGCAGAAGCCGTCGGCCTACCCGACTGGAGAGACCCCTGATGCAGTGGTTCAAGTACCAGCAGCTGCCCAAGAAGAGAGAAGAGAAGATCAGGCTGATCAGAATTAAGGACTCTTATGAGCTCCGAAATGGAATATTATTCCGAATGGTGGCCGACGCCAAGCAGAAATTACTCCTCGATGCTTGTCCATTGAAGAAGCCTGGAGGGTCATGAAGGAGGTCCACGCCGGGACAGCTGGCCGCACCAGGCCGGGCCGAAAATGAAGATTGAAATAAAGAAGCTTGGCTATTATTGGCCTGCGATGTTCGACGACTGCTGCAAATATGCTAAGTCATGTCAAAAATGTCAGGAGCATGCCACCATACCCAGAAGGCCCCCGTGCAGTTACACCCAACGCGCCCAGTTGGCCTTTCGCCCAGTGGGGAACGGACGTCGTGGGCCCCTTACCTGCATCTTCCACAGGCTGCAAGTACATTTGGCGGCAACCGACTACTTCTCCCGCTGGGCAGAGGCTGTCGCCTTACGGGAGGTCACTGGAGAGATCGTGGTCAGGTTTGTCCGTCGTAATATCATATTCCGGTTTGGCGCGCCCGACCGAGTTGTGTCAGACAACGGCAGCCACTTCCGCAACCAGAAGGTCTACCGGCTGGCAGAAAAATATAAAATTGATTGGAGGACATCGACTCCTTACAACCCACAGGCTAATGGGCTGGCCGAAGCTTTTAATAAGACACTCTGCACTCTCCTGGCCAAGACGGTCAGCTCTAACAAAAGGGACTGGGAAGAAAGAATGTACGAGGCGCTTTGGGCGTACCGAACTGTATACAAGACTCCAACAGGCTGTTCGCCCTTTCTCTCGTATATGGCTCGGAGGCAATCGTCCCCGTTGAACTGGAGATACCGTCCCTCAGGGTTGCCATTCAGCATGGCCTTGTCCTTGAAGGGCAAACCAACGTTGAACGAAGGCTTGATGAACTCTCCAGTCTAGAGGGAAAGCGGCTCCAGGCCCAACAGAACATTCAGATCTACCAGGCCCGGATTGCACGCGCCTTTGACAAGCTTGTCAAGGAACGCGAATTCAAAAAGGGTGACCTCGTCATGGTCAAGAGAAGGGACCTCATGGCTGCCAACCCTAAGGGTAAATTGAATGAGAACTGGCTCGGACCCTACGTAGTCCAAAAAGTCTATGAAGGTGGGGCTTATGTAATAGTCAACCATCGTGGGGAAGTTCAGTTCCCGCCTCTTAATGGAAGGCACTTGAGACTGTACCATGCTCCGGCGCCCCCGTTCAATCAATAATATGACCCTCCGCCCTATTTTGGGCGGATTTGCGTGATTGATGTCCAAACAACTTGACCACTATCCATGTTTTCAAAATGCAAAAAAAGGGGGGAAGAGAAAGGTTAAAAAAAAAGAAAAAAAAGGGAAAAAAAAGAGAAGAGAGGAAAAAGAGAAGAGAAAAAGGAAAAAAAAGAGAAAAAAAGAGAAGAAGAGAAGAGAGAAAGAAAAAAAGAGAAGAGAAGAAGAGGAAAAGAGAGAAAAAAGAGAAGAAAAAAAGGGGAGAAAGAAAAAAAGAAGAGAAGTAAAAAAAAAAAGGGAAGAAAAGATACAAGAGCAAGGGAAGAGTGGAAGCCGAGAAAGGGGGAACTCCTCCCGTTTCTAGCCGTCGCCCCGTAGCCATGGAAATACTAAAAGAAATTTCTAAACAAACTCTTCTCTCCGTCCTCCCCGGGCGGTGAGTACCCCTTTGGCTCGGACCTCCCGTCCGGGTCATTGACTAAACAAACTCTTCTCTCTGTCCTCCCCGGGCGGTGAGTACCCCTTTGGCTCGGACCTCCCGTCCGGGTCATTGACTAGACAAACTCTTCTCTCCGTCCTCCCCGGGCGGTGAGTACCACTTTGGCTCGGACCTCCCGTCCGGGTCATTGACTAGACAAACTCTTCTCTCCGTCCTCCCCAAGCGGTGAGTACCCCTTTGGCTCGGACCTCCCGTCCGGGTCATTGACTAGACAAACTCTTCTCTCCGTCCTCCCTGGGCGGTGAGTACCCCTTTGGCTCGGACCTCCCGTCCGAGTCATTGACTAGACAAACTCTTCTCTCCGTCCTCCCCGGGCGGTGAGTACCCCTTTGGCTCGGACCTCCCGTCCGGGTCATTGACTAGACAAACTCTTCTCTCCGTCCTCCCCGGGCGGTGAGTACCCCTTTGGCTCGGACCTCCCGTCTGGGTCATTGACTAGACAAACTCTTCTCTCCGTCCTCCCCGGGCGGTGAGTACCCCTTTGGCTCGGACCTCCCGTCCGGGTCATTGACTAGACAAACTCTTCTCTCCGTCCCCCCCCCCCCCCCGGGCGGTGAGTATCCCTTTGGCTCGGACCTCCCGTCCGGGTCATTGACTAGACCAACTCTTCTCTCCGTCCCCTCTGAACGACCAGAAAACTATCTCTAACCGAGGCCCCCCTCCTGAGGCAAGTACAAGCTTTCAATATTGCGGCAGAGCTAGGGAGTCGCCCGTTCGGTATGGTGGAGTGGTCCCCTCGTCCTCCCCCTGGGAAGGCGAGCACTCTCCTGTACCCTGACAGGGGTCCCCGCCTGGTTCTCCCAAAGCAAATCTTCGCGAAGACCCACACCCTGCTAACGTGGTTCAGCACAAAAGAGGGGAAGGAAGGGGAAGAAGAAAACAATGTACGCAGAAGAGAAAGAAGGGGAAGAAAGGTCCCTCTGGGACGAATGCACACGCAAAGGACATGAGAGACCATAAATGTCCTACTCTATTCAGAAAGAGGATTAAACTACATGTGCTTCGGGGCATACCCCTGTGTTACAAAAGGGGGGAAAAGAAAAAGTAAGGGAGCGACGCCTAGTCAAGGCCCCTGAAGATGTCCTCGAGAGGGAGGATCCCGACGCAAGGGAAGTTCGTCATATCGCGCAGTCGGCCCCTCAATTCCTCAAGACGGGCGAGCTCCGCTTCTATGGACACCATTTCAATTTCGGCGATGGCAAAGGCTTCCCTCTCCTCTGCGACCGCCCTTTCCGCCTCGGCAAGGTCAAGCTTGGCCGCAGCGAGGTAGCCCTCCAGCTTCTCGATCCGACTCTTGAAGGAACGAACGCTGCCCTCGCCTTCCTCTAAGGCCTTTCCGCAGCATTCTCTATCATGGCGTCGGGCCTCTAAGGTCTACAGATACTCGTCCGCCTGAGCGTCAAGGGCGGCACGTTCATCAGGAGCCTAGGTCGCCAGGAACTCGCCGCGCTTGACATACTTCAGCAACAACAGAACCCGCCGCGACCACTCCCCCAGCGGGCAGCCAAGCACTTGCAATGCCCCAGTCAGCTGCGTCACTATGGTGTGCACCTCCCGATACGACAGAGAAGGGTCGACGAGGAGCATCGTCCGTAGAGTGATCAGCATTTGACGGACTGGCGCTTCTGATGACGTGTGGCTGACTGAGGGCACGACCGGAGGAGTAAATTCCACGCTGCTGTCCACCTCTGCCCACAGGTCAGCGTCCACTGCCGCTGAAGAGGAAGGAAGGGCAAGGGTCAAGCCGCCTGGCCGGTGTAGCTCAACGAGAGACCCTTGGCCAGCCACTGCCGAAGGAGTGGACAAGACCATTGCCGAAGCCTCTGGCACTCCCGTTATTTGGAGCTCCCCTACCCCCTCTGCCTCCGCCTGGCTCGCTTCTACCACTACTTCAAGGGGGAGGGGTGCAGGTGCCGCTGCTTCAGCTAGAGGAGGAGCTTCGAGTAAAGCCAGACCCGACGCCATCACCCACGGGCTTTTCTCTCTCATCTGGGGCCCCTCCAGATGTGCACGAAGCCCTGCGAATATCTGTCTCAAGAGAGGGTCCTCCATCTGGGTCGGCAGCCTCGGAAGGGGTGGAAGTGGAACCAGCAGGTGAGGGACGCCTCCCGCCTGCACGAGCACGGCAAGAGTCTCCACCTCCGGAACAGATGCCGGAGTCGGTCCCCCCGCTGGTGGCTGACCGGTGATCGGCCTCCGCTTGGCGATTGCCTTGCGAGAGCGGCCAGGCATCTTCCCGGTCGTCGGCACCACCTGCCCACATGAAATACGGTTAGCCGCCCGTCGCTGGGAATAAATTACGCAAGGACGAGAAGTGGGAAGAGCCATAAATCCCCGCTTACCTTAACCACCATGAAGGCGCGGCCTTCGGGGGCAATCTCTCCTTCCTCCAGGGGCTCGTCCGCCGCTTCAGAAGCACTTGAAGTCCATGCGGCCGACTCTTGCTGAAGAGCCTCGAATAGAAGGGCTAGTTTGCCCAAGCCCACGTCGACCCCCACCTGACGGTCGATCGGCGCAACTGGGGTACCCTTTTCCACAGCCTCCGGCAAGTTAAGCCCCTAAAACCCGGAATTGACAAGAAAAGATCATTAGGTATACACGAAGGAGAGGAAGGAGCCGGCCCAACCAAGCTCACACTTACAGCAGTCTTCCCCATAAAGCTCGGGGAGCCAGCAAGTAAGGGGGCCCTGAAGACCGGCTCGGGCGGCTCCGATGCCCCGGACACGCCTTCGTCAGGAGCCGCTTCATCGGAGGAGTAATTGTAGTCTACCTCTTCGCCCGACGATGATTCGACTGCCGCAGGTTCTCCCCTTGCCGACAAAGGGGCCTCCACTTCGAGGTCAATGGCCGGCGCACCCTCCCTCGGGCTAGATGAGGATGGTACGCCGGACTTCAGCCTCCTCCTCACATATAGACGCGTCATCGAGAGTTGCACGCGGGGCCCGAATAGTCCAGCGACTGCCTCTGATGTGCCTGTCACGAAGAAGAAAAGGGTGGATTACATCAGATCCAGTCGGCTCCCAAAGAACAAAGAAGTCGTTTAGGCCGACAAAGACAAATACCCTCTTCGGCCCCTACAGCCCGGGAGTTGCAGCCCTGCCCTCGCCCGGGATTGACACGGGCGCCAGTTCCTTTGTGCCGCCCGTAAAGAAGAAACGCATTGTCGCCATACGCGAGTGCGAGGCCAACCCAGGAGGCAAATTGATCACGGACGACGCAGGCGGCCGATGAACCTCACCAGCTTCGTGACTCGGCCCGGTCTGGGTAGCTTCAAATTCCTCAAAAGATAGGATAGGGGCCTCCTGAGGGGCTACCGTCGGAGCCAGGGATTCCTCAGCCCGCCTCTACTTTGTCGCTTGTGACCCGGCCACCTTGGCAGCAGCCAACGCCTCCTTAACAGGCGACTTTGCTCGGGACCTTCCTTTGGCCTGCGGTGAGGGAGCCGGGGCCGCCGCCAGGATCGCCTTTGCTATGACCGCGGCTTCACCCATGTCAGGCGCGGGCACAGGAACTGGCTCCCCCGCGTGAGGAACAGGTGTGGGCACGGGCTCTTCCACAGGAGCTGAGACAAAAGAAATATTCAAGCGTCAGGGATCTGCTCCAAGATGAAAATAAAAAAAGGGGAGACTTAAAAGACACGGCGATAGTCGAAGGTACTGACCGGCAGGTTGGCTGGGCTCGGGTCGGGCAACCTCGAATTCCTCAAAAGAGGGGACCCGTGGCGCCGAAGGAACGGCGGTCGGGGCCTTGGCCGCCTCTATTTTTCTCCGCTTCGTGTCCCGCTGCTTGGCCACCTTTGCGGCGTCCACTGCTTTCTTCACGGGAGATTTTGCCCGGGGCCTCTTCGCTGCCTTGGGCAGAGGAGCCGCAGTCGGGGCCAGTGGCGCGGCTTCAAAATATGCAGGCTTCTGCACAAGCCGAAGGAGATTCCGGTACGTGGCCATTTGCGCGCTATCGGGGTGGTCTGTCAGAAAGGAAAAGAGAAAGAACAAACACGCATTCATGATTAGCATCCAACTATCTGCAAAGGCCGCAATGATAAGAGACGAAGACAAAAGAAGAAAAAGAGATCAAGTACCGTGAGGGCCAGTATACAGTCGCAGTGTAATCGGTCAGTAGCTCAGGGATGGCTCTTTATCCCGACGCGCCGCCTCTCGAACGAGCCAGCACACATCCTCGATCTTCTGGCACCGGTCCGTAAGACTGGCCAGATCCGCGTGCTTCTTCATGGAAAGGTGGCAGAAGAGGCTGAAGTGGTCTATGCCCCACCCGTCAGCATAATAGTACGGGATGTGCAGGCGCTTGCCCAGGATGGAGGCCCTCTGATCTTCGATCTTCAGTCCGTTCACCCGGAGAAGGACGTATAGCCACGTGGTGTCCTTATAGTTCTCGGGCTTCCTCTCCTCCCGCCTCATGAATGTGCGGTATGGGCAGAGCGTATCTCTCTCCGGACGCCAGCTCTTGGCGGGAGTCCCCTCTTCCTCTATGGGGAACGGGTAATTGATGAGGTCCAGGCGGTCGCTCCCTACCCGGCACAGATCCTTCAGCGTCTTCTGATAGTTGTCCTTCGCCACTGGAGGCAACTCTACTTTCGGCGTCGGCCTCTTATCCCAGGCTTCCCGACGAGCTGCCATATATGCCACCACCTCTTTCTCCTGCTTGTTCTTGAGCCGAAGAAGATGATCTGGCTCGATGTCAAGCACCGGCACCGCCTGCCGACTAAGAAACATCCTCTCTGCCCTATCCCAGCAGTCGGTCTTATGCAATCGATAGAAGGCCATCCGGGTGTTCCACCACTTGATGTAATCCTGGGTCACTCGGGGAATGCGACCCGGGGCTGGCACCCTGAAGGAGGCAGAGTCCCCCCGGTGGAAGAAGTCCCACCAGCTTCTGGCGTGCTCGGCAACTGAACTTCCCCGGATGTTCCGTGAGGGCAGGCCGAACTGTGCATGATAGCTAGGGATATGCTGATCATATCCGAAGTTCCGGCCAAATCGGAAGGGGTAGTACGGCTCCAGCAATACATTGTCCCCCTTCCTAAACGCCAACACGCTCGGGCGAATAGACAACGACCAGTCCCTCAGCTCGGGCTCCAGCAGCGGGCGGATCACATTCTCTTGGCTGATGGGGTGGACATACTTCTCCACCTGATCGTCCTTGCACTCCCTCTTATTGCTCACCAGAGGGCTAGAGTGCGCGGCCAACGTCCAGAAATGAATAGTGCCAGCCACATCCCGGGGAACCGTTGTCAACCGGCCCCAAATATCAAACATCCGCATGGAGGTAGAAGCTGGCACTGCACTGGCAAACTCCAGCATCCTCGGTATTAGTCCCCAATCCTGGAGAGCTCGCGGGGCGAACTCGGGGAACAACGAGCAAACCCACGCGTTGAAGAAATGTAGTGGGCACACATACCGGGCCTGCCTCGGGAACTGATGGGTGCTAATATCTCCCAGCGCCTTGTAGATCAAGCAGAGCGTTGTCGGGCACAAAGATAGCTTAATCCCCCACGCCATCTGGCATGCCGGGTAGATGGCGTCCGACCGAATCACTGTCTCATCCCCGTACGGCAAGGCAAATTAGCACAGCCAGTACGTGAGATAGGCTGCACAGTGAGTCTGCGGGTCGACGCCCATCGGGTTGGGCCCGCTCCGACGCCCCCTGGAGGGGATCTTCACATCGAGCTTAGGCTTCGCACGCTTCTTGGGGGCAACGGCGGTGCCGACGCATGGGAATTCCTCGTACTGCTTCAGCCCGTCGTAGAAATATTCCAGCCACAGGGGCATGCGTACCCTCTTCCTGTCCCCGCGGGCGGGCTGCTTTCCCTTGTGCGACAGCTGGTACAACTCTCGGTACGCCTTCATCAGGTACCGGTATGAGTACCCAAGAGAATAATAGCCATCCCCGTTAGTCTCATCCTTGATTAAGTCGGGGAGGCATACTTCTTCATAAGGCTCCCCGTCAATGGGCAAGCCACTCAGCTGACTGAGACTCCATAAGTCAAGTGAAGTCTCGCCCTCCGCCGTGTAGAAGGTGTTAGTCTCTGCACTGAATACCTCTATCATGCCGCAGCAAAGACCCTTGGAGATGGGGTAGCCATACCGGGAGGTGTATACGCTGTGGTAGATGCCGGCCCGAACCAGCAGCGGGGCGTAATTGAACAATACATACTCCGTAAACTCCACTGCCCCTTCCCGGAAGCTGTGGGCGTCTTGAAGCTTCAGCTCCCCGAACCAATCCAGCGACAGCTCATACTTGAACCGGATGGCTAAGCAGTCCAAGATGAAGGGCTCTTCTCTGTAGCCCCATTTCAAGGGAGCCAAGAATAAGCCGAATCGAGGCGGCTCGTTGTGCACCTTCCCGGCAGACATGTCCCATCTTGCTGGAGTAAACTGAGGCGCTCGCACCAGCTTGTCTTCAGCTGGCAGCACCCCCCCGATCCCCAGGACCGGCTTCCATTCCCGGGCTTCTCCCACCAGATACATCGGGATGCTCCTGGGGACGCTGTGCAATAGACTGTCTCGGGCGTGCAGGATGGCCCGCTCGACGGCCTTTATGGCACGGAAGTCTCGCCCATCTCGGGAGTGCAGATGCCTCAGGAATCGAACAAGGTGCCTATCCTTCGGGAAGTCCTTCCTGTACTCCCCGGTGGCCCGATCAAATGTGAAGCCGCTCTCAACTCTAACAAGCCGGCTGAAGTCCATGCTCTCACCGTCGGACCCCGATGACTCCGCCAAGGCAGCTATTTCTGTATGTTCACGGTCCAGGTCCTCCACATTGAGCCACGTGACCGCTGGCACGGGACCCCGCGGAATGAGGTCGGCACCGACAGTAGCGGCAGGGGTAGAAGAACCACTTGGGGCAGCCATTTATCTGCAAAGATACATAAATAGAAGATCAGAATAAGCCACAGGCAAAAGGGAATGAAAGACTGTAAGGGGACTCTACTACAAGTGAAATAAATAAAGCACTGCCAATTTCTGACGAAATTTCGGCAGAGTTTCCCCTAGGCCAGAGGCGTAAGGGAAAACACGGGTGCGTGTCCACAAGGAGTGACGGCCCCAACAAATCATGGTGGGCCCCGAGAGGCAACACCAGAAGTCCGCCGGTCAAAGGAGTCCACTTCCTTAGCTAAAAGTCCCTCTCTTCCCCTAACGGGCCACTGCCTAAGGCCCTCACCGGTACGCCCCCTGGGTGCTTCCCCGGCACGCCCTGAGGCTGCCTTCCCCGGCACGCTGGGCGCCTGCTTCACCGACACGGCCTAAGCCTCTTCCCCGGCACGCCCTGAGGCTACCTTCCCCGGCACTCTTGGCGCCTGCTTCACCAGCACGATCACGTGAGACCTTACCCGGCACACTTCTCCCTGCCTTCACCGGCACGGCTGCCAGTGCCCGCTCCCCGGCACACTTATGCCCTGCCCTGACCGGCACGCTCCGAGGGCTCCCTCCCTGGCACACCTTGAGGAAGAGCTCCCCCGGCACGCCCTGAGGGTCTCTCGCCGGCACGCCAACTACTGCTCCCCGGCACACCTTCGCGGTGTTTCCCCGGCACTACCACGCTCACTCCCAACTGCACGACCGGCCGCCCACGACGCCGGGGACAGAGAAGAAAAGGGGGGGGAGAGAACGAGAGGGAGAGGGAAGAGATAAGGAGATGGAGACGGAGGGGAGGGCGAGGGCCCCAGCCGCCGTCCACGGTGGAGAAAAGAAGAGGGAAGAGACAACGAGAGGGAGAGGGAAGAGACAAGGAGACGAGAGGGAAGAGAAAGGAGAAGAAAAGAAAGGGGGGGGCCTTCGTGGCCCTCTCCTCACCACAGCGGCGGTGGCGCTCACAGGCGGCGGTCGCGCCCGGAAGAGAAGAAGAGGGAGAGGGGGAGCCTCGCCCGTTCAACCGCCACGAAGAAAGAGAGAGAGGAGAGAGAGGGAGAAGAATTCGAAACGGGGTGGCCCGTTCGAGCCACCCCGCCCCCTTTATATAGGGGATGTAAACGACAAAGAAAAAAGGAAAAAAAAAGGAGTAAACAAATGGATTTAAAGAAAAAAGGAAGAAGAGAGGGGAAAGAAAGAAGAAAAGGGAGAAAAAAAAGGGGATAAAAAAGGGGAAAAGAAGAAAGAAAGAAAAAGGGAGGGAAATAGAAGAAAGGGAGAATGAAAGAAAGAAGGGATGAGGATAAAAGAAGGAGATGAAGAGATGAAAATAAAAAGGATGAAAAAAAAGAAATAAAAGGAGAGGAAGCAAAAGTATATGTAAAATATTAAATAGATAGATATATATATACCTACATATGTGCATACACTTACATACTCATCTACTCGCAAATGTGGAGGAGTAGGTCAATAACGTACAGTAATAAATGTCTCTGGGGAAACATTCCATCCCCACGGTCCTATACGAACGAGCGTCCTCACAGGCGAAGACAACTCTACCCCTGCAACTTTATCCTGGCAGTGGCACCATTACCCTGCCAACAAACAAGGCATTCCCTGGCACGTAGCCTCGTGCCTCAGCCACCTCCCATCATACGAAATCACCGTCACGGGCCTTACGCCCGGATCGACAGAATCTCTATCCTTGCGTTGGCATTAGCCCCTTGCCAACGAATAAGTCCCTTTCCGGCGCAAGGCCCCGTGCCCCAGCCACCCACTCCGTTCAATATGGCCATTACGGACCTTACGTCCGAATCGGCACGAATTCTCCCGTTGCGTTGGCATTTTCTTCTTGCCGACGAATAAGCCTTAACTTCCGGCGCAAGGCTTCGTGCCCTAGCCGACACTCGCATATCACTCACTCGTCAAAAAAAAAAAATGGGGTTAAAAATAGAGATACCCCGCCGGACTTTCCCCTACATGGGGACAAGGGTAAAAATGGCAACAGCCCGGCTGTGGTGAAAATCTGAAAGGGCACTACAGGCAAAATTGGGTACCCCGCCACGTGAAAACCCGAAAGGGCGCGTGGGCAAAAGCAAGAGGGGGCCGATACCGGTGAAAACCCGAAAGGGCGCTTGTATCGGTAATGTGGTTCAAAAAAAAGAGAAAGAAAAGAAAAGAAGAGACCAACAAACCAGGTCAGTTCCCGGCACCCTGTCGGCACTGACGAAGAGACCAAGAGACAACAAACCAGGCCAGCTCCCGACATCCTGTCGGCACTGGCAAAGAGACCAAGAGATAAGAAACCAGGTCAGCTCCCGACACCCTGTCGGTACTGACGAAGAGACCAAGAGACAACAAACCAGGCCAGCTCCCGACATCCTGTCGGCACTGGCGAAGAGACCAAGAGACAACAAACCAGGTCAGCTCCCGACACCCTGTCGGTACTGACGAAGAGACTAAGAGACAACAAACCAGGTCAGCCCCCGACTCCCCATCGGCACTGACGAAGAGACGAAGAGATCCGTAAGCCAGGTCAGCCCCCGACACCCTGTCGGTGCTGATGAAGAAACGAAGGGACCAATATGCTGCGTCAGTTCCCGGCACCCTGTCTGCACTGGCAAAGAGACCAAGAGACAAAGAGATCAATAAATCAGGTCAGCTCCCGGCACCCTGTCGGCACTGGCGAAGAGACAAAGAGACCAACACGCTACTTCAGTTCCCGGCACCCCGTCGGCACTGATGAAGAGACCAACATACTACTTCAGTTCCCGGCACCCCGTCGGCACTGATGAAGAGACCAACATACTACTTCAGTTCCCGACACCCCGCCGGCACTGATGAAGAGACCAACATACTACTTCAGTTCCCGGCACCCTGTCGGCACTGATGAAGAGACGAAGAGACCAATATGCTGCTTCGGTTCCCGGCACCCTGTCGGCACTGATGAAGAGACGAAGAGACCAATATGCTGCTTCAGTTCCCGGCACCCTGTTGGCACTGATGAAGAGATGAAGAGACCAATATGCTGTTTCAGTTCCCGACACCCCGTCGGCACTAACAAAGAGACCAACAAACAACAAACCAGGTTAGCTCTCGACACCCCGTCGGCACCGACAAAGAGAAAAGAGACAAGTACACCCACGGGCACCGCCCGGCTCATCCTTCGCACGCGCTACCCATGGGTGGGGGGCATTTGTGGACACTAAAAATTGCACACCTGGAAATCCTGCTCGGCCTCACGGCAGCAACGGCGCCGAGTGAAGAAACCCCGGAGAAACCAAGCACAAAGGGCCCCACAGCCCGTGGGCCTCAAAGAAAATCAAACGGGCCACAGCTCATGCTCACAGTGGGCTCAAAACTGCCCCTAGAGCCCTTCAGCGGCACCCCCCCTGGGGGGTCTTCAACGGCACACCCCCCCCCTTGGGGGGGCCTTCAACAGCACACCCCCTGGGGGGTCTTCAACGGCACACCCCCCCTGGGGGCCTTCAACGGCACACCCCCCCTGGGGGGTCTTCAACGGCACACCCCCCTGGGGGGTCTTCAGCGGCCCACCCCCCTAGGGGGGGCCTTCAGCGGTACACCCCCAAGGGGGTTCTTCAACGACACGCCTGTTGTGAGCTTCAGCGGCACGCCCGTTTTGAGCCTCAGCGGCACGCCCCAATGGGCCCTCAGCGGCACACGTTGCTGAGTCTTCAGCGGCACGCCTGTTTTGTGCTCCAGCGGCACGCCCTTTTGGCTTCCCCACGGCACGCTTGCTCAGCCCGCCAGCGGCACAGCGTGAAGGCTTTTCAACGGCGGGACGACGTGAAGCCCATGCCCTACGTATCCTTGGCGCGCAGCAAGCTGTCTGAGGTGTCAGTCACTCGTTGGGCCACGCAGGCTACTCCACTGACAGCCAGGACAGGGGAGGTCAAACCCCCATGATCACGAGCTACTTCCCGCCTTCGACGGCCGTGCTCAAGGCTCCCGCTACTGGGAGTATAAAAGACTCCCGTTCCCGTGGCAGAGAAAAAAAGAAAAAATAGAGGGAAGCAGGAGACAGACGGAGAGACACCCCCAGAGAAGAAGGAAGAGGCAAGAGGAGAAGAGAGAAGAGAAGAAGAGGCGTCCCGGCGTGAGCTTCCTCCGACGACCACCGGGAAGAAGCAAGAGTAAGAGAGAGAGAGCTCGATGTAATAGGGGAGAGGGTTGGGGACGGCTGGTTTTTTTTCTCTTGTACTCCGTTCCTCCCCCTCCTATTCCGTCTTTTCTTTGGGTTTCTCCCCTACCCACAGCCTCGTCTGGGGCACTTTCTTTTGTAATGTGCATGTAGGGCCTCGGCCCTTTGCCTCCCGTGAAGGAAAATCACCCTCTCCGGGTTTCTCTATGATTTTTGTTGGCTTGTGCTAGTTTTCACAGTCTTTGACGGGTTGTTCGTTTTCCCTCTGTTTCCCCATTTCTCCAGTGTTCTTGGGGTTTCCACGTCAATATGATCGCCCTCCCATGATCCTTGGCCTCATGGACTCTTCACTCCCTTCCATGGCCATCTACTGTGCCCACGGGCTTGAAGAGAGAGGGAGACTCTCACTCACTCCCCGAATACCCAGCTGCTAGTGGCCCATCTTTGGCCTTAAACCTCCCCTGTCCTCCTGAATAATCTGTAGGTCTCCTAGCCCACATACCTAACCTCTCTTAACCCTCGGTGATACACCTTTCCGGCCTTTGGCCGGCACACCATTTCGGCCTTCGACCGGTGCACCTCCTTTGGCCCTCAGCGGCACACCCATTTAGCCATTGGCCGGCACACTTTTGGCCCTTAGCCCTTGGCCGGTACACACCTCCTTTAACCCTCAGCGGCACACCCAGTTAGCCCCTGGCCGGCACACCCTTCAGGCCCTCAGCGGCACACTTCTTGGGCCTATCCCCAAATCCTTCCCTTCACGTTTTCCGAGGCTCTATAAAGGTCTTGTTGCCTCCAGGTGCCCACCTCCAGTTGTCGGGTTCCGCCACTCCGTGTGGGCGCGTTCCCTTTATCTCCCTTACGCCCCGGGTCAAGGGGAGATGCTGCCGAATTTTTTGCAAAAAAACTAACAACAGATTAAAAGAGGCAAAGGGAAGCAACAAACGAACAAAAAAAATAATTAACGAAACCTTCTAATTAAGCAAGCCACTGCCGGCACCACGACGAGAGTTGGATTAGTTAATGACCCGACAGACCGGGCATCCAATCTGCAAGAAGAGGCTGAAAAGAACAAAGCCAAGAAGAAGTTTGTATAAAACTACACAAAAATTAAAACAAGAAGAAAAGAAAAGCCTTAAAATAAATAATAAAAGAATGGACCTTCACCAGCATGCCTGACTCTACCTTCCACTCAAGTGACCCTTCACCGGTGCACTCTCACCCCTTTCAGCGGCACAACCATTCCCCACTTTCAACAATACACTCCAGCAACCGTCAGTGGCACACCCCCTCAATCCCAGCGGTACGCCCCTTTGAGCCTTCAACGGTGCACCCTTGCACCTTCAGCGGTACACCCTTGCACCTTCAGCGGTACACCCTTGTTGCCCCCCAGCGGTACGCCCCATTCCCCAGCGGTACACCCCCTCATTCCCCAGCGGTACACTCCCTCCCTTCGCCGGTACACCCTCATCCACCGTCTCAACGAGATCCAGTGTACAGACTTGGCAGATGGAGGCACAAACACAGCAGCAAGCAATGTATAGACTTCGTATGTTGATTGCATGGGCAATGTACAGACTTTGTGCTGCAGCGTATAGACTTGGGCAATGTACAGACTTCACGCTGCAGTGTATAGACTTGGGGCTGGCCAATGTACAGACTTTGTGCTGCAGCGTATAGACTTGGGCAATGTACAGACTTCATGCTGCAGTGTATAGACTTGGGGCTGGTCAATGCATAGACTTTGAGCTGATGAATGCTGACCAACGTACAGACTTTGTGCTGTAGCGTACAGACTTTGAGCTGCAATGTATAGACTTCATGCTGGCCAACGTACAGACTTTGAGCTGCAATGTATAGACTTCATGCCGGCCAACGTATAGACTTTGAGCTGCAATGTATAGACTTCATGCTGACCAACGTACAGACTTTGTGCTGCAGCGTACAGACTTTGAGCTGCAATGTATAGACTTCATGCTTGTCAACGTATAGACTTTGAGCTGCAATGTATAGACTTCATACTGGCCAACGTATAGACTTTGAGCTGCAATGTATAGACTTCATGCTGGCCAACGTATAGACTTTGAGCTGCAATGTATAGACTTTATGCCGGTCAACGTACAGACTTTGAGCTGATGGGTGCTGGCCAGTGTATAGACTTTGGGCTGCAACGTGTAGACTTTGGGGCCATCAATGTATAGACTTCGAATCGCAGCCAATGCACAATGTACAGACTTTAGATTAAAGGACGTATAGACTTTGTGTACTGACTGAATAGACAATGTATAGACTTTAGGCTGAGGAACGTACAGACTTTACATTATCCCCCTCCTTCACCGATACACTCTCCAGCTATAGCCCCAGCGATACACTTCCTTCAGGCCTTCACCGGTACGCCCCCCCCCTTTAAGTCCTTCAACGGCACATGTCTCCAGCCCTTCGCCGGCAAGCCTGCCGCCCTCCTTCGCCGGCACACCTCCTTAAGCCCTTCAGCGGCACCCATCCCCAGCCCTTCACCGGCACACTTTTATGCCCACCTTCCTTCAGCGGTACACTCCCTTTTTAGCCCCCCTTTTCAACCCACCAAGGGTCAACTCTCTCCAAAAAAAATGTAATAAACATATACATATATATAATACGTGAACGCACATATACATATACATATACATATACATATAGACATCCAATGGCAGCACTATCAAACTAATAAAAGCCATGATGAATAAATAAACCTGAATATATACAAAAAAATGATGACGAGTGAAATAAGTGGCAGTAATAATAATAATAATAAAGGGGGGGGGCAATAATAGCAGTGAGTAAGACGAGGGAGATCACCCGGAACAGATGCGGAAAGAGGAATGAGCAACAGGATAATAAGAATAATAAAGATAAAACATTACGAGGTATTAATAATTCTACATTGCAGCCCTCTCTCTCCGTGACTCGACGCAGAAGGAACAATGATGCCGCCCTCGCAGGCCGGGCCTGAGTCTTGGGATTCGTCCCGACATGACCGTGCCCCGACCTAGTCTTGGGCCGACATTCTAATCAGATCGGATTCATTCATCGCCCCAGTTTTTCGTCACGTTTGTATCACAGACCCGTGTCCAAATATGAAAAGGTCCACTAGTGACCGACATGGCCAGTGGTTTGCATCCTAATGCGTACTTTGGTGTGATTTTCTCCTGCCTCTTTCTCACGCAATTAGCATTATTCTTTTCGGCCGCAGGGCCCCTAATTTCGGCAATTAATCAAGGGTGTTCCCTCGTATGGGGGATGTAAATGACGCCGTGACCTTTATGGCGTGGCGGGTTTTGGTCCCGACACGAACCACACAATCGCCTGACGAAGTCAGATCGAGCGCACCATGGACTCTTCGGAGCCCGAATAAATCGTCACTTCGGTGACTGGCACACCCACGCACTTAATAGACGAAACCACATGAACCGGCGAATTAAAGTGCGTCCACATGGGGACATCACCTCCCATGCCCACGTTCACAGCTCGTCTCCTCGCCCCGGTTGCATCCGGCATGGTCTAGTTATCTAATTTTGAGTCCTACGTAATTTTTATTTGAGTCATTTGATGTAATTTTCATTTTACTTGAGTCATGTCCCTAGGTCTTGTGCTTATTTCCCTAAGTTTGACAGTCATTATGTTGTTTAGTTAGTTATTGGGCCCAATTCATTGGGTTTGGCCCAAGTGCACCCCCCTACCCCTCGGTTATTTGTCATTGAGTCTTTTGTCAGGGACTTATTGTAAAATGTGGGTTGCCTATATATAGGACCCCATTCCCCCCCATTTCAACTTAATGAATCAATGAATGAAAAACTTGCCATTTTGAGAGTTTACACTTCTTATCTAGTGGAGAGATTCCATTTTTGGGTGAGAGACCCTAGGGGAGAGATTCCCCACCCTTCCCTCTCTTAATCTCTCTTTTTCACTCCACTTTCTCTCTCCTCCACACCCAATTTCAAAAATTTTCTCTCTCCTCCCTTCCCAACCACCACTCTCCCACCTACCCCATTAAAGGCCACTCCCCTTCCCCACACATCCCATTACTCCACCTCCTAGTCCCAAGGGAGCATCCCCAATCACTAAGCCACCCTCCAACCACCTCATCCCTTTCCCAAGCACCCTTCCCTCTCCCCCATGTAACCCTCCACTTCCCTAGGCCATTTGAATTCAAAAATCCCCTTCCCTCCACAGCCCTAGGGCGCCCAAGACCCCTCCCCTTTGGTTAGGGGCGGCCCCCTCTCATCCTCTCCATCTTCCCTTGTTCCCCTCCATCACCCCCACATTCTACCATCTAGAGTAAGAGGACCTGCAGAAGACCTGAAGCTTGCAGCAGCGACCCCGACCTCCTCCGGATGTTCCTAGAAGCCCAAGAGCCATCGTTGGAAGCGTCTGCCTATCTTCTTTGCAACGGCAGTGGTCTCGTCCCCATCGGAGCTCGGTGCTGCCCAGGAAGCCCATTCTTCCACGACTACGCAGATCTACCCCGGCAGAGATTCTGAGCCGGAGAAAGAGCTTCACCACGACGAACCCAGGAGGAATCAGGCCACGAGCTCTTATACAAAGTTCTTTCCCTTCCTGTCTACTTTCAGAATCAAGAAGCGGAACTCCATTCGGCATCCTGTAGCAGGCGTTATCAATTTTCTCCCTCAGCTTCGCAGTCTTGTTACCCACAGTCTACACCAACCTATAAACAGTGTTCAGAGTTCCCTGGTCCTCTCCGACATCATTTAGCCTCCCCGTCAGTTTTTCTGTGAAGAGGACTCGTCCACGGTTCCAACGACTCCAACGGTGCTCGATTCTGAGTTCGGGAGCTGTCGGGGCATCCTCTGCAACCTACTGTTGGAAACCAGAAGCTAGCTCTGCAGAGATCCTGATCCGGAGAGAAAGCTTCACCACGACCAACCCCGGAGGAATCAGGCCACGAGCTCTTCTGCAAAGTTCTTCCTCTCCTTGTCTACTTTCAGAACCAAGAAGCAGAACTCCGTTCGGCATCTTGCAGCAGAAGTTACCAATTTTATTCCTCAGGCGTTCGACTCTGCTTCCCACTGTCTGCATCGACCACTCCTCACTTTTCTGAGTCCTATGATCTTCACTGGCATCTTTTGGCATCCCCGTTTGTTCTGCTGTAAAGAGAACTCACCCACGGTTCCAACGGTTCCAACGGTGACTGATTCGGAGTTCGGGAAAGGTTGGGGTAGCCGCGTCTTCCTGCTATTGATAATCTGTTGCAGACAATCTGAGAATCAGCAACCCTGTTCGTGCTCCCGCCCAGGCTGGCAGCAACCCCTGAAGAAATTGGCAAAATTCAGAGGCACTCCTGTTCCAGAGACGAAGAGATCCCCACTGGTCTCATCCTCAGCAAAATTTCTGAGCAAGTTCTACAACTGCAACACCGACTATCTATCCTTATCCGCAGACAGCAGGCAGATTCGGTGTCATCACTTATTCCTCACTCTTTGCTTTGATTTCCCCTCCCCGCTTGGCCGGCTGAAGGCCCCTCCCTGCGTGGAGGTAGTATTGATTGTAATATCATTAACCCCCACCCCAAGGTCCCCCCTCCTGCGAGAGGTGTAGTGTTGTAATAGCTTAAACAGGTCAAGCTACCCCGGCGCGGCGTGTGGGGAACCCACGCTTCCCCTCTCACCCTCGTCTCCGAGCGGGACCGGTTTCTTCAAACCGGTCGAGTGAGTGCTCCAAAACTTTGCTCTAATTCATGCTTGTTCTTTCAATATTAGTTCAGAAACTCCGCTGACCGTGACGAGAGCCCGATCCTTAAGCTCATTTGCTATAAGTGATCATCGTGGGAAGAGAGTGGAACCAGTGCCCTTTGGCACTTCGTCGGACCCTTGATTTGGGCAGCCATACCCTTGGGGAATCAAACCTTGGCCTTGCTGGCCCTCTACCAGCAAGGGCCCAGCCCACACAACCTCCCCTTGGCATTGCCAAGTTACCCCAGGTCTTAGTGAGCATCGGGTGAGCGGTTGCCATTATCGGTCCGTTTTGAATGCTTAATTGTGCTTGCTTGTTGAGTCCTAGGTTGTGTCACATCACTGTACCTTCTGCTCCCATCCTGGCGGCGGTTGGCAGCAACAGCATAGTTCTCCCTTTCCCATCTTTTGCCCCCGGCCATGGGGTGGGTGACCATGCGGTCTTCTTTTTTCTCATATCTTCTGCCCCTCATCCTGGGGCGAGTAGCAGTCATATTTCTTCCTTCATTCTCTTTCTCATCTCTCCTACCCCGAGCCCTGGGGTGAACAACAACAGCATCTCTTTCGTCCTTTCTTTCTCCTCTTCTGCTCCCTGCCCTAAAGCGGGCAATAGCAGCATCAGCAATTTGTTCTTCATCTTGAGCTGGGGCCCAGCTCTGGATTTTCTTCGGCCGCCAGATCTACCTGAATCTGGGTGGCTTTGGTGCCAGTGGCCTTCTATCTCCATGTTCCATGTCGGCCCTCCTAGCAGTCAGTACTCGGAACCTATTGGTGGTAGGTACCATTGGGACGATCACATCTGGCTTGACCTCCCTTGGGCAACCATTGAGGTTCGCCCGGATATCTCCAATCAGCATCGTCTTCCCTGAGTTGGACATCCGACGACCCGCAGCAATAGATCGGGCTCTCCGGTCGGATCTTCCTCCTTTTCCGGTAGCAGCAGAGGGTGCGCTTCTCCTTGCCTCGTGATGGACAAAGCAGGACACGACCCTAGGAGTATCCTTCATCACCGGTTCTTGGGACCGGTAGCTTGCGGCAACGTCTCGACAACAGCTTTTGGCGCCTGGTTGTCAATCTCGAGCAGATCAGTGAAAATGAGGCCCAGGCAATTGGGCATTCCGACAGCAGACGGCATCGATCCGAATGAAAGAGGTACCGCCAGGTAGCCTTCTCGAACATGTGCCTCGACCGCTTGCTGGTCAAAGCACACGGACATGATTCCAGCCGTCATCCTAGCTCCCTGAAAACAGAGAAAGCACACAGAATTAGAAATTTGAGGGGGGACCCATCGGGCCTCCTATTTTGGCGTAGAGATGAAGGGAGACTCGGTCCCACCGGGCGTGCCAGACTTGTAGGAATGGTTTTATTCATCATTTATTTATTTATTTTATTGTGTTGTTTATTGGTTTATTGGTTGGTTTGTTAGGCATGCCAGTCACCAGAGTGACGATTTATTATGCGCTCGATCTGACTCAATCAGTCGATTGTGAAGTCCGAGTCGGGACCGGAAGTCCGTCATACCATAAAGGTTATGACGTTAATTACGCCCTTCCTAAGAAGGACAACCCTTGATTAAACGCCAAAATAGGTGGCCCCCTCGGGGCGGTTAAAAAAAATGACAGTGCATAATATTGAAGCTCTTGTTATTCTAAGAATGTAATTGGGTAATCGACAGACTTATTAAATCAACATGACCTCCTCTTGTGTGGGTCATGCCGGGTAGAAATAGGACACCGTCCACGCAATGGCGGGACGGGGCCTGGGCAATCATCGGAGACATGTCCCCGCTCACGTTTCTCATCCGGCCGAGCGCCTTGAAGTATTTGTATCCCCCGATAGATCGAGCCAGACGGGAGGTGTATGATGTGCATTTCCCGGGGCTTATCAGGGTTAAAGCGTCAATCGACATTTCAGCAGCATTTCCCCTTTGTCTGGATCATGCCCAGGGGGAAATAGGCTATCACCCACGGAGTGCCGGGATGAAAGCCGAGAGAGAGAGAGGTGCCGAACCTCCTGAATTACATATGTCTGTGATGGGGCGATGTTCAATTTTCCCTTAGGGAAGCCGGTGGAACTCATGCAGTGGCAGAGCCCTCCCGAGCTAAAGGGGTTATTCATGAATCCGATACGGGACGGTGGAACATAAGGGAGTCTGTCCCCCTTTAGATTTATCCCTGGGACCGGTCTGGTGACTCATGGGTATCCCTGAGTAAGTCTGATCAAGCTATCGGAGGCCCAATTGGATGGCAAGATAGGTTCTCGGCGCAGCTCAAGTTGGATGGGATTCCCGGCGCAAAGGCAAGGTGGAAGAGGGGTTCTCGGCGCAGCTCAAGTTGAGATGGAGTTCCCGGCGTCCCCAAGAGTTGGGTTCCCGGCGCGCCCAGGAGATAGGTTCTCGGCGCGCCCAGGAGATGGGGTTCTCAGCGCAAGAAGGCTTGCGCCGAGAACTATTTACCTATTCTACTGTTCGTGGCGCCGGGATGGGTAAGAGACGGCGCCGAGATGGTTTTGAATGGTTTCCGGAGCCCTGCTCTTGGGTCTCTTGATGATTCAGGCCAAGGTAGATGGGTTCTGTGGGGTCAAAGTGGATCAGTTCATCAAATTGGAACTGGATTAGGTTTAGGCTCCAAAGGAAGGCCAGGGTCGAAGAGGATTTGGGGAAATCAGGGTCTAGAGAATCCCTGTCACCAGTATAGTGCAAAGTCCCGGGGACAGCTTAATATCGTCTTTCATCATCCTGGGAGAATTTTGGCAGCACCTCCCCTGGACTTAGAATTTGCCAGGGAATGATAGACAATCACCCACGGAGTGCCGGGGTGAAATGCAAAGAGTAGGGGGGGTACTGGACCCCTGACCCATGTACGCGCTTGCAGCACCATCTTAATATCCCTTTTGAGACCATTGAAGCCTGTGCAGTGGCAGGGCTTCCTTGGTTCGTCAGGTTATAAAAATAGATCGAACCCCAGGGGGGCGTGTAAGGGGGATGGTTATCCCCATTGATTTTTATCCTTGAGGTGCATATGATGACCCGGGATGTCCCTCGACAGAATACAGGGTTACATTGAGTGGATTATAGGGGTATCTGTATGGTTTCTTGACTGGTGGCAGGAGGTTTTCATCTGGGGTTCAAGGGATGGAGCATTCATAGCCTAAAGGGGCTTACGGCACAAGGGGGTAGTTCCCGGCGCAAGAACCACTGCGCCGAGAAGTGTTCTTCACAAGGCACTATTCTGGGCACCGGGAAGCTGGGACAGGGAGTTCCCGACGCGCAAACAGCCGCGCCGGGAAGGTTTCTTCAGGGGTTACTGTTCTTGGCGCCGGGAAGGTTCCGGGTCTCTGTTCCTGGTTCTTCTGGTTTCGGAAGAGGTTTCAGGCAAGATTTTCTAGCATAGATGGGAAGGATTATAGGGTTTATCAGTATAGAGGCCGGATGTTTAAGGGAGGGTAGCATCAGTCGAAGGATAGGATCATCCATCATTAAATCCTCGGGAGATATATGGGGTTTTTGTCACCTGCTGTCCAGGTGATCAAGAGATTGATGTCTCTGATCCCTGAGCAACCTGAAGGCTCGAGAGAGGGCTAAAATCTTTGCAGGAGGCATGTCATTAAGAGAAGAAAGGATAAGGAGATGAAACCCAATAACCCATTGGATGAGGGCCGGTGCTCCATCCTCATCTTTTCTCAAAGGACAGACCCCTGATATGTGAAAGATATGGAAACCCGGAATATCAGAGTCATCAAGCATCTTGCTGAACAACATGTACAGAGGGAGAGACAGATGACGGAGCAAGGTATCAGTGCCTCTACTGCCAGGGGGCGAGAGAGTCCAAGATCCACTGAAAGGATCTGAACCTCACGTGAACCCTTCTGGAGCAGCCAAGGCCAGAACCCGGGGGTAGGGAAACATACACAGAGTAATATAGAGAAAGAATAACAGCAAGCACTATGCATGCAGTGCTCTTTCACCCCTTTTATTCATTCAATCATCACACAAGTTACATCAGATGATCTCCATCAAACCAAAAGGAAGAAATGAAGGAAACCCAATAGGAGACACCTGGTTTCATCGGGACGAACTGATCGTTAGATAAGAACATAAACATTGGGGAAAGAAAAATACAGCAGAGAAAACAACAGAGAAACTATGGGGGAGGGCGGAGTATTGACTCCTCTCCCTCCCCAGCTGCCCACCTTCTTCTCTGATCTCTTGGCCTCTTCTCTGCTTCTTCTTCTGTTGACGCTGCTCTTCTATCTCCTTCTTGTTTCGAGAGAAAGGGGGGTTTTATAGCCCCTTACTCAGTGTCTTCTCGGTGGGCATATTTTGACTTGCCTTACCCACCTTCCCGGCGCGCCTCAGTCGAATGGGGAGCTTCCCGGCGTGCAAGGCTTGATTGGGCTTGGTGAGAGGATCTCGGCGCCGTGATCATAAGCCCATTTAGGGCTTTTAAATGCTTTCAGTTCTTTCTATCAGTGGGCTCCAACTATCAAAGCCGTTAGCCCTGCTTCTTCACTTGCTAGTCCCTCGAGTCTGTCAGGACAGGCGAAGGTTTCTTTGTTGGTGAGTTGGTATAGTTTCACCAGAATGCTTCTGGATTCATCAGTCAACAGACTTGCAATTTCCTCAGTACTGCCCTCTGGGCGATGACGACACCGAACATCAGCTTGGTCGGGGAGGACTTCAGCCGGGTAGATAGTTTTAGTGATGACTCTTCTATAGTTCTGGCTTTGTAGGAATCCCTGGGATCTTTATCTCTGATTTGATCTTCTCTTCGGTCCCATCTTTGTTCTTGATTATATTTCAGGTGTCAACAGGCCCTCTCAAGGATAGCAATCCTCCCTACAAGACCCTGAATGGACTGGTTCGATGTTTCGGCCCGATCCTCTATCGATTTCATCCTCCCTTCTAGACGCATTCCTACGCCATCTAGACGCGTACTAAGGCCATCCATACGCGTATCGAGATGATCCATGAGGGCTCGGAACATCTCGACCGTCGAGGGCTCATCGGAACTACGGGCTCGAGAATCCGCCATAGGTGGTGGTCACGAGTATTGGGTGCCTCGACGGGTGGGCATGCAACTCACACACGGACTAGGAGACACAGACTAATGCACCTAGACATAGCCAATATCCGGTACGTGGTGGAGGGTCGACCCGAAGATCTCCTCGCGCAAGTGTGCGGCCTTCCTGGTAGGCGTAGCCTAACGTTCGGACAACACCTTTTAATATACCGGATTATCAGGATGAAATGCAATTTTAAAACACTTTTTTTTATTTTGAAAATAATGATGATCCCAGACTCGACTTAGACCGTGCAGGACTTATGCAACGACTACCCTAGACTCGACTGGCTTTGATACCAAACTGATGCGGGACGGACACGGGAACAGATTCTAAGTGATGCGGACCTCGACTCTAAATGCAGACATGACTAGTAACATACAACAATGGAGACGCTTTGGCCCGACACTAAGAGTTCCTATGGGCTATACGTTGCTAACAGAAAAGCAAGCTCACTCGTCGTCCCAAGCGAGGGGAAACGCGGATCCGCGCGGTTGAGAAACCGGCAGAGTCAAGGGTGGTCGACTCACTTCCATGCTCGGATCGAGCCACGGGATGGGTCACTCTCTCGCTCACAGCGGTGATATGGACTCATGGGCTAGGTTCCTATCACACTCAGCAGCGGCACACGACCATATACTAGCTAAGCAAGTAAATGCCAAGAAGTCGAGATAGTTACCTCCACGCTCCCGGCGTGGGGAAGACAACCCCAGCCAATCCTGTACTCTCGGTTAAACAAATACACTGCGGTACAAAGATTTGACCCACTCCACGTAGGGAGGTAACAGGTCACATGTGGGGCCCGGGAGTAGCGGGAATTGGGTTGACGGGCAGCATCTTGATGTCGTCCGTCAGCGTCGAAACCCATTTTTTAGTGCTGTCCAGATGGCGCGATCTACTGGTTCGTGGGGCCCACGCATTGCCCTGTGATGGTGACCTCTGATGGTGCGCTTCCTGGACGACAGCTGGGCTGGAACACCAGACGGAGGCCGATCGGCTCCGATCTCCAAGTCTTGGAGTTGCTGCCCACGGATCTGTTGCTTCTGTTT
This sequence comes from Amorphophallus konjac, assembly GCA_022559845.1. Taxonomy (NCBI): domain Eukaryota; kingdom Viridiplantae; phylum Streptophyta; class Magnoliopsida; order Alismatales; family Araceae; genus Amorphophallus; species Amorphophallus konjac. Next base: position 103,196,952 of record CM040123.1, read on the forward strand.
TGCCATGCGCGATCCGACGAGATCTACTGCTGCGATCACTCTCGACGTCAGATCGAAGCGCAAGAGGTATCGTTGGAAAGCTCTTTCGAAGTACTTTGACCCTCTATTTCTCCAGACACCTCGTTGGGATCGTGCTTCTGATGGGGGATTTTAGAACCGACTTATCTCTGTTTCAGATCTGGCCGGGCAGAACTTAAGTTTCCTGAGAGTTGGCATTGACTGCGGGGTAGACCTCTGATTCAGACCACGAGCTCTTCATGAACGTTGTAGAGGGGAGAGAGAGAGAAATGGCAATAATTCTTATGACCAATTTGGTGGAGGTTTGGATGGGAAAAGGTATTTTATACTGGTGGGTGGTCGGATCTGGACAGAGGCAGATAGAACTGAGTGGAGATCTGAAAGTGATTTTTAGAAAATAGGTGAAGGCCTTTAGAAATTCCACAAACATTCGTGGATGGAGGGGGTGTTGGACAGAACCTCCAGTAAAATTGGGGGCTCAAGTAAAAATCAACAAGAGGTCCAAAGAAGGGAAACTCAGAGCTACTATGAATCTAGACTGAAAGCTGGCAGATCTGGATGGAAAGGAAGAACGAAAATGGAAAATTACAAAATGGAAGCTAGAAGCCCAATCAAATTTTCTGGGATGTGGTGAAGACCCCTAGAACTCACCCTGAAAGTTTGGGCTCCAGATGAACTCGTGGCTGAGGGTTAAAAATCCGAGAATGACTTGCTGTCACCCGATTGGCAGAATACTGACGGAGGCGGTGGCGGTGCAACGGCGGCTCGATGGCGGCGGCGGCGGCAACGAAGAACTCCACACCAGATAGATGAGGCTTCCCACCTCAGAACACAGTCTTCTCAACTGCAAGAAGAAGAGAGGAGAGAGAGAGAGGGGCGGCCCTTGCTAGGCTCCAACAAAATTCAAGATTTCTTATGCATTAATTCCACTCAAAATAGAAATACAAGGTATTTATGTGAAATGACAAAAGACACTAATTAACCCTAGATCTAGGGTTGGGGAGGGTAAAAGAGGGAGTCCACATTTTTATTCTCCCATGTGATTTGGATTCAAATAAAATAAAATTTCAAACCTAATATAATATACTAAATGGGGGGCGCCCCCTTGACTAGAATGCCTACTTCTTGGACTTTGTTAACCTCTTGTCCCCCCCTTGGTCCACTCTTCTAGAAGCCCACTATTGGAAGGTTGACTGACCCCACATGGGCCCTAGAGATGAGGTGGATCAATGGGGAAGAGGTAGGGGGCCCGCGGGACCCGGGTGGTCCCAAATTACAAATAAACTCTCAGTACAATCTGTATTACAATTCGAATAAAAATCAATAAACACACATGAGACACAAATAAAGTCTCAATAAATACTATAAATATCGAGACTCAAGGGGGAGTCTCTAGGCTGTCTCCGAGCCAGATAGAAGCCGATGTAGTCCGAGTGGTGCTCCTCGTACGGTATTGACGGCTCGCCGGTTCGTGCTTCTCGCTCGCTATGGTGTCCGCACTAGTGTGGCTGCGTATGGGATCCCCGCTTGAGGTGTAGGCTACGTATGAGAGATGTGAGAGGTTGAGTGCTGATTGAGGCGACTGCATTGTCGTGGCTCTCAGACGAGGTTGACGTTACCGACTATGTGTTGTGGCCCTCGGGTGAGGTTGACGGTATCGACAGCATTGGCAAGGCCTTCTGGCTGTGAGGTAGAGCTAACACGGCGGCGAGGTCGTGGCTCCCTCCTAGGTTGAGACCGAGGTTTCTGATTTGAGGTTTCCGACTCGAGGTCAGGGTACTCTTGTAAAAGAGGTTATGCTGGCGACTATGTAGTCCTAGCTCGGAGCTTCCATCAGTGTAGATGGATGTGCACGATTGAGTTGTCATGGGTTTTCTTTAGTGTAGCCGTGTTGTTCCTGTGTTTGAGGGTTTGACCTCCGTCTGTCGTGTTCATGGAGTAGCTGTGGATGTGTGATTCCACTGTAGGCTGTCTTGTGTTCACCCTCACGGTGTTTTCTTGGCTATGTAGACTTCGGTAGCTTTATTGTTAATTAGCTGCCAGTCTTGTTACATTTTATATTAATTGTGGTGATTGTTGCCTTTGTTACTACCCTTGTGTTAAGGTAGGGCTCCGCGGGACCCCTACTGAGCCAATGAGATGAGGCTCACCCCTTTTCTTTTTAGGTCTGGTGCTTTGCCACGTAGACCGGTGGGTGATAGTTGCACCTTTGATGTTGTAGCTGCCAGTTGCCAGGGCCAGAGTTGGCTCATTCAATGTACGTACTTCTTTCTGTTAGTTGTACTGTGTGGACTTGGACTCGATATTAAAATGTTAAATTCTTGTAAAATGTTTATTAATTTCTGTTATTAAATGTTCAAATCATGTGAATTTAATTTATGCATTTATTTCTAATTGTCATGCACCCCCACAACACCAAAAAATTTTACCTTATGAGTTTTCCACTCGTGGGTAGTGGTTCGAGGTTCGGGTTATCGGTTTACCGGTGCTTGAATCCCGAGTCATGATAGGGGCTACGAAGATATAGCAGGCTGAAGACGGAGCGTGCTACCTATAAAGAGAGGGAGAAGGTCCGCAAACTAGGAGGAGAGGGGAGGAGAAATAGGAAACAGCCGAAGGAGAGGTAGCGGTGTCACACCCAGAGCGTGGAAAGAACCCGGTACACATGACAAGTTTATATCGATCATGTCAATCAGAGCATAAGGAATTCAACACAATGACAGAGCGCGCAAAGGTAGAGATAATAAACCAAATCCTTTATTTCATTAATAACTCCAAAGATAATTCAATTACATACTCTTTATTGCCAAAGTAACATTGCTAGACTCAATAAAAGGAAAATACAATAATGACTCAAGAAAATTCGAAAAGACACGACTAGATAACGGCTTCAACAAGCAGACAGCTCTACACTCTTCACTCATGTCCATCCCCATTCGAATGATCTTCGGCATCGAAATTATCTGAAAAATAGGGGAAAAACTAGGGTGAGTGAATGCTCAGTAGGGATTATATCTCAAGTACAAGCTTGCTTTAAGTAAATTACATGTTATATGAACTATGCAAGTATAGCGATGCATAAACGCAAGATAATGTCGAGAGTGAAATATCAAGAAGTAATATAGATGAACCAGCAAGATTTCAAGATAGTAATGTGAAGTATATCAAGATTGTCAAGCATGTAATATCAGGTCATGTCATGAGAATTAGCTATTATAATTTGAAGCAAGTAAATACCTATTCCGGGCCACGCAAGTCACGTCATGTCAAGTCAAGTACGAGATCATGGAATGTCAAAATCAAGTAAGTCATGCACTCTGGTGCAATGTTACACCGTGATCAATATAGCTCCCATGGGCACAAGTACTTTCAGGTGCTCCTCTCAGGACCAGATCGGGCCCCATTAACGCCAAGCATTGAGTCATATAAATATTTTTAGACATCCACTATAGTTATAGCCAATAGAGTTTCAAGAAAATAAGCCATTGTAGGAATATAAGGTAGACTCATGGAATAGAGTTCAAGGATAGAACTTTGATGACATATCGATAAATCACATAAAACTCATGACAATCCAAAAATCTGGTTAATTAGCGCCCACTCAGGTCGCCACCAATTACAGAAATAGCGCCCACTGCGGTGGTCACTAATTCCTATGGACAATACAGGCACGAAGAAATAACGACCACTCAAATGGTCGCTACTTCAATTTGCGTCCACTGTATGGTCGCCAATTCTAGACAGAGACAAACTTCTCAAAAGAGGCCAGAAACAATGCTCTATGAGGGCTAGGCATCACGTTTCTTCAGAGTGACGTGACAATCAATGCTTCTAGGGTTTTTAGGGTGCAACTAACTTGACTGTCTTGAGAGAATCCAAGGCTAGTGAAGACTTACGGAGGTCTCAATGAAGAAAGCACCACTCTGAAGGAAGGAATATCCTGCGGAGGGTCCAATCATCACCAATAGTTGAGGTGTAAGCATGAAACTTCATGAAACGTGGACTCTATCTTCGGATGTGAGATAGAAGTTCCGAGAAGATCTGCGGTATGGACCAAAACTCGATAAAACTAAGAGACAGAGAATTGGCGTCCGTTCAAGAGGGCGCTATATCAAGAAATAACGGCTCTTTGAAAAGTTGCCTAATCTCATATTTTAACAGAATTCTAAGAAAAATACTAAGATTTAGCGACTCTGTGGGAGGGCGCTAATTCCAGAAACTTTCCAAAAATCAATAAAATTAATTATAATTAGCGACCTTTTAAGAAGGCGCTCAATCTTTAAATAGCATCCATGTTGTTGACGCATATTCATGATTTTCATAATATTTCTATTTTATTAGATTTTCAAGAAACATCGACTCCTTGTAGAGGCGCTCATTTATTAATTAGTGACTACTTGAACAGTCGTCCAATCTTCTATTGCTACAATTAAAAACACATCGGGCAGGTACATTCTCAGGTACTTGGCACTGTTGATTTCTTTTAAGGGTGCATGAACAGTAGCCCTTTGATGTTTATGAGGAATTTCATGAAACTAAAGTTACAGTCATGTAGAGAAAAATATACAGGTCCTATGATCATGCTCATAATAATTTTTACGCATCGGATTCCATAGTTACTAAATTTTAAACATAGGTTATTTATTAAATCATTGATAGGAAATAGCGCCAGTGCGTAAGCCGCCCATTAATTTGCGACGATGGGACGGTCGCCAATTCCGGAATAGGCGTCCGCCCACACGGTTGCTCACTAATCTACGACCACTACTCTGGTCGTTATTTATCATGCAACCAGAAACTAATTTATCTACGTGAAACTTACGATTAGGAAGCAAGGGGACGAAATATAAACATGATCTACATGAGTTACATGCATGCCACCTGTTACTAATCATCTTGGGCTTCAGTTTCTTGAGAAAACCTACCTCGTTTGGTTGATTGTGAACGACGAAACGTGAGAGAAGAAGAATAATAATAATATGCGGTAGCAGGAACACGAAGGAAGAAGAAAGAGGAAGAAGCAGAGGGTTCTTCACATTGCAATAGCCGCAGGAAGAAGAACAACAACACCCGCTCGAAACAGCAAGGGAAGGAGCTGGGTTCTTCCCTTTGTTCACGGAAGCAGGATGCAGCAACAGGAGAAGATGACAAACAAAGCAGGAGGACGACGTCGACGTACGTAGGGAAGCAGAACGAGCAGTAATGGCCTTCTCGTTCGAGAGGGGGTTTTATTTATAGAGTTGGGGTTTAAGCTTCCTAATGGGATTTAAATTCCCACGTATGAATCCTACAAGGTCTAAAATTTCCCCATGCAAATCTCCCTCTATCCATATCTGCAGCCGCTTTCCAGTTCGTCTAAAAACCCTAGAGCCCATGCCCATTCTAAGGGAATAGAAATACCTAGGTGTTTTGTAAAAAGCCCTTAATTATGCCTGTTTTTATGTTTTATATCCCTTGGCCTCTGACATCCTTATGGCCCATTAGCTTTAAGCTAATCTTATGTACGTGAGGCCCATATAGGTTAAGTGTTAATGCTTTTGCATGTGTATGGGTTGAGGCCCAATGGTGATGGTTTGTGAGTTGGACTTTATATTTTGTTTAAGTTGGGCCCTTGTCTTGCTTATTTATTATGTTTAGTTGATTTAGGTGATTTTATTGTCTATAATTTGATCAGGGGTGCTACACCCTCCCCCACTTAAAAGAATTTGGTCCCCAAATTTAATTGCATATAGTCATCGAGGGTGCAGAGTACTTACAGATTTGAAATAAGGCAGGGAATCTTCTCTTCATAGATTCTTCGGTCTCCCAAGTACCTTTTTTTTTTAATCCGGCAAATACTTGCAAGGTGAGGCAAGGATTCTCGTTCACCCCTTCATTGCGGAAGGAAGTGGACGAACGACCCCGGGCCACCAGGCAAGCGATATCATTAATAGAAGCAAGCTGTTACAGGAGGTAGAAAAGGGAAAGGGGAGAGCAAAAGGCACCCAAGCTAATAGAGACGAAAGGGGCCACATACAACGAGAAGGAAGAAAAACCCAAGAACAACATGGAGAAATAAGCTGTCATCAGAAGTCACGATCACACGAGGAGGACGTAGAGTTGGAGCGCCGATGAGATCACCTGGGGGCACTAGCATCCGTCCTCGAAGCCGACCGCGAGCGATCCTTGTCATGGGAACCGACGAAGGCCGCATGGGTCACCGCAAGGTCATGGAACCTCGTGACCGGCTCAAGCTTGGGGACAGTGAGCACATGGATCATCTGAGGGAACTAGAGGCCAGCAACAGGAGACGAAGGAGTCAACTCCTCCATAGGAAGCACAGGGGCAGGAGGCAAAGGAGGAGGTGCGAGCGGATCGGGCAGTTCCCGATTGATCTTCTTCTTCAAGGCTTGAGTAAAGGAGAGGCGGGGGGAAGCCGTCGCAGCAGGGGGAGAGGCCTTTGCACCGTCAATGGTGGCCGCCGGGTTGGGTGACCGCGCCCCCGAGGACCAAGAAGCCGCTGCCGGGTTGAGTCCACCAGCAAGGGGCCCGACATCGAGAGGGGCCTGGCCATGAATAGCGGAGGCCGACAAAGCCGAGGAAGGTAGCAAAGTCCCTACGACGGCTAACTCTGTTGGGTTCCCAGACCCCTTGTCACCAACGGCTACGGAGGACGAGGGAGGAGGAAGTCCTTGGACCACCTCTGCTAGCGGATGAGCAGCAGGAGGAAGAAGAGACGCGTCAGCTGCCGGGGCGACCGTAGAGGCAAGGGGGGAGCCGACATCAGTGGACATGGTGGCCCCTCCCTGGCATCGGATGACAGCGGCAGCAGACAAAGCAGGCGGGTCAGGGGTCTCCATAGCTAGTGGCGACGCAGGCGGCGGCACCAAGGTAGTCGGCACAGCCACAGTAGAGAGGACCGGTGGCACAACGTGAGTCCCAGCCACAGCAACGTGGGTGGAGAGGTGAGCAGCCATAGGCGTGGGGGACAAAGTAGAGCCGTGAGAGATCATGCTGCTGGAACAGGCCGCTCTAAGCGCTGGGGAGGGCAGGGCAGAAGCACAAACCCCTGAGGCTACTTGGGTGGGCTGTGCAGTAGCACAAACCCCTGTGGCAGGGAGAGCATCCACAGGCGAGGGGAATAATGCAAGGTCGGTGGAGGGCATAGCGACAGCTGAAGGTGCACGGGAGGGTAGCGCCGCAACACAAACCCCTATAGCAGGAAGCGACTTATGAATAGGACGCTAGGCCTTGGACGGTGGAGTAGGGGGAACGGGCAATGCAGCGGACATCGGAGGACCCCTACCAGGGCCACCAGCCCCACTAGCAGACAGTTGGGGCTTCTTCTTGCAGTCGCTGGCAAGGTGGCTGAGGTGTGAGCATCCACGGCAGAACAGAGGGGCATATAGGTAGATGATGGGCTGCCAAGACCCACCACCTCCCATGCCAACCCAAACGCGAGGTGGGAGAGGCTTAGACACGTCCAGTTGCACGCACACTCTGGCCGCATGGGCACGGAGCAGGCAGGAGGTGTTCCTGTCCACCTTGAGGACAGGCCCGATGCTCCCGGCGATGGAGCGAAGCATAGCATCATTGTAGAAGTTGGCTGGGAGGGCGGGGAGTTCTAGCCAAACGGGAACAAGAGGCGAGTCGGTGTCTGGCGAGAAGCCAATCGACCATGCGGCGAACCGGAAGAGCCTCCCATGAATGAGTAAGCTTTCCTTAAGAAGGACCTAGAGGAAGTCGTCACGGTTCTGAAATTTTATAAGAAGGTGACGTTTGTCGAGGGCGCCGATGAGGAATTCCTGGCGGAGGGCAAAACGTTGGATGAGGTGCCCTCTGATATCCTGGAAAGGTGGACGACCATGAGGGGTTTTGGCGATGACAGCATGTTGTAGTGGCTGGCAAGAAGTCTGAACTTCATCGAGGGAGAAGAAGGCGGCGGGCTCCCCCGAGTCGGTGAAGGCTGGGGGATGGACATCTAGCCCAAGTGACGGGAGGGAGGAGCACTTCCAAAGAGCTTGGGCTAGCCCATGTTCGAAACTTTTATTCCATTGAACCTTCACATAGGAATAATCTTGTTCCCCAGTACACGAACCTCTCGATCAACGATCTTTACTGACTTTTGTTCATATGTGAGGTCCTTTTGTATCACCAGGTTGTCATGATCTATGACGTAGAACAGATCATGAACATACTTCTTAAGTATAGAGATGTGAAATACATTGTAGACTTCGGATAGTTGCGGTGGCAAGGCGATTCGATAGGCAACCTTGCCAACTCTTTCTAGCACTTCGAAGGGACTGATATATCTTGGTGTAAGCTTGCCCTTAACACCAAATCTTCTAATGTCTCATCCTGGGGAAACCTTAAGAAAGACATGATTTCTGACTTGGAACTCCAAGTCTCTTCTTCTAATATCAGCATATGGCTTTTGTCTCGACTAAGCCATCTTGAGTCTTTCTCTAATAAGTTGTACTTTCTCAGTCGTATCCCTTACCATATCTAGGCCTAGAAGTTGCCTTTCCCCAACTTCGTCCCAACATATTGGCGAGCGACAACTCCTTCCATATAATACCTCGAAGGGTGCCATTTGAATACTTGCCTGGTAACTATTGTTATATGAAAACTCGACTAGGGGTAGATGATCATGCCATCTTCCACCAAAATCAATAACACAAACCCATAGTATGTCTTCTACAACTTGATTTGTTCTCTCGGTCTGACCATCCGTTTGAGGATGAAAAGCTGTGCTGAAATTGAGTCTCATCCCCAACGAATGTTGTAGACCCTTACAAAAATGAGAAGTGAAGCGCGGGTCTCGGTCAAACACGATCGAAACGGGAACTCCATGTAATTTGATGACTTCTTTGATGTACAAGGCGGCTAGAACATCAACTGACCATCGGCTCTTTATAGGCAAGAAGTTAGCCAACTTGGTCAATCGATCTATGATGACCCATATTCCATCATGTCCGCCTTTAGATTTAGGCAAACCCATGAAAAAATCCATGTCGATATCTTCCCACTTCCACTTAAGAATGTCTAGAGGATGTAACTTACCAGCAGGATTTTGGTGTTCCACCTTGACTTATTGGCATATGAGATAGTGAGAAACAAAGTCTGCTACCTCTCTTTTCACGTTGGGCCACCAAAAGGTTCTCTTCAAATCTTGGTACATCTTGGTACCTCCAGGATGAATTGTATACCTTGATCAGTGAGCTTCTCCTAAAATTTTCTTCTTTAATTCCGGACAGTCCGGTACACATGTCTATAGATCTATGAAAAAAATCCACTTAGAAAAGATAATAAAGAATTAATAGAGATGGAAAAGAAAGGGAAAAGGGGAAGAAATAGGGAGCATGCATGGATGCTAACGGGAAAGGTGATCGCCAGAGGGGTTACCTCAAAAGAATTTAACAATAAAGCAAAGGAGGGATCGCTATATAAATACCTTGAAGTGCGGGGGATTGTGAGTATCACCTTCTCTTCCAATCGACCAGCCGATGAAGAGAGTTCTTCTTATTTGATTACCCTTGCAAAACAAAGAAAACAACCAACAAAGAAAGATAGGAATTAGAACCAAAGATGTGTAGTATCAAATCCCATATATGAATAAACAATGAAAATCATGGAAAAGAACACACCTTATTGGTGCTAGTTTTAAACCCCTTTGCAAAGGGTAGGAAAAGATGGTGATATGATGAAAGAGGGAGGGTGCAAGTGTTGCACAATTGGAGTATCTCAATGTTGAGATGAAAAGAAATAAAATAAAATATGATGCATGAACATGAATTGATCTAATGAAAATAAAAGGATAAAGGGAGAAGATAGGCTTATTGGTTTTTCTCCATGGAAAGGGGGGCTTCAAATCTTCAAAGGAGGAAGAAGAAGTCCAAGGATGTAGCTTTAATGCATGGGAGACTTCCTCCTTGAGCCTTCAAACTAGCAGCACCTCCCCTTAGATTAGTTGAGCAACCTTCAACACAAGGGAGAGAAGTAGGGTCCTATTTATAGGGCCAAAATTCGGAGTTTAATCCAAGAGAAATTAGGAAATCAAGTTTAAGTTGGATATGGAAGGAGATATACATTGCCCAAGTGTCCCTTCAACCTTAGGAAGCCTTAGGACCCTTTCCCAAGTGGAAAGGGAGCTCAAAACAGAGAAAGGAGGAGGTTCTGCGGAGTTCGGAACTCTGGAAGAATGGGCGACCACTCAATGGTAGTCAATTAAAATAGCGCCAGATCTAAGTGTCGCCAATTCTGAGGCATTTTAAGACATATTAGGACTTTCCAAAATTTGAAAAGAATTGGCGCCCATGAGGCGGTCGCCAATTAGGAATTAATACAACTTTTGGACGGAGTTAAATGCTTAAAATAAGGCACGGATTAACGCATCTGGTCCTCGACGCGTTCAAGAATAGGCATCAGCTCGAACGAACGCTCTTTCTTGAATATTTTGAAAATTAAGAAATTACCAAAAATTAGAAAAGGAAGTCACGTTCGGATGGTCAGATGCGTTCATGAATTTCGTGAATTTTTTTGGTAATCATTTAAAGATAAAATGGGAATTAACGTCAATAAGATGGTCGCCCATTAAAGAATAAGCGACTGTGTAGAATGGTGTTAATTCTTCAAGGCGGCGAAGGAAAGGAATAGGCGACGAAGGGCCGACCGCAGTTTAAAGGGCGTGTTTGATCCGTCAGACGCGTTTAATAAAAATAGTGCCCTTTGACAAACCGTTAATTATATAATTAACATGGATAATAGAAGACGCGTCTACAGAACACGACGCGTTAAAGAAAACGCGTCCTTCCAGACGGTCGCGTTCATGATTTATTTCCAGGCCAAAAATAGGAGAAAAATAAGAACGCGTCTGGTGTGATGGACGCGACTTTGAAAAGGTTGACACCCCATTTGGACGCATCGATTCAGAAGAAATGGCAACAATTCAAAGAGGCGCTTATTCTTTCAGAAAAGAATTGGCGACCAAGTGGCTGTCGCTAATTCAGAAAAGTTTCGAAAAATTTGAGAAAAGCCCAGGAAAAATCAAGAAAAATAGGGGAAAAAAGGGAAAGGCTGAATTTTTAAGAAAATGGGGAAAATCACTCAAATAAATCGATTTGAGAGTCAAATTGGGGCATCGTAATGTGATAGGAGATATACTCAAAATGATGTCAAATTTGGCGTGTCTACAATGTCCTTTCTCGAAATAGTAATCATCCATCTGATGCTAGCTTGAAATCAAGTTGCACTTCTAGCTTGCCTTTAACTTCCACCAGTACCGGGTCATTGCCTTGAAGTTCCTTGATCTAGGAGAGTAAATCTGGTTGTATCCTCACGTGTTATAGAGCAATACACCCTTTCTCCTTGTCTGTGCTTATATCAAGCTTGGGAAATTGTTCCAGCATCTTCCATTCTTGGGATCATAGAGTTGGCCAATAATGCTCTCGGCTTTCGACTAAGGGCATCAGTTATGGAATTGCCCTTGCCAGGATGATATTGTATTGTGAAGTTGAAGTCCTTGAGATACTCTAGCCAACATCTTTGTCTCATGTTCAATTCCTTTTGGGGAGAATAAGTACTTGAGACTCTTGTGATCGGAGTACACGGTGAATTATCCTCTATAAAGATAGTGTCTCCAGATCTTTAAAGCAAATATTACAGCGGCCGGGTCTAAGTCGTGCACCGGGTAGTTCTCCTCATGCTTCTTCAATTGTCGGGAAGAGTAAGCAATGACCTTCCCTTGTTGCATTAACACACATCCGAGGCCAATACTAGATGCATCAGTATATACCTCAAATTTCTCCCCTTCTATTTGTAGTGCTAAGACTGGGGTAGTCGTCAAATGATCTTTCAATGCTTGAAAGCTTTGTTCACAATCTTCATTTCGCTCATAAGGAATCTCCTTGCGTGTCAGCCTAGTAAGAGGGACAGTGATCTTGGAGAAGTCCTTGATGAAATGTCGATAATATCCGACAAGACCCAAGAAACTCCGGATCTCAGTTGCATTGGTCGGCCTTTCCCAATTCTTCACAGCCTCGACCTTGATGGATCCATAGATATGCCATTCTTCGAAATCACATGCCCTAAGAAAGATACTTCCTCGAGCCAGAAATCACACTTGCTAAGCTTGGCATAGAGTTGATTCTTCCTCATATTTGTAATGCAGTCCTTAAATGCTCTTTGTGATTTTCCTCGGTCTTTGAATAAATCAATATATCATCAATAAATACCACAATAAATTGGTCTAAATAAGGCCTGAATATGTTGTTCATTAACTGCATAAAGGCTGTAGGGGTATTTGTTAGTCCAAAAGACATGATAGTAAATTCGTAATGCCCATACCTGCTCCGGAATGTCGTTTTGTGAATATCCTCATCCTTGATCCTCAATTGGTGATATCTCGACTTGTGATCAATCTTTGAGAAATATTTAGCTCCAGATATTTGATCAAATAGTTCATCAATCCTCGAAAGTGGATACTTGTTCTTGATAGTAAGGTGGTTCAACTGTCGATAATCGATGCAGAGTCTAATCGATTCATCCTTCTTCTTGACAAAAAGCACAGGCGCTCCCCACGGGGAAGTACTCGGCCTGATGAATCATTTCTTAAAGAGCTCCATCAATTGTTCCTTCAATTCTTTGAGCTCGGCAGGGGACATCCTATAGGGTGCCTTTGAAATCGGGCCAGCACTAGGGACAAGGTCGATGATGAAGGCCACTTCTCTCTGTGGGGGTAATTCGGGCAATTCTTCCAGAAACACGTCGGGAAAATCTTGAACCACGCAGATGTCTTCTAGCTTGGACTCCTTAACCTCCGTGGTAGTCACAAATGCTATGAAAGCCACACACCCCTTCCTTAAGAGCTTACGAGCTCGGAGAGCCAAAATCAGGGGTAACTTGTCTCGATTTCGGGGACTAGTGTAGACAACCTGCGGGTAGTCTTCAAAGGTTACTTTGCCTTTTCAACAGTCTACCACCGCCATGTGTGTAGCTAGCCAATCGGCTCCTAGGATGACATCATAGCCTTCCATGTCCATGCAGACTAGGTCGGCAGGTAAGTTATGTCCTTCAATGACTACCTCGGTTTTCGGGTAGTGGTGTGTGATTTCGGAACCAATTCCAATTGGGGTAGTAATAACCAGCTCTAAATCTAACAAAACAAGTTTTATAGATAATGACTTAGCAAATCTTCGAGAGATGAATGAATGTGTTGCGCCAGTATCAAATAAAACTAAGGCAGACTAGGAATAAATAGTTAAGGTACCTTCCACGAGTCTGCCTTCATTTTGTTCTTCTTCTTGAAGAGCTTGTAAACGGCCATGTTTCCTCTCTAGGCGCTTGTCCTCTTTGTTAGTTTGCTCATTCAACAACGGATAATCGGGAATTCGGTGATCCAGACTCCCGCAACGGAGGCATGCTCCCAACCTTCTCCAGCACTCCTCGACCTTGTGGCCGGCCTTGTCATAATGCTTGAACACCTCTTTGGAAGGTGTGGTAGTAATAGAAAAGGGCTTGTTACCCTTCTTAAATTTCTTATCCTTAGAGGAGTCACCTCCATCACTCGTCCTTTTCTTGTTTAAGGAAGGTTTGAATGTTCCGGAGCTTGTGACATGCTCCTTCTTGCCTTTCCCACAGATTCAGTCAGACAGCTCCATGGCATCTTCTAATAACTGGGCTCGCCATACCATTTCCGAGTAGACTTGAATGTCCATCGACGCAAGTTGGGTAATAGATTGCGGCCGAAGCCCATTAAGAAATCTCCTAGCCTTCATCTTCTCGGTACATACTAGATGTGGTGCATACCTCGACAGCCTAGAGAATTAGACCTTATACTCGGCCACTGATAGAGTCCTTTGTTTGAGCGCGACAAATTCCGCGGCTTTCATTTCTTGTATCCAGTCCAAGAAATATTTGTTATTGAAATATTCTACGAACTCGCCCCACGTAACTTGCTCATGGGGTAAAGTAGCTTCCACCGACTCCCACCAAAAGCGAGTGTCCCACTCCAGTTGGAAAGTCGCTAATAACACATTTTCCTTATCCGTGCATTGCATAACATAGAATATCCTTTCTATCTCCTTGATCCAGTGTTCGGCATCATCGGGGTCGGACAAGCCGATGAACTTTGGTGGGTTCATATTGCAAAAACTGTGGTGGAGATCTCTCGCTCCACGATTCACTCCGCCCTGCGCCACTTGTTGTAGAGCCTGTGTAAGGCCTTGAACAGTGCGTTGCATCTCGCGCCATTAAGCTCTCTCGACGGCCATGATCTACAAGAGAATTTTAAGTCTAATTAGTTTCATATTTTAACTATAGGGTTGTTGTCACTCAAAATATGATCGTTGGCGACCAAGCCGCAAAGATGAATGATACGGTCCACCGAAGCACAGAAGCTGATAAAGAGCAACCTGCTGGACACTTCTCAAGCTACCAGAGTCTCAAGTCACCTGGGACGAGCACCGGGGACTTCACCTCGGGAGAGTTGAGATGGATCCACAACCAACCGGCAGTGCGACCAAGCCTGCCTAATGATTCGGCATCGACTCCATCGTGCCGCTACCCTGCACCCGTCGCCCGACCAAGGACGACGGTCTACCCGGTGGCTCGCCACCTGGACGAAGACTCTCCTGAGGAGGAAGAATGCCATCGGCCTTCGAAATGAAAGACCGAGAGCTCTGACAGTAGAAGGTCCCAATCACCCAACACGGGTTCGGCTTCTCGCTACATCGGGTCCGTTAGCAGCCGAATGATCATCCAATTAGGGCGGAATTATTCTAGATGTCATACCATCCCGCAAGGAAGCTTTGAGCGCCGACGAGGCTGGGCCAGAAGCACGGATCGTAGTGCCGAATGCCGTGTCATTAGAAGACCCGTGCCCTCAGGTCGAACGTACACGGAGCTCCGAGGAAGGTCGCACGTCCTACCGGGAGTTTTGTCAACCTCCCGTCGAGATCTTCCTGAAGACCACAGCAGGAGAAATGACCAACGGCGACCTCCGGAACCATCCCCGGACTCGTCAATTAGCCCCGGATAGTCGAAAAAGGCTAATACGGCACCCTCCCAACAACGGCGCCCCCTAAAGCGGCGCGCAAAAACCCTCTTCACCTGGCCCCTCTTCACGGCGTGCTCCTATGGCGCCGTTTTAAGATCTCTATATATATGTCACTCGGTTCGACCAAGTAAAAAGAGAGGACATTCAGAGAAAAAAAGAAGGAGAGGCAATTAACAAGAAGAGCACGAAGAGAGAGATCGAGCCGAAGAGCGCCACCAATCAGAGTGAGGTAGTGAAGGGTTTCTTGGGGAGAAAGCTCTCCTCCTGAGAACCTCCGGCCACCGCCGTTTTGCTCGGCCCGAAGCTCCCGTCACCTGAGAAGAGGAGTCTCTGCTCTCTGCTTAGGTGGGTCACCGTGGTGTCCCTTGTCGATCCCCTTTCATCTGTTTTCTTTTTCTCCATTGTAATGTAAGTGAGAAGGGGGGAGGGGCGATGATATGAGCCTTTCTTCCTCCCCCTTCTCACCATCTTTCTTTAATCTCCCTTCCTCTCTGCAACTCCTCCCGTGAGGGTGATGTAAGCAATGCCCGAGCGACAACGCCGGCATCGAACGCAGTGGTTTGTTGTGGGTTCTTCGTGAATGAAAAATATATATGCATATGTGTTGATGGTGTATGATTGATGTCGTCCATCCTCCGTTTTCTTCATGCCACCTCTTCTGTTTCTCTTGGCGTTTCCCTTTTCTAGGCCATGGAACCGGCGTCGTGCTACGGTGCCGGCGCCGGAACTAGTAGTATGTCATCTTATTCCCATCTGTCCATTTAACGGTTTGGTTGAGCGAAAGGTTTCTTGGATCCATTTCCCTCGGCGCCATATATGCCCCTGTGATTCACGGGCTATAGTAATCACTTTCCCCTCCCCGGGGGTTTCTCTTCCGATCGAATGTCAAAGATTTTCATCGTCAGAGGTGCATCCATATGCACGTTCCTTCAACCTGTTTTGGGCTGTCCTCTTAATCCCCCCTCTGTTCTCGACCATGAACAGAGGAAGATGAGGCCGTCCCCACATTTTTCGTCACTGCTTTCTAAGCATCGTCTGATGAACGTTGCATTAACCTGTTAACACTTACATGCGTATATGTATGTATACCTACAGGCATTAGCATCAGCCTGCCAATTGTGCAAGTTTTCCCACCGCGCCGTTTTGTTGTTTCATTAGTGGGATTCGGCAACTCGGGGAGGGGGGGAACATTCCCCTGATCTTTCATCTTAATTTCTCGGTCTGCAGGAGTCCATTTGCCAATAATGGATCTTCAAAGGCCAATGAGTGCACAGAAATTAGGTTAATCCCAGCACTTCAAATCCACAGCCCCTAGTGGGCCTTGTGGTGGCCGTGAGATAGGTGCCCCTCGTAGGCTGGCCCTCGGGGTCTTCCATCTCTATCGGTCGTCCTGACTTGGACATGGTATCAACTCGGGTCGCATGCCCCTCGTAGGCTAGCCCTCGGGGTCTTCGCTCCCACTGTGAGTTACGCCATCTGTCTACTTTCTACCCACGGACTCCGTGCCCCTAGTAGGCTAGCCCTCGGGGTTCTCCTATCCTCCGCCACGTGAGTACTCCCCGCTTCTCCCTGACAATCCTTCGGGATGGGGAGATGCTGCCGAAATTTCGGCTCGAACGAGTTTGACTCGGAACGATCGCCGCGCTCGAGTATGAACCTCGCGCGAGCCTGTGACTCGACTTCCGGATTGCCCGGGGCCGATCCGTTGAATAATTGACTCAATAAAATTCCAAAATCTTCCAAAATGTTTTAACAAGTCCAAAACGGAATCGATAAAACCTCGGTTTCCGCAAAATAGGGCTAAACCGGCACCGTCGACACTCGGCGCGCCTTAATACGGTGCGCCTTATTCCGACGCGCCAGAAAGAGGGGCGTGCCGTTTTCTGGCAAAACACTATACCTACGATGGGCGGGGCCGTTTCAGTCCTTTACCCACGTTTCTCACACCGTTTTAAACTCTATGCCTGCGCGCATCACGTCAGTTTCATTTTGAACCGCGTCGTCGTGCCGTTTCAATCCTTTCCTCGCCTTTGGGGTGATTTTCAATGTTAATAATAGAATCAATAAACCGTGTAATCAATAAATTGAATAAATTGGTTCGTCTGAAGTCCGAATTAGCAATTCTTACCACTTTATCATCATGCTTTAGTCCAAGCATTCATGCCGCATAAGTGTATGCCTGAGTGCACGGACCCTCGGTATATCAAATGACATTAGCAGAAAGCCGGGTTACACCCGACGAAAAGCTTTTGCCACGCGTGATGGTGGTCTTCGGGCCTCGGTCCTCTGCCAGGTCCGCCCTAAGAAACCGTGCATGGTAGATCATAACATATTGCATGATCATTCGCATCCTCTGCATCCTTTATTTCGGTTTCGACAGCCCACTACCTCGACAATTAATCAAAGGTTTTCCCTCCTCGTGAGGGATGTAATTAACGCCATAGCCTTTATGGTATAGCGGACTGCTGGTCCCGACCGAATCTCACTCTCGCCCGACACGGGTCAGAACGAGCGCACAATAAACTTGTCACTCACGTGACTGGCACGCCCGCGTAGTCAATCAGTCAGTTAATTACCAGTTAGTTAATTGGTTGATCGACACGTGAAATAAACCAAATAAACCCAAACGATAATAATAAACAGAGCGAAAAGATCCCATTGAAACAAGGGTTGGACGTCAACATAGGACTTAACCCATGGCTCTACCCATCTCACCGGGTAAAAGGAATAACCTATCCTTGGACTTGGGTTCCTAGGAATTTGAATACCTAGGCTCTGATATCACAAAAACTGTCACGCCCTGAGCGCGGAAGGAACCCGGTACGCGTGACGAGTTTATATCGATCATGTCAATCAGAGCATAAGGAATTCGATACATAGACAGAGCGTGCAAAGGTGGAGATAATAAATCAAATCCTTTATTTCATTAATAACTCCAAAGATAATTCAATTACATACTCTTTATTGCCAAAGTAAAGTTGCTAGACTCAATAAAAGGAAAATACAATAATGACTCAAGAAAATTCGAAAAGACACGACTAGATAACGGCTTCAATAAGCGGACAGCTCTACACTCTTCACTCATGTCCATCCCCATCCGAATGATCTTCATCATCGGAATTATCTGAAAAAGAGGGGGAAAACTAGGGTGAGCGAACGCTCAGTAGGGATTATATTTCAAGTACAAACTTGCTTTAAGTAAATTACATGTTACATGAACTATGCAAGTATAGCGATGCATGAATTTAAGATAATGTCGAGAGTGAAATATCAAGAAGCAATATAGATGAACTAGCAAGATTTCAAGATAGTCATGTGAAGTATATCAACATTGTCAAGCATGTAATATCAGGTCATGTCATGAGAATTGGCTATTATAATTTCAAGCAAGTAAATACTCATTCCGGGCCACGCAAGTCACGTCATTTCAAGTCAAGTACGAGATTGTGGAATGTCAAAATCAAGCAAGTCATGCACTCCGGTGCAATGCCACATCATGATCAATATAACTCTCATGGACATAAGTACTTTCGGGTGCTCCTCCCAGGACCAGATCGGGCCACATTAACACCAAGCATTGAGTCATGTAAATATTTTTAGGCATCCACTATAGTTATAGCCAATAGAGTTTTAAGGAAATAAGCCATTGTAGGAATATAAGGTAGACACATGGAATAGACTTTAAGGACAGAACTTTGATGACATATCGATAAATCACATAAAACTCATGACAATCCAAAAATCTGGTTAATTAGCGCCCACTCAGGCCGCCACCAATTGCAGAAACAGCGCCCACTGCGGTGGTCACTAATTCCTATGGACAGTACATGCACGAAGAAATAACGGCCACTCAAATGGTCGCTACTTCAATTTGCGTCCATTGTATGGTCGCCAATTCTAGACAGAGACAAACTTCTCAAAAGAGGTCAAAAACAACGCTCTATGAGGGCTAGGCATCAGGTTTCTTCAGAGTGACGTGACAATCAATGCTTCCAGGGTTTTTAGGGTACAACCAGCTCGGATACCTTGAGAGAATCCAAGGCTAGCTAGACTTACGGAGGCCTCAATGAAGAAAGCACTAGTCCGAAGGAAGAAATATCCCGTGGAGGGTCCAATCATCACCAAGAGTTGAGGTGTAAGCATGAAACATCGTGAAACAGATACTCTATCTTCGGATGTGAGATAGAAATGTCGAGAAGACCCGCGGTATGGGCCAAAACCCGATAAAACTGTGAGACAGATAATTGGCATCTATTCAAGAGGGCGCTATATCAAGAAATAGCGGCTCTTTGAAAAGTCGCCTAATCTCATATTTTAACAGAATTCCAAGAAAAATACTAAGAATTAGCGACTCTGTGGGAGGGCGCTAATTCTAGGACTTTTCAAAAATCAATAAAATTAATTATAATTAGCGAACTTTTAAGATGGCGCTCAATCTTTAAATAGCGTCCATGTTGTTGACGCATATTCATGATTTTCATATTATTTCTATTTTACTATATTTTCAAGAAATAGCGACTCCTTGTAGAGGCACTCATTTATTAATTAGTGACTGCTTGAACAGTCATCCAATCTTCTATTGCTACAATTAAAAACACATCGGGTAGGTACATTCTCAGGTACTTGGCACTGTTCATTTCTTTTAAGCGAGCATGAATAGTAGCCATTTGATGTTTATGAGGAATTTCACGAAACTAAAGTTACAGTCATGTAGAGAAAAATATATAGGTCCTATGATCATGCTCATAATAATTTTTACGCATCAGATTCGATAGTTACTAAATTTTAAACATGGCTTATTTATTAAATCATTTACAGGAAACAGCGCCAGTGCGTAAGTCGCCCATTAATTTGCGACGATGGGACGCTCACCAATTCCAGAATAGGCACCTGCCCACACGGTCGCTCACTAATGTAAGACCACTGCTCTGGTCGTTATTTATCATGCAACTAGAAACTAATTTATCTACATGAAACTCACGATCAGGAAGCAAGGGGATGAAATATAAACATGATCTACATGAGTTACATGCAGGCACCTATTACTAATCATCTTGGGCTTCAGTTTCTTGAGAAAACCTACCTCGTTTGGTTGATTGTGAACGACGAAACATGAGAGAAGAATAAGAATAACAATATGCGGCAATAGGAACACAAAGGAAGAAGAAAGAGGAAGAAGCAGAGGCTTCTTCACGTTGCAATAGCCACAGGAAGAAGAACAACAACACCCGCTCGAAATGGCAAGGGAAGGAGATGGGTTCTTCCCTTCGTTCACGACAGTAGGATGCAGCAACAGGAGGAAGACGACGAACACAGTAGGAGGATGACGTCAACGTACGTAGGGAAGCAGAACGAGCAGCAATGGCCTTCTCATTCGAGAGGGGGTTTTATTTATAGAGTTGGGGTTTAAGCTTCCTAATGGGATTTAAATTCCCACGTAAGAATCCTACAAGGTCTAAAATTTCCCCATGCAAATCTCCCTCTATCCATATCTGCAGTCGCTTTCTAGTTCGTCTAAAAACCCTAGAGCCCATGCCCATTCGAAGAGAATATAAATACCTAGGTGTTTTGTAAAAAGCCCTTAATTATGTCTGTATTTATGTTTTATATCCCTTGGCCTCTGACATCCTTATGGCCCATTAGCTTTAAGCTAATCTTACGTACGTGAGGCCCATATATGTTAAGTGTTAATGCTTTTGCATGTGTATGGGTTGAGGCCCAATGGTGATGGTTTGTGAGTTGGACTTTATATTTTGTTTAAGTTGGGCCCTTGTCTTGCTTATTTATTATGCTTAGTTGATTTAAGAAATTTTATTGTCTATAATTTGATCTGGGGTGCTACAAGTGGACTCCTATTTTCTAGGAGGATGAGAGGGGTAGATGAGGTGGAGAGAAAGAGAAATAGGGAGAGGGTGCGGTTGCGATGAAGGGAGGAAACTTATCTTCCGTTCGCCCATCGTCGCTAATAGAGAGAGAGAGAGAGAGAGAGGCGCGTGGATGTAGTCGGTGCCCATCGTCGCAAATAGGGGAGCATCCACCTTCGGAGATCGCGTGCCAACCTCATCCGTCCAACACGACCTAACAACCTTGTAATGATCCAAGATCCAGATACCGAGTCAAACTCGATACCATTCGGATCTTACGCCGCCACCCACGAGCTGGGAAGCTCGGAATGGTTCAAATAGGTGTCACGGGAGTGTATAAAAATCTAAAATAAATACAAAAATTAAAGTGCTAAAATTAAAATTTTCATTTATAAACATATTTACACAATTTTACATAGTTTCTAGTCCAGATATACAAGTCTCAAAGGCAGCTCAACAAAAGAAAAGTACAAAGGCTTGGGTCATACCACGGTTGGCAAAAGCTGGCAACGCTAGGACACTCAGGCGTTGCTCAAGGCCTCCGAATGATGAGGAGGCACACCAGACCTGAAAAGAAAAGGGGTGAGCCTCATCTCATTTTCTTAGTAGGGGTCCCGCGGATCCCCACCATAATAAAACATAACGAACAGTGCAGTAAATAATAAGGCATAAAGAACAGTAAAGTAGGAAGAACAGTAAGGCAGAAGGAACGACATTATAAATACGCTAAACCACTCACTACTGAAAGCACGCACTACAATGGGATACCTCGAGTGTCACACATAAACCACGTCGAACTGACTTCTCGTAATCTAGGCTACAAAAGCCCGGATCTCGATAACTTGTCTCAGAATATCTCTCCTGGAGGACGTACGCTAGAATCTAGGCTATCGGGTAGACCCTCAGTCGGTCAACAGAGGAACACCGCTACACTGCCGGAACAGGACTCCTGAAGATAGCAAGGAACCACTTCTCGATCACGTGTAATAAGGACACCGAGCCGCCAAAATATTGAACCTCGTCAGAAGGAAACCTGAGTCGCTACCTCTCAGGTGATAGGAGCAAGCAAGGCTGGATGCGTCCACTGACGACATAGTCCATGCCCCAGGTGTCTCCCTACTCGCCCGAGGTGGAAATTAAAACACTCTAAGTAACCACAAAATAGAACAAGGACTAGTTGGGGTCGTACTCGTCAGTGCGTGTCTGATGCCCCCAACCACGTGTGCACACACAGACTATCCGCTCTAAGTCAGGTCATCTAGCTGGTTTTCCCCCCAACCCAGACTCAGACTGCAAAGACGAGGGACCCTACGGTAACCAACCTAAAAATCATCACATCAGGAAAGCTCTCCACCACTCCCAAGTGGGTCCGCACACACGTGCGCAGGAAAGTTACGACTAGTGGGAAAGGTAACTGAAGGTGAGAACTCGCTGAAGAAGTGGAAACCACTGGAGTACCACTGGTTCATGCTAATCTAACTATACACTCGTAACACGTGATGAGGTGGCTATACATCGCAAAAACTCTAAAACCTCTGATTGGATGGCTGATCTATTGGCTAAAAGGGTGTACAGAACAAGTCGGAACCACAAATCACGTGAAATGATGAACGAGGGTCGTCAAGTGAACTGGGACCTGGGCGGCCAAGCAGCCAGCCCCTTGGCCACCCAGCCTCCTGGGCGGGCACTCCAGTGACCGCCTCCCCTGTGGCCTGGGTGGCCAACCCTTTGGCCGCCTAGAACCTGGCCTCCAGGGCTTTGGCTACCCAGAGAAGGAGAGGGCAGGGGCCTGGGCGGCCAACCCATGGGCCGCCCGGACAGATGGGAAGGGCGGTCAGGGCCTTGGCCATCTGGCCGCCCTGCCCTCCAGGCGGCCAACCCATTGGCCGCCCAGAGTGGGCAATTCGGCAGGCCATCTGGATTCCCCCTGTTGTGCCCCTGTTATTTTGATGATAGCAAACACTATGAGTCAGCATTGTATATCATGAACATCTGTGTCTGAATGATAGTTCTACTTTGGGCATATGAATGTGTTATCTTGCATTAGTGCAGACCTACAGTTCATACAGCACTGCATTCTGTCGAATATCAAGTCTATACATTACATATGTTTGTGCATCAGTGCATTGTTCAAAGTCTATACATCCATCTATTGCAAATTGAACAAGTCTGTACATCGCTACACGCATCACTTAAAGCCTGTACAGAGTTGTCATAGTTTGCATCGGTGCATTCGTCATGTCCCTTACACGCCATATAGTCTATACATTCCTTGCTGTAACATTCATGCATCATTACAGCAAGTCTACACATTGCAGTTTGCTCGTATACATCGTCTCATGCTGCGTCTCAGCAAGTCTATAGATTCATCAAAGTCAGACTGCACAAAGTCTTTACATTCATAGAAGTCAGTACAGTCTATGTGTGTGCATCATATACTAAGTCTATACATTGCCGCCGGTGCTTGTATCACTTGCCAACACTATACATTGCATGCTACAAAGTCTGCACATCTCGTTTGCACTAAGTCTGTATATTGCCTGTGCATTCACTTGTCTGGCTGCATGAGACACTAAGTCTGTACATCGTCTTCGCGCTCACCAAGTCTATACATCGCTCATGCATTACTTCAAGTGTGTACAGCCAGTGCATTCCTTGATATCAAGTCTATACAATGCATGCATCGTATTTCAAAAGTCCACACATTATCCTGTAGCTTGCACGAAGTAAAGTCTGTACATTGTCCAGTGTCTCACTCAGCGTCTAAGTGAGTGTGAACATTGCATCGCTAAGTCTATACAATACATCGTCTCATGCATCGTCTTTCAAGTCTTTGTATTGTAAGACCAACTCTATACATTGCATTGTCTCATGCATCGTCTCATGCAGCGTCTCTATGTGTAAGTCTATACATTGTCTAGTTGCATAACACAAGTCTATACATCGCCACTTGGCTCGTGGCTTAGTCAGTGCATCCATGCATACATAAGTCTGTACAGCGCCATGTTCACATGCTTTGCTATACATCGTGTGCTTCGAGCATTCAAGTCTGTACACTGGTGTCGTCTGCTGTAGGCACAGCAAGTCTGTACAGCGGTTGCCTTCATGCCTAGCAAGTCTGTACAGCGATTGCATTCATGCCTAGAAAGTCTGTACAGTGTCTCACATATGCAAAGTCTGTACATCGTTCTGCATGCTTTAGCTTCGCATTCACTTCAAGTCTATACACTCTGTGTGTCTGCATCGCATTCATCAAGTCTATACACTCTTTAGCTCAGTTCGCAGCTGAGCCTGAAGTCTGTACAGTCTGTTCTTCATACAAGTCTATGCATACATAAAAGTCTATACATCCATCTCACTTAGCATCTTCTAGCATTCACGCTAAGTCCAAACACTGCATTTGGGCATTGTTCTTCACAGCAAGTCTGTACACTGCTTTCTCATGCACGCAATCAAAGTGTGTACAGCATGTGTTCGCATCGGTTAAGTCTATACATTTGCTACAGCTTGTTCATGCATCATCTTCAAAGTCCATACAACGTCTGGTAGCATGCATACAAAGTCTACACATCCCCCCATAGCAAGCCTGCACATCGTTTGCACAGCACAAACAAAGTCCATACATTCTGTTGCATTGCATGCACGCAGAGTCTTCACATTCCTCCTCAGCAAGCACAGCATGTCTATACAACGTCTGGTAGCCTGCACGCAAAGTCTGTACACTGCATGCGCACTGCATCTGTTAAGTCTAAACATTGCTGCTTGATATGAAGTATATACAGCCTGTGTTCTCTTGATCGACTGAAGTAACTATGTCTTTAACTTGTAGACGTCTGAGCACGTGATCCGAGGTGTACTCTGGACAAAGAGGGCACAAGCCCTACACACGCCCAAGTTGATGCTATATATATGTAGCTTCTTCCTCAGGAGAAAACGGATCGAGATAGAAGGAGAGAGCAGCAGAGAGGCAGAGAGCAGAAGAAGAAGAAGAAGAAAAAGAGGATTGAGCAGAGATCGAGAGAAGAAAAGAAGTGCAGCAGAGAAGAAGAGAGATCGAGAGAGTAGCAGAAGAAAGAAAATAAGAAGAAGAGAGAAGCTGAGAGCCAGAGTGAGAGAGCAGAAGAAGAAAAAGAAAAAGAGAAAGAGAGAGATAGAGAGCTCGTGAAGAAGAAGAGAAGCTTCATTGTCTTCACTGGACTTTGGATCAGATCCAATCCAGTTTTCTCCTGCGAGAGCTACCTTGTGCATTTCATTTTCCAGCTTTCAGTCGCTGTGTTTTCATTTATTGTTTTTTTTTCTTTCATCTGATTATTGTTCTTCCGATTCCCTTGTTTTGGGATCGGGGTTCCTCCTGTGGTCTCAGGAGAAGGGAGAGTTGTTTCTCCGGTTTGCTGGTGACTGTGTGTCATCAATGTTTCCCTCTGGTGTGGAGGAAGAGAGGTCCGAGACCTCTGGGTTGCAAGTGGCTGGGAGTCACTTGTGGGCTCCCTCTGGGTTCACAGAGGAAGAGAGATCTGTGATCTCTGGTTTGCCAGTGACGAGCTGTCACTAGCAGGTTCTGATGCGGGACGAGACCACAGACACGACAAGATCGTGACTGTCCCTTAACGAGGGAAGCGTCGGACGTGCGCGGTTGAGAAACCGGCAATGAGCTAGGGTGATCGGCTCTCTCGTGTGCCCGGATCGGGTCACGGGACGGTGTCGCACTCTCTCGCAGCAGCAGTAATGAATAGATAAAGCGAGCTAGATATCCCTACACATGCTCTCTAGCAGCGGCATAAACAAATATATATGAAGTAAGCAAAATGCCAAGTAAGGGAGCGAATGCGATACCTCCACGCGCTCGGCGTGGGGAAGACGGACCCAGCTGAAACTCGTACTCCCGGGATAAATATTACACAATGATGACAGCAATGAAATATCGCCCACTCCACGCAGGGAGGTAAAGGGCTACACAACTGGGCCCGGGAGGACCGAATTCGGGTTGACGGGCGGCTTCTCGCGTTGATTCGGCAACACCCGAACACGTGACGGTGGGGCCCACGTGCTGTCCGGAGGGGCCATGTGGGACCCGGTGGCACCGCTGTAGTGGGGACACTTAGGGAAGCGTTCCCCGGGCTGGCGGCACGCTGGTTCACCGGCCGGAGGCCGGACGGCTCCGTTCGGCACCGGTCGGAATAACCGGCCACGTATCTGCTGGTTCTATATTCTAGCGCGCGCTCCGGCGAGAACGGACGCTGCGATCAGCCCCGACGTCGGAATGCGACGAAACTGGCGCCGTTGGAAAGATCCTTCGAAGGGATTCAACCCAAGGTGATTACAGAAAAATAATCAAGCTTGTACTTCTGATTGGCGAATTTTGAAGGTTGCTGTTGTACAGTGTCTGAACTCTCAGACTAGCAGGGAACTTTCCTGTGGATTGCCTTTGACTGCGAGGTAGACGTCCGAATCTGGGGTTGTGTTCTTCAGAAACGTTGTGGGAAATCAAGCTACGAAACCAGGACTATTTTTGGATCTGGATTTGGGGAAGGCTACGAATTTCTATGATTTGTGCACTAGCAGTGGGTCGGATCTGGAATCTGGCTGACAACACTGTAGCTGAGGAAGAACACGAATTTCTAAAAATAGATAGAAGGCTGATAAAAAATTAAGAAAATTAGTGGATGTAGGGGGTGATGGACAGAACTCCCAGTAAAATTGGGAGGGTTTGGACAAATTAAAAAGATGGCCGGAGGTGGGAAGCACAGGGCTGCTGTCACTATAGACAGAGACAAAATAGAACTAGGAAATGAAAGATGAACGAAAATGAGAAAATACTAAACGATGGAATTTGGGCGTGAAAATTTAGGTGGAGCTTGGGAGACAAGGGAAGAACACACCATAAAAATTGCAGACCACGAAGAGGCCATGGCTGATAGCAGGAATTTCTGGAAGAGACCTCTGTCCAGTAGGATAGAACACCGAGAACGGTTTCGCGGCGGCTCGAAGGCGGCACGAACGGCGGCGGCGGCGGCACCGGTGATGATCAGAAGTTGAGAGGGGGAGATGGAGGATTCATACACTCTAGAATGGGGGTTTGAGAAGAGGAAACCAGGAGGAGAGAGGAAGGGGGCGCAAGAAGCCTTCTTGGATTTCACAAAATTTCTGATTTTTCATTGATTTTCTCATGAAAATACAAGCTTATATATGCTACCAATCTAATCTAATGTGGACCCTTTGATCAAGGGTTGGGGATTGAAGGGCTGGGATTGCATGCCACAAACACAAAAAAAAGCATTAAATAATAGGGGAAGGGGGCGGCCTATTGACTATAAGGGGAGTTGAATGGGGTAGGTGGCCAACCTATTAGAATGTTGACCCATTCAAGCACATGTGTCCATATGACCAGCCCACCCTTCTAGATGTCCACCTAGGAAGGTTGACCAGGCCCACAAGGTGACATGGACCAATGGGAAAGGGCTGAGGGCCCCCTTGCTGGTCCTACTGCCTAATTGCATAAAAACCCACACAATCCATGGGAATGACTCTTGGCTTATAAAGCCTTACATTTACGTACATACTTTCCCAAGGATATAAACACAAACTAAAAGGACATAAATGTAATAAAAAAGGTACAGGCTCGGTGTCGATTCCCATCAACTCTCCCCGGGTGGGAGGAACTCGACCCCGTCGAGTAGGGGTAGGGATGCTCGAGTACTCCGGCGGATCCGTCACCGTGCCAAGTAGCGCGGGTATGCTCCACTCCAAGTGACCGTCACCTGCTCATTCCATATATACTCGATATGCACAAGCTGCTATGGGCTAGAGGTGGACACTCCGGGTGGGGCACTCTCAAAAGGGAAGGGAGCAACTCAAAGACTCACTAGGAATCACCGCTGAGTCCCTATAAGTGACTGATCCGGGTATGAATGTGGAACCGATCCCATACTCATCAAGTGAGTCCACTCGCCTCTTACTCATAAGAGAACGACAACGAGCTTACACAAGATGCATGCAGACAAACAAATGACACACAAACCATACAAACAAACAACACAAGGAAAACACACCGACTCATATATGACCCTAGACTAAGATGGTGACACAAGCCCACTAGGTGGCGGCATCCTGGGCGGCGGGTGAGCCATCCAACTCTCCCCCCAAGGCATAGTACTCATCGGCTAGTGCGTCATCGGCCTCATAATTGACACACTCAAGCTCGGGAGGTGCGGGCTCTCCAACACCTAAGGCTAGGGTGGCGCGAGCGGGACACTCGCTGGCAAAGTGGCCAAATCCATGACAGTGGAAACACTGCACTCTCGACCGACTACTCTCTCCTATAAAAGGGGCCTTACCCTTATCATCCCGTCGGGTAGGGGGTGTAGGCAGCAATGGGGGAGGTGTAGGTGCCTTGGACAATAGTGGAGGGGGGGCCGGTGCCAGAGGACGGGCTATAGGAGCCGGGGGACGGGCAACGGGTGCCGGTGGTTGGGGTGGAAATAGGTCCCGGGGTGGAGGAGGGCGAGGTCGAGGAGCAAAGTGCTCCTGACGGGTGGGCTCCTGAGGTCGAGCCATGGGAGGCCGAGGATGTGGGCCTATAGAGTGACGGGGCTCGGTGCTACGGAGAGGGGTGGGGCCCAACCGATGACTAGAGTCAAACTCTCCCTCGAATTGCTCTAACTCGAGAGCAACCTGGTATGCCTCTTCCAACGTCTTGGCATTGCGGCGGAAAAGCTCATACTGATAGTGTGGCCGCAAACCACGTCGAAAGCGGGAAACGGGCATGGTACTCTCCTCCGTGACACCACATCGTAGAAAGTACTCATCAAATTCAGCGATGTATTCGGAGACTGACCGGTCTCCTTGGCTAAGACTTTGCCATCTATCGATGAGTCGCTGGCGGTATGTGGGAGGAAGGTACTTTTGCCGAAGTTTATTCTTCATCTCGGCCCATGTGTCAATCGGGGGTTCTAGCCGCTGAAGTAGCAGGCTCTCCACATTCTTCCAATAGGTTTGCACCTGCCCCATGAGCTTCATGGTGGAAAATCAGACCCTTCGGCGCTCCGACATATCATACCACTCAAAATAACGGTCCATGCCGAACTCCCAATCTAGGTAGACTTTCGGATCCAAAGACCCGTAAAAAGAGGGAGGGTCCGCTCGCACGGTCTTAAGGACCCTATCATCATCCTCATCTCGTTGTGGCTGAAAACCACGACGGCGTTGACCATACCCCTCATAGGCATTGTCGGACCCATAGTCCTCGAGACCAAGGTCACGGTGCGGTAGTTCGGGAACCCGAGGAGGGGCGGGTGGAGGAGCCTGTGGTGGCTGGTTTTGGGCCGCGGGAGCGGCTTGGACTTGGGCCATGGGAGCGGGTTGGACTTGGGCCACCGCGGGAGGAGGTGCGGGTGGGCCTTGGCCTGCCCCAGGAGGGTCCCCGTGTGACATCCTATCTAACCGCCCAACGAGGTCTTGGACCGACCTATCGGAGGTCTCCATGCGTCCCTCCATGGCTCTAAGGCGACCATCCATATTATCGGAGAAAGTCCGAAAGTTAGCATCGGATTGGTCCAACCTAGTCATAATGGCCATCATCGCCTCGTGTAGGGAGTGGAAGTCTCCCGAGGCGCCATCTCGTGGGTTAGCCATAGGGGAAGGGCGATGGTATTGGGTACCTCGCCGAGTGGGCATGCAACGACACGGACTAGGAAACACCGACTAATGCAAATGCACACTAATATTATGCACCTAGACCTAAACCAATATCCGGTACGTGGCGGAGATAATCGACCCGAAGGTCACTCGCACAAGTGTGCGGCCTTCCTGATAGGCGTAGCCTAACGTTCGGACAACACCTTTTGATATACCTAATTATCGGGATGAAATGTAATTTAAAAACACTCTCTTTTTGTGTTTTAGAAATATGATGATCCTAGACTCGACTTAAACAGACTAATGACTAGACGTAAATGACTCTTTTTTTTTTGGACACCCTAGACTCAACCTGCTCTGATACCAAATTGATGCGGGACGAGACCACAGACACGACAAGCTCGTGACTGTCCCTTAACGAGGGAAGCGTCGGACGTGCGCGGTTGAGAAACCGGCAATGAGCTAGGATGATTGGCTCTCTCGTGTGCCCGGATCGGGTCACGGGACGGTGTCGCACTCTCTCGCAGTAGCGGTAATGAATAGATAAAGTGAGCTAGATATCCCTACACATGCTCTCTAGCAGCGGCATAAACAAATATATATGAAGTAAGCAAAATGCCAAGTAAGGGAGCGAATGCGATACCTCCACGCGCTTGGCGTGGGGAAGACGGACCCGGTCGAAACTCGTACTCTCGGGATAAATATTACACAATGATGACAGTAATGAAATATCGCCCACTCCATGCAGGGAGGTAAAGGGCTACACAACTGGGCCCGGGAGGACCGAATTCGGGTTGACGAGCGGCTTCTCGCGTTGATTCGGCAACACCCAAACACGTGACGGTGGGGCCCACGTGCTGTCCGGAGGGGCCGTGTGGGACCCGGTGGCACCGCTGTAGTGGGGACACTTAGGGAAGTGTTCCCCGGGCTGGCGGCATGCTGGTTCACCGGCCGGAGGCCGGGCGGCTCCGTTCGGCACCGGTCGGAATAACCGGCCACGAATCTGCTGGTTCTGTTTTCTGGCGCGCGCTCCGGTGAGAACGGACCCTGCGATCAGCCCCGACGTCGGAATGCGACGAAACTGGTGCCGTTGGAAAGATGCTTCAAAGGGCTTCAACCCAAGGTGATTACAGAAAAATAATCAAGCTTGTACTTCTGATTGGCGATTTTTTAAGGTTGCTGTTGTACAGTGTCTGAACTCTCAGACTAGCAGGGAACTTTCCTATAGATTGCCTTTGACCGTGAGGTAGACGTCCGAATCTGGGGTTGTGTTCTTCAGAAAAGTTGTGGTAAATCAAGCTAAGAAACCAGAGCTATTTTTGGATCTGGATTTGAGGAATGCTACGAATTTCTATGATTTTTACACTAGCAGTGGGTCGGATCTGGAATCTGGCTGACAACACTGTAGCTGAGGAAGAACACGAATTTCTAAAAATAGATAGAAGGCTGATAAAACATTAAGAAAATTGGTGGATGTAGGGGGTGATAGACAGAACTCCCAGTAAAATTGGGAGGGTTTGGACAAATTAAAAAGATGGCTGGAGGTGGGAAGCACAGGGCTGCTGTCACTATAGACAGAGACAAAACAGAACTAGGAATGAAAGATGCACGAAAATGAGAAAATACTAAACGATGGAATTTGGGCGTGAAAATTTAGGTGGAGCTTGGGATACAAGGGAAGAACACACCATAAAAATTGTAGACCACGAAGAGGCCGTGGCTGATAGCAGGAATTTCGGGAAGAGACCTCTGTCCAGTAGGACAGAACACCGAGAACGGTTTCACGGCGGCTCGAAGGCGACACGAACGGCGGCGGCGGCGGCACCGGTGATGATCAGAAGTTGAGAGGGGGAGATGGAGGATTGATACACTCTAGAATTGGGGTTTGAGAAGAGGAAACCAAGAGGAGAGAGGAAGGGGGCGCAAGAAGCCTTCTTGGATTTCACAAAATTTCTGATTTTTCATTGATTTTCTCATGAAAATACAAGCTTATATATGCTACCAATCTAATCTAATGTGGACCCTTTGATCAAGGGTTGGGGATTGAAGGGCTGGGATTGCATGCCACAAACACAAAAAAAAAGCATTAAATAATAGGGGAAGGGGGTGACCTATTGACTATAAGGGGAGTTGAATGGGGTAGGTGGCCAACCTATTAGAATGTTGACCCATTCAAGCACATGTGTCCATATGACCAACCCACACTTCTAGATGTCCACCTAGGAAGGTTGACCAGGCCCACAAGGTGACATGGACCAATGGGAAAGGGCTGAGGGCCCCCTTGCTGGTCCTACTGCCTAATTGCATAAAAACCCACACAATCCATGGGAATGACTCCTTGGCTTATAAAGCCTTACATTTACGTACATACTTTCCCAAGGATATAAACACAAACTAAAAGGACATAAATGTAATAAAAAAGGTACAGGCTCGGTGTCGATTCCCATCAGGTTCTCTCCGGTTTGGAGGAAGGGAGATTCATCTCCGGTTCTGATCTTGTGGGTAGCAAGATAAGGTGTCAAGCTTCTGTGGGTTGCAGAGCTTGGGTTGAGGGATTTGTTTCCCTCGGTTTGTCAAGCTGTTATGCAGCAATTGTTGCAGACTGAGTCTGCTGTTCTAGCCTTGCTAGTGGAAGCCTCACTCCGGTTTGGAGTGAGGGGTGGACGTAGGTCTGTGGACCGAACCACCTAAAAAAATCTTGGTGTTCACTTGTGGTCTGATTTTCCTTATGTGTTCTTTTCATTGCTGCGCTCATTAGATGCTTGCTTAGGATCGTGTGAGGGCTAATTGAATTGTTGTCTTGCTTTGATCCTTCTAAGTATTCTCAGTATATTTCTGCATCAGTTTTTAATTCTGCATATCTGAGCATTAGAGATTTAATTAGGCAATATTTGAAGAGGGATACATTCACCCCCCCCCTCTGTATCCGGGCCTTGCACCATATCAATTGGTATCAGAGCGGGTCTCTGACTTTCCAGATCCAACGATCTGAAGAGGATCCTGCTGACTTTCGGTGCATCTCTGTCTTCTGCATACAGTTTTGAAATTGCTTGATTGATTTGCCTTCATGGCTCATCCACCGATTTTCGAAGGTACGGATTTTAATGTGTGGTTTAAAAACTTGCATATGTTTGTTACTACTATCAATCCCGGTCTGTGAAAACTAATTTCACAATGTCCTCATAGATTACCAAGGAAAGAGTCCAAATGGACTGACAGTCACAGATCAAGGCATGAAGAGAATCAGACAGCTATGAATCTAATGAAAGTAGCTACTGACAAGGCCTTATATTCTTGCTTTCATGACTACAGTTCTGCTAAGGATATTATGGATATGCTGAGACTAGCACACAGAAGAAATGAGGACAGCTGCATGATGGCTAACAGAAGTAATCAAAGTGGCAGCCAAAATGAAGGAGAGAATGACGATGAGTCTCCATCTCAGCAAGAAGAAAATGAAGAAGAAGATGAAGATTATGTGGAGGATACTTCGTCACAGGTAAACTCTGACACTGATAATTTTTCTCTGGAAAGTATGATTATGTTGAATGAGCATTTGATTGAGAAATACGATAAAGTTAAATCTGAGAAGAAGACATTAAGAAAAGAATTGTTGTATCAGGTCAGAAGTCTGGAAGTTGAAAATGAAAATCTAAAGTCAGACATGAGTCGAGAAAGGAATGAAATGAACTGTTTGAAATCCGAAAATGAGAGTTTAAGAAATAAACTCATTAAAGAAAAGGACTCTTGCAATACATGTGCTGTTTTAAGAGACTTGATAAATGATCTTGATTCTGATGATAATCTTCAAAAGGAAATAATCAAATCTCTGAAAGAAGAAAATAAATCATTGCTAGAAAAGAAAAGTGAAGTTGAAGAATTGAAATCTAAAAATGAAAAACTCAAAAATCAGTCCAAAGAATTTGAACACAAATCAATGAATCTTGAAGAATAAAATAGACTGATTTCTGAGAAATTGGAGGCTGAAAAAGCAATGAATCTAGAGCTCCATAAAAATCTCAACAAACCTCAATCTGAGAAACAATAGGAAATGTTTTATGAATGTCAGTTTTCCTCAGATGATTGGGTGGTTGATCATGAAATCCTGGAGCAAAACAGTAAATTGAAAGAGGAAATCAACACACTGAAACATCTAAACACCCAACTGTCAGATAGGTTATTGATAATTAAAAAAGGCAAGCGTGTGAGCATGGATAATTCTGATAGGTTGGTGGATGCAGAACAAAAAATTGATAGTCTAAAAACCATCAACCAAATGTTGAGTGAAAATGTCACTTGTTGTGAACAGAAGATAGCTGGATATGAGCTTACAATCACATCCCTTCAACAAAAAGTTGATGATCTTTACAAGTCCCTATCTGAAGCTGACAATGAAATAAAATTAAAACAGGAAGTTGAAAAACTCAAAAGTCTGAATGATGCCTTGCATCAACAAGTCATTTCCTGTGAAACAGATCTGTCCAGATATGAAGCTAATATTGATGTCCTAAATTCTGAGATTCAAGATTTGAAAAACTCTCTGTCAAAATTTGTCAAAGGAAAGGACAATCTGAATAAGCTTCTTGGAAAGAGTGATAATTTTCAGAGAGAGGGACTGGGTTATAGTCCGACAAACAAGAAGATTAATGGGAATAAAACTTCTATTATGTTTGTAAAAGCTTCTGATCAAAACAAAACCTCTGCTCCTTCACTTTTTCAATTTACTGCACAAAAGTCCACTGTCAGTTCCAAAACTGTAGAACAAACTCAAAAATTGAAAAAGAATAAAAATCTACAGAAAAAGGACAAAGACACTCCTGTTGGTACGAAGAATGCTGCACACAAGTCACATAATCTCTCACACACTCATACTAAGAAGGTAGATCATGTAATGGAAGATTGTAGATTGTTGTTAAAGAATGAGCATGCTAGCAAAACATCACATTCTAGAAATTCTTTTGATAGAAACCATGCTACTAGAAAGCCTGATGCTTCATGTTACTATTGTGGGAAGCATGGTCATCTCATGAATGAATGCTTTATCATGAAAGAAGACAATAAATTGCATGACAGGTCTTCCATGCATCTTCATGGTCCATATGGAACTAAACACAAGTCTAGCCAGCACATTGTGTGCGTTAACTGCAATAAGCCTAGGCACAAGGCTGTTGAGTGCTGGTCAGGAAATTACTGGAACAATTCTGAATTAAGCAGCAAGCACCTCAGGTGCTTTGAATGTGGTAAGTATGGCCATATAGTCAGGGACTGCTGGTATGTTCAGGGAAATCACATAAATTCCAAATCTGCTAAATTCCCTCCTGCAAAACGACCTGTGAAATTTTCATGCTATAACTGTGGTAAGCAAGGTCACAAATCTGCTGAATGTTGGCTGATTAAGAATAAGAATCAAACTGTTCATGCATACAACAGAAAATCTTATGATCATGCTTATAAACCTCATACTGCTGTTACTATGCATCATAAGAACCAGAAATCAGTCACTTCATGTAGATATTGTGGAAAATTTGGACATGCTATGGACAATTGTTACCTGATGGATCATGATGATAACTTGGCTAAAAGATTGTTCAGAACACCTGTCAGGGTTAACGCAAGACCCAGGGTTACTTGGGTCCCTGCAGGATCAAAATGTTGCAAGTGTGCCTTGGAAACAAATAAAGGGGGTTAATAAACCAAGGCACTCAAAAAGGAAAACCCCAAGATTCTACTCTTCAGGTTAGTTTTGAACACTGTTCAATTTCTATCATCTGAAAATTGCTTGTTTGAGATGGCTGAGCATCTTGTTAATCTGATTTGTGTTTAATTGAAATCTTCTGAAAATTTGAAATGAACATTGATGCATTTGGTAGTTTCTCTCTCTAGTTGAACAAGCATGAATTCTCTTTGAGCATAAATTTTAAAATCATGTGCAGTGCCTTAATTGCATATCATGCACTTTGTCAGGGGGAGTTTGTCTGTTGTTGCATTTGAAGAGTAGTGCATGTCATAAAATTTGAAAAACCTAAAAGGATATTCCATTGCATCTAGACAGGGGGAGCATTCCTGTTTGATCACTTCTTCTTGAACTCCTTCTGTCTAGCAATCTGATCCATTCTCTTGGCAAATGTGTGGTTCACTTGAATTCACTGTTGTCTCCACTTGTGTAGCTGTTCTGTCTGTACTTTAGACTCAGCTATTGATCTCTAAACTGCAATGTTCTATTGTTCACCCCTTGTCTCATCATGATTGCTTTCTGCTATTCTCTCAATAAAAATGCTCTGTTGACTCCACTGATTTACTGCAATGTCAATGTTGATTCATCTGAATGAGGAAAGATTTTAGTCAGTGCACCCTAATCATAAATCAGAAGTATTCTGAAAAGAAGAATCTTCTATTATACTGGCTTAAGAATGTTTTGATAAATCAAATTGATTTAAGTCTAATGTATTTCCTAAGTCTAGATTTAGAATTCTTGAAAATATCTGAATCATCATGCTTAATAAATCTTAACCAATTGTCTCATGAACTTCATGCAAAACCTTCTGAAATCTGAAATTTTAAAAGACATGGCTATCTTTGGTTAAGATACATGTAGAAAATATTGTTCTTAAACAATTAAGTGTATTGAGCTTTGTCTGGAAAACTTGAAAATATGAGAAAGAAAATTATGTAAGAGCAAACTGGGTTCTCTATCAAAGAAATAGAGCAAGCCCATGTCATGAAGTGCCATAGTTACCTCTCTTTTAAAAAATGTTTGAAAATCTGGCAGAGCAATGGCATGGTTGTGTTGAGTAACT
The DNA here is from genome assembly GCA_022559845.1 of Amorphophallus konjac. Lineage (NCBI taxonomy): Eukaryota > Viridiplantae > Streptophyta > Magnoliopsida > Alismatales > Araceae > Amorphophallus > Amorphophallus konjac. Next base: position 103,233,299 of record CM040123.1, read on the forward strand.
GGGGATTCTGGCCTCTGATCAAGGTGTCTCCTCATGTAAAAAGACACTCCAAATTGCTAACTCTGTTCTCCTTGAGAGGCAATATGGTTGTCACACTGAGTAACTGGGTAACTTCACCTAAGACGTGTTGTGTCCCACGTAAAAAGGTGTTGACTGAACCAAACTTGCTCAGAAAAAATAAGTGATGATCAATAGAAAATTCTGAAAAGCTAAAGACAAGTTTAAACTCATTTATCTCTGTTTAATCTCAATATTATCTTGTGTATCTTCCATAGGAGTCATTGAATTTAAATGAGTAAGATGGAGGGAGGTTAAACATGAAAATCAGATGTGTTGTTGGTTCATTTCTATTAAAGGTGTTTCAGATATGAGTATTGAATTTTCTTGATAAACTTTGAATACATCACTCTTAAATCATGATGGTAAGTTTAAACTCATTCATAATCTATTATAATTGAAGAATCTGAAATTCGTTTACAAAGATTTATGAATTTGGTGTGCTAATGAAAATCTTTCTTCCTCATTTATTCATTGTGCTTACAGATTGTGGTAATCCTTGAGTGCCCATGTGTTTCTTGCTGATAGTTGCTTATCACCTCTAGACATCTTTAAGGGGGAGATTATCCTGCTGGTCACTTCTTGGCTATCTTTCACATGTTGTGCATGATCTTATCTGGCTGGTATAGGAGAGCATACAGCTGCATCATAGACTTGATTTGTGCTTCATTGTTTAACTGCCCATGTGTCTTTCATGTCTCAATGACTGAGTCAAACTATTTTCTTTTTGATGAAGTCAAAGGGGGAGAATAGTTTGACATGAGTCAGTGTGACTCATAGTGTTGCCATCATCAAAAAGGGAGAGATTGTTGTGCCCCTGTGATTTTGATGATAGCAAACACTATGAGTCAGCATTGCATATCATGAACATCTGTGTCTGAATGATAGTTCTGCTTTGGGCATATGAATGTGTTATCTTGCATTAGTGCAGACCTACAGTTCATACAGCACTGCATTCTATCGAATATCAAGTCTATACATTGCATATATTTGTGCATCAGTGCATTGTTCAAAGTCTATACATCCATCTATTGCTAATTGAACAAGTATGTACATCGCTACACGCATCACTTAAAGTCTGTACAGAGTTGTCATAGTTTGCATCGGTGCATTGGTCATGTCCCTTACACGCCATATAGTCTATACATTCCTTGCTGTAACATTCATGCATCATTACAGCAAGTCTACACATTGCAGTCTGCTCGTATACATCGTCTCATGGTGTGTCTCAGCAAGTCTATACATTCATCAAAGTCAGTCTGCACAAAGTCTTTACATTCATAGAAGTCAGTACAGTCTATGTGTGTGCATCATATACTAAGTCTATACATTGCCGCCGGTGCTTGTATCACTTGCCAAGACTATACATTGCATGCTACAAAGTCTGCACATCCCGTTTGCACTAAGTCTGTACATTGCCTGTGCATTCACTTGTCTGGCTGCATGAGACACTAAGTTTGTACATCGTCTTGGCGCTCACCAAGTCTATACATCGCTCATGCATTACTTCAAGTGTGTACAGCCAGTGCATTCCTTGATATCAAGTCTATATAATGCATGCATCGTCTTTCAAAAGTCCACACATTATCCTGTAGCTTGCACGAAGTAAAGTTTGTACATTGTCCAATGTCTCACTCAGCGTCTAAGTGAGTGTGAACATTGCATCGCTAAGTCTATACAATGCATCGTCTCATGCATCGTCTCATGCATCGTCTTTCAAGTCTATGCATTGTAAGACCAAGTCTATACATCGCATCGTCTCGTGCATCGTCTCATGCAGCGTCTCTATGTGCAAGTCTATACATTGTCTAGTTGCATAACACAAGTCTATACATCGCCACTTGGCTCGTGGCTTAGTCAGTGCATCCATGCATACATAAGTCTGTACAGTGCCGTGTTCACATGCTTCAAAGTCTATACATCGTATGCTTCGAGCATTCAAGTCTGTACACTGGTGTCGTCTGCTGTAGGCACAGAAAGTCTGTACAGCGGTTGCCTTCATGCCTAGCAAGTCTATACAGTGGTTGCATTCATGCCTAGAAAGTCTGTACAGTGTCTCACATATGCAAAGTTTGTACATCGTTCTGCATGCTTTAGCTTCGCATTCACTTCAAGTCTATACACTCTATGTGTCTGCATCGCATTCATCAAGTCTATACACTCTTTAGCTCAATTCGTAGCTGAGCCTGATGTCTGTACAGTCTGTTCTTCATACAAGTCTATGCATACATCAAAGTCTATACATCCGTCTCACTTAGCATCTTCTAGCATTCACGCTAAGTCCATACACGGCATTTGGGCATTGTTCTTCACAGCAAGTCTGTACACTGCTTTCTCATGCACGCAATCAAAGTGTGTACAGCCTGTGTTCGCATCGGTTAAGTCTATACATTTGCTACAGCTTGTTCATGCATCATCTTCAAAGTCCATACAACGTCTGGTAGCATGCATACAAAGTCTACACATCCCCCCATAGCAAGCATGCACATCGTTTGCACAGCACAAACAAAGTCCATACATTCTATTGCATTGCATGCACGCAGAGTCTTCACATTCCTCCTCAGCAAGCACAGTAGCTCTATACAACGTTTGGTAGCCTGCACGCAAAGTCTGTACACTGCATGCACACTGCATCTGTTAAGTCTAAACATTGCTGCTTGATATGAAGTATATACAGCCTGTGTTCTCTTGATCGACTGAAGTAACTATGTCTTTAACTTGCAGACGTCTGAGCACGTGATCCGAGGTTGGCACCTGGCACGTGATCCGAGGTGTACTCTGGACAAAGAGGGCACAAGCCCTACACACGCCCTAGCTGCTGCTATATATATGTAGCTTCTTCCTCAGGAGAAGACGGATCAAGATAGAAGGAGAGAGCAGCAGAGAGGCAGAGAGCAGAAGAAGAAGAAGAAAAAGAGGATTGATCAGAGATCGAGAGAAGAAGAGAAGTGCAGCAGAGAAGAAGGGAGATCGAGAGAGTAGCAGAAGAAAGAAAAGAAGAAGAAGAGAGAAGCTGAGAGCCAGAGTGAGAGAGCAGAAGAAGAAAAAGAAAAAGAGAAAGAGAGAGATAGAGAGCTTGTGAAGAAGAAGAGAAGCTTCATTGTCTTCACTGGACTTTGGATCATATCCAATCCAGTTTGCTCCTGTGAGAGCTACCTTGTGCATTTCATTTTCCAGCTTTCAGTCACTGTGTTTTCATTTATTATTTTTTTTTTCTTTCATCTGATCATTGTTCTTCCGATTCCCTTGTTTTGGGATCGGGGTTCCTCCCGTGGTCTCAGGAGAAGGGAGAGTTGTTTCTCCGATTTGCTATTGACTGTGTGTCATCAATGTTTCCCTCTGGTGTGGAGGAAGAGAGGTCCAAGACCTCTGGGTTGCAAGTGGCTGGGAGTCACTTGTGGATTCCCTCTGGGTTCGCAGAGGAAGAGAGATCTGTGATCTCTGGTTTGCCAGTGACGGGCTGTCACTAGCAGGTTCCCTCCGGTTTGAAGGAAGGGAGATTCGTCTCCGGTTCTGATCTTGAGGGTAGAAAGATCAGGTGTCAAGCTTTTGTGGGTTGCAGAGCTTGGGTTGAGGGATTTGTTTCCCTCGGTTTGTCAAGCTGTTAGGCAGCAATTGTTGCAGACTGAGTCTGCTGTTCTAGCCTTGCTAGTGGAAGCCTCACTCCGGTTTGGAGTGAGGGGTGGATGTAGGTCTGTGGACCGAACCACCTAAAAAAATCCTGGTGTTCACTTGTGGTCTGATTTTCCTTATGTGTTCTTTTCATTGCTGCGCTCATTAGATGCTTGCTTAGGATCGTGTGAGGGCTAATTGAATTGTTGTCTTGCTTTGATCCTTCTAAGTATTCTCAGTATATTTCTGCAACAGTTTTTAATTTCGCATATCTGAGCATTAGAGATTTAATTAGGCAATATTTGAAGAGGGATACATTCACCCCCCCCCCCTCTGTATCCGGGCCTTGCACTATATCACCCCCTGATCAGAAAATCCCTTCCAGAACAACATCCGGAGGGTTGATCCGAAGCCCGACTCACCCCTAATGCAAGCGGGAACCCCCATGAAACATGGGAAAAACATTCCCGAGCACAATGCCTTCTACAAAACGTGATTTAAGTTAGGAATCGCTACGAAATCGGTCGAACCGCGCTCTCGACCCTAACATGCGTTTTCCCCCAAAAAGATGATAAACCCCTCTCTCTTGCCAAAAAGGCTACCGAATTAAGGGAAAACATGGGAGAAGTAGTTAGGATCCATCCCCCTACCTCTCACGAAGAAACCGCGAGCTATGGATGCCGAATCACCAAGAAATGCCGCGCTCGCACGAACCCGAACCCCGTTCTCGTGAGCACGCCATGCCGCTCCACCGCCTCCAGCTCCTCATGTCTGTCCCCTGCCGCTCGAAGCTCATGCCACCCCCAATCTCGCCCACCGCCGTCGTCCGTCAGCCGCCGGAGAGGTGGAGGGAGAGAGGGAGAGAAATGAGAGGGTGAGAGGGAGAGAACGGGGAAGTGAGGGGGAGGGAAAAGGTGGGGGTTTTAATATGTTTTTAATTTTTTTTTGTTATTTTTTTTTTGAAAATTCACATTAACTCTGAATATTCTTTAAAAATACATTCTGACACACAACAATTTACGAAAAAAGCAAGGCCATTCAATGCATCATCAGGGACCCAAAACGACTCTCGTAAATGTTGATAAGGGGTCCAAAACTCTAATATTAAATTTCAAAACCCAAACGGACACGATTCGCCGCTCGTGGAAACACAATCTGAAACTTAGGTTGTTACAAACCTCTTGTGCGAGCCACCACCACCTTCCACGCTTGGTCACCACCACCATGCAACGACCCGTCTTCTTCACCAACCACGTGCCATAGCCCAGCCTATGCAAACACTGTGCTTGCCACGTCCTCCTTTGACGCGAATAGCTAGAAAACCCAATGCCTTCATCTAGTCGCTTTTGACGCACCTGTATCCATGCCATGGTAACCCTCCACATGAGAATACCAACTACCTTCCATGCCGTTCGCTAAAGTCATGAACAAACATGCGAAGCCCATTTCTTCTCCCGCAAACTGTAAACGCCACTAGCAGGCATGCACGTAGCCATCACCACGCTTTCGACGCGAACCGCCACCAGGATACAACCCCACGCATGCACGTAGCCCGCCAGCCTTCCCTGCATGGCAACCACACCGCTTCTATTCCATTGTGTGGGGCCACCATCGACCCGACAAGTTGTTGCATGCATTCTATGTCTCAACTGAAATCACGTCTACCCAGATGACGTGTATTTAAATTAGCATATAATGTGTTGGGCGTGTTTCTCGAATCGACGTCGAACAAACATGACTCCATTTACAAATTGGCATCAAAGTGATAAGACACCCTTCTTTCCTTTACATAACCTGCCAGGTAAATATAAAATAATCATTGAACCTTATAAAAAAATATTAGTATCAATAAAAATAAATAATCATGCAATTACCTATTTTTTCATGTATCTCAAATCCCGGTATTATTTTATGCATCAAAATTTAATTAATTTCATGAAAGTTCAAATTTAGTGTGAGATTGAGATTAACTACAAGAATTGCATAATTATTTACGTTAAAGCCCAGAAAATGATGCACATGACATAAATAAACATATAAAAATAATCACTTATCAAGGACCAATCCCGCTCCACTTCCGCTCACACAAGAAGACCCGTCCCCATATAGTTCCCAGGTAGGCACTGATGAGGGTGTGGCAACTTCCTCGTCAGGAAGCATGCACTCGGTGATGAAATCAGCTAGAGCATGGGCCTTGATGGCAGTCCTTAGGTGAAAGCTGATATTGAACTCCCCTAGTTCTATGGCCCATTTTAGCATTCTCCCTTAGGTGTCAAGGTTTGGGAGGACCTAACGTAGGGGCTGGTCGGTTAGGACCACGATGGCGTAGGAGAGGAGATATGGCCGTAGCTTATGTGTGGTTGTCAGAGCTAATGCGAACTTCTCAGTCCATGAATATCGAAACTCTACCCCTTGGAGAGCTTGCTTACATAATATATCGGCTTCATACCCCTCTCGTCCCCTCGAGCGAGCATAGCGTTGAGCGTGCTCGGCCTCACAGACAAATAGAAGAATAGATGCTTAATAGGAAGGGGTTTAGAGAGAATTGGTGGTGACAAGAAATACCTTTTGAGATCCTCGAAGGTCTGCTCACACTCTTGTTCTTAGTCGATGTGCCCTCTCTTCTGCGCTGACTTATTAGCCTGTTTGGTTAGCCAAAAAAATGGGGGGCACCTTTAGCAGCTCTAGATAGGAACCGACTGAGTGTGGCGATGTAGCCTGTGAGGCCCTGCACGTCCGTCACGTGCACGGGTCGCTTCATCTCCAACATGACTTTGATCTTCTCCGGGTTGGCTTCGATGCTTCGGTGAGTGACCAGGAACCCGAGGAATTTGTCCGACCTCACCTGAACATGCACTTGTTTGGGTTGAGTTTCATGTTATATCAGCGCAAGGTGGTGAACATCTCTGCCAAGTCCTTTAGATGGTCGGTCACACACATGTTTTTGACGAGCATGTTATCGATATACACCTTCATGTTACGGCCGATCTGAGAGTCGAACGTGTGGTTGACAAGATGTTGGTATGTGGCTCTTACATTCTTTAAATCGAAGGGCATCCTGGTGTAGTAGTATAAGCCGTGGTCGGTGATGAAAGTGATCTTATCTTGATCGGGCCTATACATGCTGATCTGATGGTATCCTAAGTAGGCGTGCATGAAACTCAACATCTCATGCCCGGCTGTTGCGTCGAAGAGCTGGTAAATCCACGACATTCAGAAGATGTTCTTGGGAGTGGCTTTATTAAGGTCGGTATAATCGATGCACATTCTCTATTTCCCATTACTTTTGGAGACCAAGATCATGTTGAAGACCGAGTCTGGATACTGGGTAGGTCTGAGCAGTCCTAAGCATAGCTTCTCGCTCACCTACTCCAGGATGATCGCTTATCGCTCGGGGTTAGAGTGCCGTTGGCGCTGTTGAGTTGGGCAGCATTTAGGATCTAATTTGGGTTGGTGAGTAATCACCTCAGGAGGGATGCTGGGGGGCTCATCCTCGGACCAGGGAAACACGTCCTGGTTTGTCGTCAGGAAGACATGGTTGGCCTTATTCTCCTCCTTAGATAGTAACGAGCCTATCCGCAGGGAGCGGCTGGGGTTCTCATTCACTTGGATGAGGAAGCAGTCTTTTACTGGTGTGCTCCCGCTTGGTCTGGGATCATTCGTCCTGGCCTTCTTCTTTGGTGGGGCATCTTTCGCATTTCTCTCCTCGGTGAAGATCAAGTAGCACTAGTGGGATTCCCTCTAGTCGCCTTGGACTTCTCCCACTCCATGGGGAGTGGGGAACTTTGACTTCTTGTGGTACGATGAGGGAACTTATTTCAGCACCCCTAGGATTCCTCGGCCAATTATGGCATTGTAGCCGATCATGTCTCGCATGACCATGAAGTCGACCATGAAGGTTACATCCCTTGGGCGGTTCCAAAAGTGATCGAAAGGGAGATCTGCCCCTTAGGGTAGACCGTAGAGCTAGAGAAACCGAACAGGGGTGTGCACAATGGTGTAATGCGAGAGAGATCAACACCCATCAGAACAAGGCAATCGTAAGAAATGATGTCTGGACCACTTCCATTATCTACAAGAATTCGATGCACAGTACATTGATTTATAATTGTTGAAACTACTAGTGCATCGTAATGTGGAGTGGTCACGCCTTCCAAGTCCTCGTCTGAAAAGACAATGGGCTCATTGAGGCAATCCCATGCTGGGGTCCTGGTAGGTGGGTTGCGACGGTCAGGATCATCGCGCTCCACCTAATTGACTCAGTGAGCATATGCATGGTGCCTACTTGAACTATCCGCGCCCGATACCAGCCTTTTAGAGATCATCATGATATCTTTTCCGTTGGGTCAGTTATCGATAGGGGGCAGAGTGCCGACCCTTTGTTGCTATCACTCGGAGGCCTTGGCGATGAATTTGTTCAAGATCTCTCGACAGACCAGGTCCTCGAGGGAGTCCTTGAGTTGGACGTAATATGTGGTGACGTGGCTATGGTCACGACAGAAGTGATAGTACCTTCTCTGATTCCTCGTCTGAGGATCAAACTTCATCTTCTGGAGCCAGTGGAGGTAGGGTTCCTAACAGATCTCCATGAGGATCTGCTCGGGAGGAGCAGTCAATGGAGTGTAGTACCTATAGAGGTCCTTCTCCTTTGGCCCATCCCAATCATGACACTCCCAATCACGGCGCTCATGCTTGCTTTTCTCCTGGCGAGGAAACTCAGCCAAGCACTTTCATTTGGAGTGATCAGCTCCAGCCGCTCGATCTAACGTTGTATTGTTTTCCTTGCAATTGGCATGCTTTTGGGCTAGAGCGAAGAGCTCCATCAATGTTGCAAGGGACTTTTGACGCCTAAAATAAAAATAATAATAATAGCAGCGATGAAACAATAATAATAACCCTAAAATACCTTTATCTCTGGCAAAATGTCTTATTTCTGTTATCTTATTTTCAGGAATAGAAGAAGAAAAGAAGAAAAGAAGAGACGGCCGGCTCTAATAGAGAACAACTGAAGCGAGACACAAGATCTCGGAAGATACTCGGGGCCATCCCCGAACGAGCAAGAAAGAAGCCCAGCCGACAGGATATGTCAGCCGATGAGTCAGCCCTCACAACTGAAGAAATGAACATAAGAAGCCCAAAAGCCCTAGATGGGCCAATACCTGTGGCACCGAGAAGCTGCTGAAGAGGCCCACGGCCACCAAAAGGCGCACCGATAGTGGCCACGCCGAAAGCCCAACAAGGCCCATACGGGGAAGGGGCGCCCAAAAGCCTACTGCTTCCGACTAAGGCGCGCCGGGAGCCTCGTCAAGGGCGCGCCGGTTGCTGTCTGCCGAGAAGTCAGTCAAGGGGCCTATATAAACCCACTCCTTCGATGAAACGAAGGGGGGCGGACAGATAGAAAAAAAGAAAACAAAGAGACGAAGGAAAAAGAGCGAACAGATAGCCAGAAAGAAAAAGAGATAGGAAAAGAGAGGGAGAGAGTCTCCGTCGAAAGAAGAAGCAGAAGAAAGGAAGGAAGAAGGGCTCCAGGTGGGCTGATAGGGGGAGGGAGAGGAGTCAATGCTCCACCCTCCCCCCCCCCATGTTCGATGTTTCTTTTTCTTCTTTTTTACTGATTCTCCGTATGTAATAGTCGAGGTCTTGATGTTTAGATTATTCATACGATTCTCTCCCTTTTCCTCCCATGTATGTTTCTTGGCTTCAGTTATGTAGTCGATGTAAGTGAGGGTGAGATGAATAAATGCAATGGCCGTGTTGGATTTTAGGCGATACTATCTTCTTTTGTCTCCATATGTATGCATACCGTTTGTATGAATGCCCCATCGGTGAAATGATTCAGGCTTCGGAGTCGGGTCTGTTCTTCGAACAGGAATGAAGGTAGAACCCCCACCCTCGTTCAATGGGTTGCTAGGTTCTATTCTCTTCTCTCTTCCCGCTTCAATAGCATGCCCTCCGTATGTATTTGAGTCTGTTCCTCAAGCCTCTTGTGTTGTCCGGGAACCAGAGACATCAATCTCTTGGTTCCCTGGATTGCCGGCTATAAATGATGCATTTGGGCCCGCAGACGAATGCAACCCTGGATCTTCATTCCAATCGATTGGATGACTAAGGCCTGGGGTCCCAGCATCGAGGGTTCTTTCATCGCCGTTTTGCCTCTCAGATGATGCTATGCTAGTCTGGGGAATCAGAGACAGCCATCTCTTGACTCCCCCAGACGTCTGGCAGCAGACAGTTAAAAGCTACTCAGGCCCCGACGATGGTCTCTCCTCCCCCTGATGATTCGGCCTCTCAACTCCCTTGGCGTCCTTCTAGCAGAGGCATTCATGAAACCTCCTCATGCACCCTTGATTCGGTCTCGATCTGAGCGATAAAAAACCCAGAAATCCCAGAAATAGAGTACCGTAGCATCTCTGAAAACCCTGAAATCTTGCCGCATTCCACCTTCTCGGCGTGCGAGTTTCCCCGCCGAGAGCTGTAAGGCCGAGAGGCCTTCCCTTCCTTTCAGCTAAACGACAAACCCCTTGTCTTTGAAAAAACCATAGCCCACGGCCTCCCGGCGCTTGGCTCCCGGCGCGGCCATGAGCGCGCCGGGAAGTCCCACGCCGAGAGCCTCTTCAAGCCACCAAACCCCACGCCGAGAACCCCCTTGGCCAACCACCAAACCCCACGCCGAGACCCTCTTCAAGCCACTAAAACCCACGCCGAGAGCCCCCTTGGCCAGCCAAAGAAACCACGCCGATACCCCTGCTTTGGCCAATGAAACCCAGTCCAGGCCCTCCTCTGCATTGCCGCCCTTCGACCCTTTTAGTTCCCTGTACATCCATCTAGGGGATGCTCAGAGATCATCATATGTGCCCTGAGGTGGTACAATAATGGGGAGGACCTCCCCTACATTCCTATGTCCCGAATTTGATTCACATGCAACCCCGTGGGTTCGGTGGACCTTGTCTTTACAAGGGTTTCGTCGGTCTCCGAGAAGGGGAATAGTGACCGATGCCAGAGACATGGACAGTCTCTTCGAGTCTTAGTGCTCACTCATTTTCCGGCTTTCATCCCGGCACTCCGTGGATGTCAGCCTATACCATTCTCCGGCAAATGCTCGGTCCAGGGGAGGTGCTGCCAAAATTCTCTCAGGAGACGAAAGTCGACATCAGGTTGTCCCCCGGGCTCTGCATGATAATGGTGACGGGGTTTCCCTCGACCCTAGTCTTCCTAAATCCCTCTTCTATCCTGTTGCTTCTGTAAAGCCCAAATCTAATCCAGCTCAGATTTGATGAACTGATCCACTTTGACTTCACAGAACCTATCTGGCCTGTCCCGAATCGCCAAGAAACCCAAAATAGAGCCACCGGAACCCCTTACGGGTCCTTACGGCGCGAGAACACCAACATTCTCTCGGCGCCATAGCTCTCGGCGCGGCCCTGAGCGCGCCGGGGACCCTCGCGCCGAGAGCCACCCCCTTGGCCCTCTTGTCAGCGCGCCGGGAAGCTCACGCCGAGAGCCTCCCTGGCTTTCTTTTCTGCGCGCCGAGAAGCCCCATTGGCTTTCTCCCTCGCGCGCCGGGAAACCCCCCTTTGGCCCCCTGCGCGCCGAGAAGCCCACACCTATGGCCATTTGGCCCTCGCGCCGAGAAGCCTACGCCGGGAACCTCTCGGCCTCCTTGCCTTTACGCCGGGAACCTATGCACGCTTGAACTGCACTCATAACCTACTCAAATATTTTATTACTGGGCCTTCAATCCAAATTTTGTTCCGGGGGCTCCGCCCCCGGAAACCCCCGCAAGGGGCGCTGCCCCCTTGACCCCCGCGACCTGACCGGGCAGGTCGATCCCCGCGACCTGACCGCGCAGGTCGATCCGCATGCGAGGGCGCAACATTGAGCGTTCGCTCGCTTTCCGTCGTACCGCATCGGGTTCACGAATAACCCCTTTAGCTCGGGAGGGCTCTGTCACTGCATGAGTTCCACCGGCTTCTACAGGGAATATCAGACATTGCCCCATGGCAGATATGCGGTTCGGGAAGTTCAGCACTTCTCTCTTTCGGCTTTCATCCCGGCACTCCGTGGGTGATAGTCTATTCCCCCCTGGGCATAATCCAGATTAAGGGGAAATGCTGTCGAAATATCGATCGATGCTTTGAACCCCCATCATGGCCGCGGCCCAGTCTGCCTGTGACTGAAATTTTCCCTTTCCCCCTAAGCTCGGTCTTTGAACCGCTGACTTAACGATATCATCCGTTTCTATGGTTGATGTTATTATCTTTCCCGCCTTCCTGGCTCCGGTATGAAGTTCCATTTCGGGCACATGAATACATGTTTGCCTCTCGAGGCCTCCTATTTTGGCGTTTAATCAAGGGTTGTCCTTCCTTCGAAGGACGTAATTAACGTCATAGCGTTCATGGTATGACGGACTTCGGGTCCTGACTCGGACTTCACAATCGACTGACCATGTCAGATCGAGCGCACCGGTGACTGGCACGCCAATAAATCAATAAATAGATCCATAAATATAAATAAATAAACAAATAATAAAATAAATCACGTCCACAAGTCTGGCACGCCCGGTGGGACCGAGTCTCCCTTCATCTCTACGCCAAAAATAGGAGGCCCAGCGGGCCCCCCTCAAATTTCTGATTCTGTGCGCTTTCTTTATTTCCAGGAAGCTACAATGACGGCTGGAATCGTGTCTGTATGCTTTGACCAGCAACCGGTCGATGCGCATGTTCAAGAAAGCTGCCTGGCGGTACCTCTGTCGTTCGGATCGATGCCGCCTGCTGTCGGGATGCCTAACTGCCTGGGCCTCATCTTCACTGACCTACTCGAGATCGACAACCAGGAGCCGAAAACTGTTGTCGAGACTTCGCCGCAAGCTACCGGCCCCAAGATAAGCCAGGTGATGAAGGATGCTCCGGAGGTCGTGCCCTACTTCGTCCATCACGAGGCGAAAAGAAGCGCATCCTCTGCCTCGCCCACCACTTTTGGTGACTTTCCTCCGGTCGTTGGCTGCCCCGACTTCCTGGGAGTTGTGTCCGTGGATATTCTGAGCAAAGAAAGTCCGAAGCCTGTAGAGCTGAAGGATGATAAAGCTGCTTCTTGTCAAAGCGAGGATAAGATCAGGAAATCCCTACTCAAGAATCTAGTGACCGTGAGCTGTTATGTTCACCATGCTACCAACCCGATTGAAGTACATGAGAAAGGGCCCACTGGAGGCAACAAAAAGAACTTCAGAAGAGGAAGAGCCTCTGCCGCTTCCCAATGTCGACTTTCTGCATCTGGGAAGTCCATGATGATTGGGGGCGTCCGGATCTTCTTCAACGGCCGCAATGCCAGAGCTCTGCCAGATCAGGTCATCCCGACCATTCCTACCCATAATGCTTTCCAAGTGCTGGCTAGCCGGAGGGCAAACAATGATGATAGCAAGCAAGAGAAGCCAACCTCAAAATTGCCAAGACGCAAGCAAATGTGGGTTCCCAAGAAGACCCGGAGTGTCATGTCAACCTACAAAATTATAACAGTTTTACCGATGCCCCCAAGAGAAGGGATAATAAAGTCATGAATGAGGAAGAAGTCATAGGTACAACTCCTCCACTCACTGCCAGGGTCTGTACAAGATAGGCTGATATTCCCAAGAACTCAAAGAATCTCAACCAAGTTGCCAAGCTGACACGATTAGCATACATGCCACCCGCCCAAGACTGGACGATGCCTCCTGCTATCTCTTCAGAGTACAGTCAAGAGGGGATGGTTAAGAGGGTATGGGAATACTTCCATGGCCTTGGAAGTTCTGTCATAGGCCGACAAAGGTCACTCCATGCTGTCAAGGCTGAAGGAGAAGAAAAAAATAAGATATCACATGTTGGGATAGATGAAGAGAAAAAGCAAGCTGAGTTCAGGAGTTTTGAAAGTCTTTCACAGAGGGAAGAAATGAAAAGAGTTCTGACAAATGAAGTGCCAACTTTCCCTCGCCAGTCTCGAAGGAGAGTTAAAAAGCATGAGAGAAGAATGCAAGTCCTCGCGTGTAATATGACAGGAGTGATGGGCAGGCATGACGCCCTGCTAAATGGGCAAGAAGAACTAGCCAAGGTTACCGAAAGAGAAGATCCTGTGACAGGACAAAGCAAAAATGAAGTTGGGTTACAGCAGACCTCTAAGGGCAAACAGGCTACCGATGAAAACAACACTACTCTCAGCACCAAAATAATGGCATCTGAAGAAGAAGGGGTGCCCCTGTCCTGATGCGGCTTTGGTGAAACACTTGAGACCATTACCAGCAAAATACTATGGACCCTACCATCCTAATAGCCATGCAAAGATATCAGCGGGAGGTAGAACTGCTGAAGAAGCAACTAAAAGAGAAGACTGAACAGGATGTGGCACCCAAGCAACCGGGGGCACAGACTGACCTATCGCTGGGAGGGTTTAACCCCTCGGCTGCTCTTTCACAGACTGTTCTGCAAACTGACGCTCAAAGTTGGGTTGTTCCCCAGGATCATTTCCAGTCGCTCCAGCCAGCACAACTGAAGCTTCTTCAAATGCAACGGCAGGTTCCCTTGTCAAAACCTCCGCCATCTCATGTTGCAACTCCAGCCACACAAGAAATGCAGCCCACCCACCTCTGTCCTGAATCAGCACTGCCAGTCGTGGTGAATAAATCAATGGTGGAAAAGATGGTTGAAGAGAGGCTAGCCAAAAGGGGTAGTGCTAATTGTGCCCCCTTTGACATGTATAAAGTGCCATATCCGGCCTACCATGTTACTAAGAGATTACCGCCTTGCATCAATAAAATTCCTAAGTTTGACAAATTCAATGGGCAGGGCTCCCCGAAGGAACACATTGCACACTATGTAACAGTCCTGGGCGACTTGGCGACAGATGAGTCATACCTATTGAAGTTCTTTAGGTGTTCTCTAACGGGACATGCTTTTGAATGGTATGATAGCTTGCCGGCTGGATCTGTCAACAACTGGCCGGATATGCAGCGAAAATTCATAGAAAGATTCCATGTCACACAGGCAAGGGTGACCATGGCTGAGCTGTTGGCAACCAAGCAAGAAGATAATGAAGCTGCTGCAGAATATGTCAAAAGATGGAGGGATCTCAGTATGAGATGCCGGCACTCTCTACATCTAGAAGATGCAGTACAGATGTGTAAACAAAATCTGAAGAAAGAAGTCCTGGAAAAATTAATTGGAGTGGAAATCCATTCTTTTGACCGATTGATTAATGTTGCAACAGAGATTGAAGACTTCTGTGCAAGATATCCATTAGATTCTATCAACTCAAACCATCAGGCTAAGCAAATTAATAAGAGGCCGATGTTGAAAGCTGTACACGCTATTAGCGTCGCGGCAAAAAGGCAGAAATGGGCACACCATTCTCCTCTCAAAGTGCCTGCTGAATGTCAAGAAATGCCTCCACACCGGAATAAAGAAAAGAAGTCCTATGCCTTCCCAAGAGACGAGACTCGAACATTGTTCGAGTGGGCTGTCAAACATGACAAGGTCATCCTGCCAAAGCCAAAGAGGCCTGATGATGCCAGGAGAAGAGATGATCCGAATTTCTGCCCTTACCACCAGATCCTCGGACATCCTATTGAAGACTGTCAAATATTCAAGGACGTCATCCAAGGCTTAATAAAAAGGGGTAAGCTACAAATAGGGGAATACAAAGTTGATCCCCCACACCCGCATGAAATGTCTATGTCAAGGGCGTCAGTCAATATGATATCTATATGTCAACAATTGCTTGAAGAAATGCCAGAGGCTTGTAGCCGGCACACCTATGAAGACAATATTCCCAAGCATGAAAAAGAACAAAGAGATTGGCAAGCCGTGTCAACGGGAAGGAAAATAAAACCGGTACCTCGCTTACCTCCAAAAGCCCAGGTTTACGGGGTTATGGCCCGTCCCACTCTACCAACAATCATTAAAAGGCCAATGGACAGTAAGAAGAGACAAACCCCATTATGGGCACATGAAAAAGTTAACCCATAGCTACAAGCCATTACACATGGGCCTGGTAACCATGAGCAGCCAAAGAATCAGCCTATGCTGCTCAAGAAGCCTACCCCTCGAATAGGCAGCAAGTCTCGCCAATTAACAGAAAGAGCTGAAGAAAAGGCAGAAAAGCTGAATGCATCAAATACCCACTGTGGGGACAGGTGCCAACCATGAAGGGAAAGAGAAATAAGAATACAAATACTGAAAGGAGGAATCTTATTTTCTCCTGCAACACATTGTCAGCATCCTCTAGTGAGGCCCAAACCGTTGATGAAAAAGATGAAGAAATTTACTTTGTGCCAAAGGAAGTAGTTCCAGCCAATGCTTCTGCTTCTCTTCAGTCTATCAGGTCTGGGAGGATGCCAAAGCAACAGTCACCAACTAATAAGGAGGCTCAGTGCCATATTCCTCCTCCGCCCATAGAACAAAAGGGGTTTGTCCCAAAGAAGCTACCTATAGCCAGCAATGATGGCGAAAGGAAATCCATTCTGCACAAATCAGAGGCAGGGGGCAGTAGAGCTCCCAGTCCCTTCCTACAAGACCCTACAATAATGGCACTACTCCACCAGAAGCAGCAGGAAATTGAAATGCTACAAGGGCAACTGAATGAAATGAACATAAAGTCACATACGTCACGACTGCCGAGGCATCAATGCGAGGCATCGCAAGACAGTTCTAGCTCATCTGGAGCTTCAGCGCGGTCATCAATGCCCCGAACAACACATGATCATTCAGGGGGCATCCTCCCTCAACCATCCCAACACACACTCCCTTGGGCAAGTCAGGGGGCAACTAAAATGTATCCGACAAAGACATCGATGAGGCCTCATATGCCGCCAACTACCCTACATTCCAGATCCGTGGGTCCAGCCGCAAGGGATAAGACCAAAGCAGAGCAAACAATGGATACAAAGATGGCCGAAGAAGAAGTCACTGAGGCTGAGCTGCAAATGACCAAACAAAATGATAATGAGTCCGTTAGGGACTACATAAGCAAATGGAGGAGCCTGTGTGAAAGGTGTAGGCACCCACCAAGTTACAGTGAATCTGTCCAAATTTGTAAAGAGAATATGAAATTAGAGATTTTACGATGGGTCATTGACTTCGAAGTCACGACCTTTGAGAGTCTAAATGACTTCGCAACTAAAGTTGAAGCGGTCATTGCAAGGATTTGCCCATCCTCCACGAGCTTGGGTCAAAACTACAAACCAGCCGATAAGCAGCCGGCACAAGAAGTTTGCATTCCAAGCTTTGAAGCCTTCGAGCGACAGAAGAAGGAAAAAGCAGAGACTGCTTGTATCACTTCTACCAAGCCAGACACACAAGGGTCCTCGTTAAGGGGTAAAATGATGAGGCCCTATTCATTTACAAAAGATATGACCTCAGCTCTCTTTGAGTGGGCCTTAAGATGCGGTAAAGTGGTGCTTCCAGAGCCAAAGAGATCAAGCAACTCCGCAAGAAAAGATAACTCGTGCTTTTGTCCGTATCACCAAGTAGCGGGACATCCTATCGAGGATTGCTACGTGTTCAAGGACATCATCGAAGGCACGATCAAGAAAGGTGAACTATAAATGGGCGAATATAAGGTGGATCCACCACGCCCTCACCAGATGCCCGTCTTTAGGCAAGCAGTCTCACGTGGCGTCACTGGCCTTGATATCCCCCGCAAACTCGGCTAAAAGCCAGCATTTGAGCATTATCTCACAGTTCGAGTATAGAGGGTTGTAAAATTAAAAAAAAAAAAGAGAGAGAGAAGAAGAGAGAGCCTGTTCTGGGGGCAGGCACACAAAGAAGAAAAAAAAAGAAGAAAGAAGAAGAAGAAGAAGAAAAGAAAAAGAAGAAAAAAAAGAAAAAAAGAAAAAAAAGAAAGAAGAAAAAAAAAAGAAGAAAAAAGAGAGAGCAATGAAAAGAGCATAATGGCCGTCCCGTTTATGGAGACTGGGATGATTTTATTATTATTAACATAAAATGGCCCACTGGGATGCATGGCGTATCGCCATCTTCCCATCCTATAGGGATATCTCCCATTTGTCCCACCGGGATTGACCATCTACCCTTGATACGGGTCCTGGGCCCGGGCCAACACATCTTCATTAGCTTCCGGCATTCAGCCAACAATTACACCAAATATCTCAACTCCCGTTGATTGACCGGCGCATTGCCTGTTCAACTATGAAACCTGTCCAGGATAAACCTTACATCTTTTCTGATGAAACTCATGTGTTTCCTTAAGTCCCATTGACGATGAAACCCGTATGTATCCTCATGTCCCACTTGTGATAAGAATGATGAAATTTACCCAGATTAGACCTTACGTCTATTCTGATGAAACTTATGGACTTCTTTACATCAGTATAAATCTAGTAGCGATGATGAAACCTACTGTTCTGCCTTGGCGTCATGGCCTTTCGCCTAAGTCAAGATGTACGGCGTCACGACCATACGTCTAAGCCGTTAAATATCCTACATTGGCGTCATGGCCTTCCGCCTAAGCCAAGATGTACGGCGTCACGACCATACGTCTAAGCCGTTAAAAATCCTACCTTGGCGTCATGGCCTTCCGCCTAAGCCAAGATGTACAGCGTCACGACCATACGTCTAAGCCGTTAAATATCCTACATTGGCATCATGGCCTTCCGCCTAAGCCAAGATGTACGGCGTCACGACCATACGTCTAAGCCGTTAAAAATCCTACCTTGGCGTCATGGCCTTCCGCCTAAGCCAAGATGTACGGCGTCACGACCATACGTCTAAGCCGTTAAATATCCTACATTGGCGTCATGGCCTTCCGCCTAAGCCAAGATGTACGGCGTCACGACCATACGTCTAAGCCGTTAAAAATCCTACCTTGGCGTCATGGCCTTCCGCCTAAGCCAAGATGTACGGCGTCACGACCATACGTCTAAGCCGTTAAATATCCTACATTGGCGTCATGGCCTTCCGCCTAAGCCAAGATGTACGGCGTCACGACCATACGTCTAAGCCGTTAAAAATCCTACCTTGGCGTCATGGCCTTCCGCCTAAGCCAAGATGTCACGACCATACGTCTAAGCCGTTTAAATATCCTACCTTGGCATCATGGCCTTCCGCCTAAGCCAAGCTGTATAGTGTCATGGCAATTTGCCTAAGCCGTTTAAAAATTCTGCCTTGGTGTCACGGCCATATGTCTAAGCCAAGTCACCCAACATCATAACCTTCAGGCTAAGACAACAAATATCCTACCATTGGCTTGGAATTGTCATCCTAACCAATGAACAAAAAGACCCCTTGGTTCCACGCCAGCCCTTGGTCCCTCCAGGGATTCGTCACAACATGTGATAACTTCTCCCTGTCACCATGGCATCGGTCGTCCACTTATAAGAAAGTCGACCTAAGGATGTATTCACTGAGTTCTAAAGATAAAAGAAAAAAGAAAAAAAGAGAAAAAAGAAGAAGAAAAGAAAAGAAAAGAGATGAGAAAAGAAAGAAAAAAGAAAAAAGGAAAAAGAAGAAGAAGATGAGAAAAAAAAAGATGAAAAAAAGAAGAAGAGGAAGAAGTGAAAAGAAGAATAAAGAAACAAAAAAAAGGAAAAGAAAGAAAACAAAACACAAAAAAAAGGATAAACAAAAATAAACAAAACAAACAAAAGAAAAAGAAAAAATAAAAAAGAATAATAATAACATGGTTTGCTTGCTTGCATGTTTCGCGTGTGTGTCTGCCTGAAGTATAGTATTAATACACCTCCCTTCAAATTTCTATGACCGCATTCCCTTGCTAAAATAACGCTATCCAGATTCTACGACCGTGTGCGCCACGTCACATACTAAGAGATGAAAAGCCAATTCCCGGTGAGTGCATGCGGCCAGGGGAAAGAGTCGAGGTTACGTTGCGTGCGCAATTCGCAGAATACACCATAGACGAAACTCCCACACTTCACACACGGTATGAGCTATGGTCCTTAGTCATAGGGACATCTTAAATTCTTCTTAACACTTCTTGGATGCTTAAATCTCTACACTCGCATAAAGGGTGACCGTGAGGGAAAAGCCACCTACCCACCCCAAAAAAAAAGAAGAAGGAAACGAAAGAAAAAAAATTATATGAACAAAAGGACTAATCCTAGTAGCCGGGAATCCCCATTGAGACACATGAGGAGACTCGCGTCGAACGGCGAAGTCCATGATAATACTCTGAATAATATTAGGATGAATCCAAGTAGCCGGGAATCCCCATTGAGACACATGAGGAGACTCGCGTCGAACGGCGAAGTCTATGATAATACTCTGAATAATATTAGGATGAATCCAAGTAGCCGGGAATCCCCATTGAGACATATGAGGAGACTCGCGCCGAACGGTGAAATCCATTATACCACTATGAACAAAAGGACTAATCCTAGTAGCCGGGAATCCCCATTGAGACATATGAGGAGACTCGCGCCGAACGGTGAAATCCATTATGTCACTGTGAATAATACTAGGACGAATCCTAGTAGCCGGGAATCCCCATTGAGACATATGAGGAAACTCGCGCCGAACGGTGAAATCCATTATGCCACAATGAACAAAAGGACTAATCCTAATAGCCAGGAATCCCCATTGAGACACATGAGGAGACTCGTGCCGAATGGTGAAGTCTATAAAAAAAACACTGCCAATAAAGGGATGAATCTTAGTAGCCGGGAATCCCCATTGAGACACATGAAGAAACTCGCGTCGAACAGTGAAATCTCAAATTAAGAATAAACAAGGGGGGTGTGCAAAACTACCAAAAAATCGAGATCCCTGAATGTGTGCGTAGGTGATAAACCAATCCTCTAGTGTTACTTAGAGCGTCTGCACGTCCCTATGACTAGGGTTCACTACCTATATGATTGCACTTTCACGCTATGGAGGAATAGTCATGGGTGTGGATTGTGATTTATGCCATGCGTACGTTCTACGCGGCGTCCCCTTTACGTATGCACATCTCCCTTAGTTGTGCTTCGTGAGCTGCACTCCGTCCATGAATCACGGATGCCATCCTTATCCTATCCCTACAACAAGGGAGCTATCCTATATACATCTAGATATGCGTGTGATCAATAAGTGCCTGCATGTTCGCATGAATGAAGAATAAAAAGACGCGTTCTCAGATGGGGGTTACACCCGCAGGTCCCGCTCACTTGTCCCTCATTCGCGCCACCTACGGGTGGGGGGCATTTGTTGACGCCTAAAATAAAAATAATAATAATAGCAGCGATGAAACAATAATAATAACCCTAAAATACCTTTATCTCTGGCAAAATGTCTTATTTCTGTTATCTTGTTTTCAGGAATAGAAGAAGAAAAGAAGAAAAGAAGAGACGGCCGGCTCTAATAGAGAACAACTGAAGCGAGACACAAGATCTCGGAAGATACTCGGGGCCATCCCCGAATGAGCAAGAAAGAAGCCCAGCCGACAGGATATGTCAGCCGATGAGTCAGCCCTCACAACTGAAGAAATGAACATAAGAAGCCCAAAAGCCCTAGATGGGCCAATACCTATGGCACCGAGAAGCTGCTGAAGAGGCCCACGGCCACCAAAAGGCGCACCGATAGTGGCCACGTTGAAAGCCCAACAAGGCCCATACGGGGAAGGGGCGCCCAAAAGCCTACTGCTTCCGACTAAGGCGCGCCGGGAGCCTCGTCAAGGGCGCACCGGTTGCTGTCGGCCGAGAAGTCAGTCAAGGGGCCTATATAAACCCACTCCTTCGATGAAACGAAGGGGGGCGGACAGACAGAAAAAAAGAAAACAAAGAGACGAAGGAAAAAGAGCGAACAGATAGCCAGAAAGAAAAAGAGATAGGAAAAGAGAGGGAGAGAGTCTCCGTCGAAAGAAGAAGCAGAAGAAAGGAAGGAAGAAGGGCTCCAGGTGGGCTGATAGGGGGAGGGAGAGGAGTCAATGCTCCACCCTCCCCCCCCATGTTCGATGTTTCTTTTTCTTCTTTTTTACTGATTCTCCGTATGTAATAGTCGAGGTCTTGATGTTTAGATTATTCATACGATTCTCTCCCTTTTCCTCCCCTGTATGTTTCTTGGCTTCAGTTATGTAGTCGATGTAAGTGAGGGTGAGATGAATAAATGCAATGGCCGTGTTGGATTTTAGGCGATACTATCTTCTTTTGTCTCCATATGTATGCATACCGTTTGTATGAATGCCCCATCGGTGAAATGATTCAGGCTTCGGAGTCGGGTCTGTTCTTCGAACAGGAATGAAGGTAGAACCCCCACCCTCGTTCAATGGGTTGCTGGGTTCTATTCTCTTCTCTCTTCCCGCTTCAATAGCATGCCCTCCGTATGTATTTGAGTCTGTTCCTCAAGCCTCTTGTGTTGTCCGGGAACCAGAGACATCAATCTCTTGGTTCCCTGGATTGCCGGCTATAAATGATGCATTTGGGCCCGCAGACGAATGCAACCCTGGATCTTCATTCCAACGATTGGATGACTAAGGCCTGGGGTCCCAGCATCGAGGGTTCTTTCATCGCCGTTTTGCCTCTCAGATGATGCTATGCTAGTCTGGGGAATCAGAGACAGCCATCTCTTGACTCCCCCAGACGTCTGGCAGCAGACAGTTAAAAGCTACTCAGGCCCCGACGATGGTCTCTCCTCCCCCTGATGATTCGGCCTCTCAACTCCCTTGGCGTCCTTCTAGCAGAGGCATTCATGAAACCTCCTCATGCACCCTTGATTCGGTCTCGATCTGAGCCATAAAAAACCCAGAAATCCCAGAAATAGAGTACTGTAGCATCTCTGAAAACCCTGAAATCTTGCCGCATTCCACCTTCTCAGCGTGCGAGTTTCCCCGCCGAGAGCTGTAAGGCCGAGAGGCCTTCCCTTCCTTTCAACTAAACGACAAACCCCTTGTCTTTGAAAAAACCATAGCCCATGGCCTCCCGGCGCTTGGCTCCCGGCGCGGCCATGAGCACGCCGGGAAGTCCCACGCCGAGAGCCTCTTCAAGCCACTAAAACCCACGCCGAGAACCCCCTTGGCCAACCACCAAACCCCACGCCGAGAACCCCCTTGGCCAACCACCAAACCCCACACCGAGAACCCCCTTGGCCAACCACCAAACCCCACGCCGAGACCCTCTTCAAGCCACTAAAACCCACGCCGAGAGCCCCCTTGGCCAGCCAAAGAAACCACGCCGATACCCCTGCTTTGGCCAATGAAACCCAGTCCAAGGCCCTCCTCTGCATTGCCACCCTTCGACCCTTTTAGTTCCCTGTACATCCATCTAGGGGATGCTCAGAGATCATCATATGTGCCCTGAGGTGGTACAATAATGGGGAGGACCTCCCCTACATTCCTATGTCCCGAATTTGATTCACATGCAACCCCGTGGGTTCGGTGGACCTTGTCTTTACAAGGGTTTCGTCGGTCTCCGAGAAGGGGAATAGTGACCGATGCCAGAGACATGGACAGTCTCTTCGAGTCTTAGTGCTCACTCATTTTCCGGCTTTCATCCCGGCACTCCGTGGATGTCAGCCTATACCATTCTCCGGCAAATGCTCGGTCCAGGGGAGGTGCTGCCAAAATTCTCTCAGGAGACGAAAGTCGACATCAGGTTGTCCCCCGGGCTCTGCATGATAATGGTGACGGGGTTTCCCTCGACCCTAGTCTTCCTAAATCCCTCTTCTATCCTGTTGCTTCTGTAAAGCCCAAATCTAATCCAGCTCAGATTTGATGAACTGATCCACTTTGACTTCACAGAACCTATCTGGCCTGTCCCGAATCGCCAAGAAACCCAAAATAGAGCCACCGGAACCCCTTACGGGTCCTTACGGCGCGAGAACACCAACATTCTCTCGGCGCCATAGCTCTCGGCGCGGCCCTGAGCGCGCCGGGGACCCTCGCGCCGAGAGCCACCCCCTTGGCCCTCTTGTCAGCGCGCCGGGAAGCTCACGCCGAGAGCCTCCCTGGCTTTCTTTTCTGCGCGCCGAGAAGCCCCATTGGCTTTCTCCCTCGCGCGCCGGGAAACCCCCCTTTGGCCCCCTGCGCGCCGAGAAGCCCACACCTATGGCCATTTGGCCCTCGCGCCGAGAAGCCTACGCCGGGAACCTCTCGGCCTCCTTGCCTTTACGCCGGGAACCTATGCACGCTTGAACTGCACTCATAACCTACTCAAATATTTTATTACTGGGCCTTCAATCCAAATTTTGTTCCGGGGGCTCCGCCCCCGGAAACCCCCGCAAGGGGCGCTGCCCCCTTGACCCCCGCGACCTGACCGGGCAGGTCGATCCCCGCGACCTGACCGCGCAGGTCGATCCGCATGCGAGGGCGCAACATTGAGCGTTCGCTCGCTTTCCGTCGTACCGCATCGGGTTCACGAATAACCCCTTTAGCTCGGGAGGGCTCTGTCACTGCATGAGTTCCACCGGCTTCTACAGGGAATATCAGACATTGCCCCATGGCAGATATGCGGTTCGGGAAGTTCAGCACTTCTCTCTTTCGGCTTTCATCCCGGCACTCCGTGGGTGATAGTCTATTCCCCCCTGGGCATAATCCAGATTAAGGGGAAATGCTGTCGAAATATCGATCGATGCTTTGAACCCCCATCATGGCCGCGGCCCAGTCTGCCTGTGACTGAAATTTTCCCTTTCCCCCTAAGCTCGGTCTTTGAACCGCTGACTTAACGATATCATCCGTTTCTATGGTTGATGTTATTATCTTTCCCGCCTTCCTGGCTCCGGTATGAAGTTCCATTTCGGGCACATGAATACATGTTTGCCTCTCGAGGCCTCCTATTTTGGTGTTTAATCAAGGGTTGTCCTTCCTTCGAAGGACGTAATTAACGTCATAGCGTTCATGGTATGACGGACTTCGGGTCCTGACTCGGACTTCACAATCGACTGACCATGTCAGATCGAGCGCACCGGTGACTGGCACGCCAATAAATCAATAAATAGATCCATAAATATAAATAAATAAACAAATAATAAAATAAATCACGTCCACAGGACTCCACTCCAAGAGTCCTTCAGAGGATGACGTCTTGGGTGCCCTGTGTCAGTGTTGTTGCAGTGATGCTGATGTCCAAGCGGGGTATGCGAATGGCCTCCTTGCGAAATTGGGCAACAAAGTCCCACAAGGATTCCTCGTGACCCTACTTTATGGCAAGGAGGCTCACGGCAGTTCGAACCTCCTTTTTGTAATTGAGGAAGTTCTCCTTGAACATCCTCTTGAGTTGCTGGAAGGAGGTAATAGTTCCAGCAGGCAATGACTCAAACCACATCTGAGCGTTCTGCCATAGTGTGGTGACGAACGCTAAGCATTCGATAGCATCTGAGGCTCGGTGGAAAACCAAGTTAAACTCAAAGCTGTGCATATGGTTGGCTGGCCAAGGTCGGTGGTGCCATTGTACGGGGTGAACGGCGGTAACTGGAGCTTTGGAGGGATCGACGCCTCCATGATCTCGCGGGATAAAGGTGTATGGAAGTCGGAGTTGTCGTTGACCAAGCCCTTCGTCTGCACTGCCTGGAGCATGTCATCTAGGTAGCAGAACTTACCCTCTAGCCCGTGCTCGACCTCTTCGTAGCGTCGTAGCCACTGCTCCATCTCAGGGTTGGAGTGCAGTAGACTGACGAGGCACCGTGAAGGTTGGTTGTGCGGGCGAGTAGTGTGGGAGTGGAGAGGAACAAAGGCTCACACACACAGTGCGACTCTGCCACAGTCGATGCTCCTCTTTTCTGAGGGGGAGCAGTCAAAGCACGGTTGTAATACCTTGGATTCTTATCGGATCTTTCGGATCCTTTTCGGAGAGTTTCGGATCGCTTTTGTGGGTCCTGAGTTGAGTTTTTCGATCTACGTGAGTTTTTCTCTCATTGTCACGCCCCGAGCCTTTATTACAGCGGAAGATTAACTCGAGGAACGTGAACAGCCGGCATGGTAAGCCTCTTGCGAGCAAGAATGATCAGAGTGCAAGACAATCACACATAAAAATATAATTGCACAATAATTTACTCAAACTCCAACTTATTTCATTAATAAGCAAAATATTCCAATACAATAACTTTTCAACCATCTTCAATCCATCAGACTCAAGGAAAAAGGAAAAATTACAAGACTCGATCTAAACAATATTGACTTTCCTAAGTCTTCACTCTCATTTTGATATGACTTTCATTCGCTCTCGGACCCGCTACTTGTGTAACTCGAATCCGAATTCGAATCACTTCCATCTCCTAAAAAAGATTGGAAATAGATAATGAGCACACTTGTCCAGTAGGTATCTTCGCATCAACATGAAGGCACTATTAAAGTGATTAGCAATTTAGCTCTAAGGAATAAGGTAAAATCATGCGAATGTGATAAATCATATGTAAATAACCAAGGTAACAAGACGATCGTATAAGATAGAATGAACAAGTATGAATTAGCAAGAATGTATCAAGAACATGATATGGCCTTTCATGAACAAGAATGTATCGAGAATGTACTAGCAAACCACGTAATCATCACACAAACATCTTTTTCTTATGAGCAAGTATTTGGTGAATTTCTGAGGAATATCATGTAACAAGCAAGAAAGTCGTGTATGTATATATGTCGTGACTTGTGGATTTTCACTTCTCGAGCCGTGGATTTTCACTTATTTATAAAGAAAGTACTCCCAGCACAATGCGACGCCAGTAGCACCATTCCTCATGGTTTACAGTATATTTCTGACAATCAGCTGAGAGGACTAGCATAGAGCCCTTAAACACAATCAGTGCTCGATCGCATCTTCAAGTATAAATCAAGCTACTTCCACATTTCAAGCAATAAAATATGGCCAATAATATAACAAGTTCAATAAGTTTCAATGAATGAACGCTTCAATTTAAGAATGCGAGGGATCAAGAATGACTTAAAACAAGGTTATGCTCATAGAAATAATTTGACAGCATAACAGTACATTCCTTATCTTCCATAATTTAAAATTAAGTATCTTGAATAATATGACAAGTCCTAGACCATCAATAATCTATCTAGGAACTTTGAAATATCAACCCTTAGGTCAAACCTTGGGTTAAAGTACTCAGGAATTGTGACGGTCAATTAATGGGCCGTTACATGAACGTGACGGTTTAGTATTGGACCGTTAGAATGGGCTGAATCCAGAAAGAATAAATTGGACTCAGTATATGTGACGGTTGTATACTGGACCGTTAGATGGGCCTGACGGTCGAGTAATAGGCCGTTACATAGTCAAAACCAGAAAACAGAAATAGTGCTTTCTAAACAATTGGGCTTTAATGGTACAACCAACTCGGCGTCCTAGTGGGAATCCCAAGCTCGCGGAGAATTACGGAGGCCTTGAAACAAGATTTCCTAGTCCATTGTAAGGAATATCCAATAGATAGGTCCTCAAGTCCAAGAAGATGTTCCTATGTGAAAAGTGTGAACTAATGGTCATATACCTGAATATATGCCATGCACTTAGAGAAATTGACTCTATAGACGGAAAGAATGTATAACGATGTGAAACCATGATGAAACTCCGTCGATACATCATTTAAAATCATGCTTTTAATATAAAACTATATAGTTTTAGCAAATGAAATTAACATGTACTTAAAATAACTCAAAGTGCTTTAGACATGCATGAATCAATTTATAAACTCAAAGTTCATGAAGATAGGTCAAAACTTAGATAACTAGGCATATTTATAAGCTACTTTGACTGTTCTCAATTCTGTCCCGAATAGATAGAACACAGCACTCTGGTGGTCTAAGATAGGCGCGTCATATGGCTGTGACGGTTTATCGTGGAGCCGTCAGAGTCTTGTAACGCTCCGATCCTGGTCCGTCAGAGATTACAGAGAAATTTAAGTACAATAGGCAGTGTGACGGCTTATCGTAAGGCCGTCAGAGTCTTGTGACGGTCTAACTATAATCCGTCAGAGCACAGCTGACAATAAGTAAAAGATCTATGGTTTAAAACCTTTCATGCAAGAAGAATCAAAATAAACAACTACTCTAGTCATGACAGAACGAAGAATAGGCCATCTAGATGCATAGGTCGTAGTGAGTGAACAAGAGAATATCTTTTATCTTTAAATTAGGCTAAGGACATGCATGTATGCATAGACCTACTAAAACATGAAATTCATGGTCTATAGTGCATGGAATCAAGTAAAACCAAAGGGTTTTTATCCCTAACATGATATTCTTGCCGTTCATGAGATAACCTACCTCTTTACGGGGCTTTCAACTTCCAATTTGGGACTACAAGACACGCCCTAGTTCTTTCCTTCCAGTGAGTTTTCAGCAACTTCACGTCGCTCCAACTCCTCAATCTTTTGACCTAAGGACGTGAAATTTTGAGGGTAAGAAGGTGAAACTAAGGGGAACAGAAAATTTTAAAGACACTTAGACTAATTACCTCATTTTGGTGCTCTAATCTCCTGATCTTCAATAGACTTTTGCTCAGATTCCTAGGTTGCTATGGTCAAACCAGTAACTTTGGAAGCTTTAAACTCCTTGTGTAGTTGATCTCCTAGCACGAAATTTTGAGGAAGATTATTCCTATGTATAAGGAACAAAAGTTCTAAAGAACTTATCTGAAATACTATCTCCTTACCTTAGTTTCACGCGAGCCAATGTAGGGGTCGCGCAGGTCAAAACTATGGTCTATTTATAGGTTCTAGCTAGGGTTTGAGGATTAGATTGATTCTAGAGTCCTTGTTAAAGCTTAGATCAACTTCTAAGAGTCCTTAATACATTTACTAGTCCTCCCATCTCGATCCCTAAGAGATAGATTAGCAAAAATCAAGTCTTTTTGCTCTTTCTTCTATTTACGGAAGTGACAGAGCGTAACGGTCTTGTCTTGGCACGTTACATGCCTGTGGCGGTCGCACGATAGACCGCTACATTTACTGTGCGTAGAATTCAACTTAATTCAAACTCTTTCATTTGTTTTATCCACATAATTATCTATAAAAGGATTTTTATCCTTAAAATTCGTGAATGGGCTAAATAACCTTCTAGAATATGGGCCAAACTTAATGGGCTTGGTCCTTAAACCTTTTGGATTTTATTTATCAAAGCTGGATTAATTATTCAACATACATGGGCCTTATAATCAATTTAAGTTTTATAATTCCTAATAAATTCTTAAAATTCTTAAAATAATCTAAAAATTATTTATATAAATTTTGGGGCACTACACTCGTACTAGTTACAGAACCCTATGGTGAGTTTATTTCTGAGTTCATCGACTCGTGGACGCCGTAGTTGCGTTGTACTCTTCCCGAGGATCGTTTCGACTATTTTTACGTATTTTTCTAAATTAGTAGATTTTTGGGCTAAAAATAAGAATTTTTAGAAATTAGGAAAATTCCTAATTTCTTTCCTTTTTCTTTTCTTTTCCTCTCTCCTCCCTTCTCATTTTCACCGCCGCGACCCTCTCTCCCCCGTTTTCTCTCTTCTCTCGCCCTCCCGGCCCCAGCTGCAGATGGAGGAGGTACGGGTAGGCTGAGGAGTTGCCGTGGGGATGGTCGGGTGCGCGAAGGGACGAGGATCGAACCGTTTCTGGCGCGATCCCGAACGGTGGATTCAAAGCCGACGGTCGAGCTCGCGATGCCATTTTCGGCGCGGTTTAGTCACTTCGGTGCACAGAATCTTCGGTGGAGGTAGGGAGACGGATCGCCTACTCCTTCGCTACGTTTCCTCGCAGTTTCATGCCGAACGGTGAGCATACGAGTGGGTTTCTTTCAAGTTTGAAAAAACCATGCTTTTGGGGTGTTCATTGGGTTTGCCAAAAAACGGTGACGGTTTTCAAAGTAGTTAATTTCATTGTGACCCCCAGCATGTTAGCGTTCCAGATCCGCTGTTTTTATCGCATTTGGTCGTCATTCAGGGCCGGTACGACTCCGAGAACCTCGATGACCAAATTAGGGTCGATTCGTTGGAATCGCCCGTTTCTTGAGTTTTAACTATTGCACGTGCCCCTTACGGCCTGTGGAAGGTGTTTTTCGTCGACTAGGGTTATTTCCCCTGCGCTTAGATGCGTATGGGACGTGGAACGGCCGAGATCGGCCATTTCCTCTGTTTTCCTGCCGTATCATGTTGGCAGTCGTTTCAGAGACCGCTGCAGGTCTCTGGTGGCCCCACGATAGACCGCCACACTCCATAGTGTGTCGGTCAGTTATAGGTCGGCTGAGGTTGGCGGCCCAACCTCAGACCGCCACTTGCCTCTGGCGACCCTATGGGGGTGCGCCAAGGTTCGCTTTTCCTCGATTCTAGCGTAAGTTGGTTCAGCTTAGCGATTGTACGATAGACCGCTACGCTTGTTGTAGCGGCCCTAGTCTTGACCGCTATGGTCCGTTGAATGAGTCAACGGGTGTATGTCGGTTTGAGTTGGCGGCCCTAGTTCTGACCGCCAATGTGCTGTAGCGCGCCTTGCTTAGGCCGCTACTGTGAGTTTGACCGGGTCAATGTTTTAAGTCGGTTGGCTTTGGCAGCCCAACCTTCATGCGTTTCTTCCTTGTAGCATGCCCTTCTTAGGCCGCTACAGTCCGTGTGTCTTAGGTCAATGGTTTAGGGCGGTTTGTGTGGCGGTTCATTCTTTGACCGCCTTAGTTCGTGTAGCGTGTCTATATTAGACCGCTATGGTGGTTTAACTGGATAAGTCGGTTCGAGGGTTGACTCAGTGTAGCGGCCATATCTTTGACCGCCACTGTCATCTCGCGGCCCAGTGTAAGACCGCCAGAGTCTTTACCTCTGTGTGTGTAACGGCTTCTTCCTTGACTGCTTGTGTTGCTTAGCCGCCGAGTGATGTACTGCTTGCGTCCCAGAGGATGGTTTACCAGTATTTTGGTTTTCGATTGTCTTGGCTTGACCTTATGGTTTGCCCGTTGTCCTGTGAGTGTCTCCCGACATCCTATGAGGGCTATGACCGTGTATAAGGTAGCCAAGAGTGTTTTATTTTGAGTAGTGTTTCTGTACTGCTTCTGAGTCATCATTAGGTTCCGGTCAACCTGGTGTGACCCAGTGGTTGACACGTGACCTTGTGTGTGTCTCGACTATTCTGCGTAGATCGAGACAATGGTTCTGGATGCCTAGAGGTATCTTCTTACCTTGGTTTACGTATCCAGGTGCTTTGAGGCTCTTGGTGATTCCTCAAGTCTCCGTGAGTCATTTCTCCCGGACGTGTTGGTTTCTCTGCCTTTGGATTAGACCGATTGGCGGCCTGTACCGCTTGTACGATGATCTTGACTCCGAGTCGTGAGGCTCAAGGATAGTTGTGTTGATAGGTCTAGTTGCCCTGTCCTGAGTTAGTTGATAGTTGGTATACTGCTTGGTGCTTTGTAGTACGTGCGACAATGCTTTCTTAGCTTGTCTGTACTGCAGCACTCGTGTTTCAGAGTCTCTGTGTCTAGTGAGCCTCCACTAGTCGTAGCCTCACGACCTCGAGTGTCGGCCCACCTGGGAGTGGTGGTGGGGTAGTTCCCGATATACGATTTTTAAGCTAATTTTCGTGGGCCCCTGCTTAACGGTAGTGTCCTGCTGGGGGGAAACTAGCTAGAGGTCTGGCTCTAGGCAAGAGTCGGTGTGTGCACACGTGGTCAGGGGCGTTTGGATTGGCGTCGACGGGCGTGACCCTGGCTAGTCACTCGTTACTGTAGTTCCTGTTCTGGTTCTGTGTGTATCTCAGTCTCCGTTGTTCTCGGCGTCCGTAGCGAGATACTTGTGGCGCAGTATAAGACGTCAGTGGACGCATCTGG
This sequence comes from Amorphophallus konjac, assembly GCA_022559845.1. NCBI lineage: Eukaryota > Viridiplantae > Streptophyta > Magnoliopsida > Alismatales > Araceae > Amorphophallus > Amorphophallus konjac. The sequence goes on from CM040123.1 coordinate 103,264,672, forward strand.
TTGTTCTTCTAGTGAGGAGGTGCTCCCGTCACTTAGCATGTGACTCTCGTGTTTCTCGTACGTCATGACCTCTCTGGGTTAGTCTTTTCTTGGCCTTACCCGAGGTCAGCGTTGTGTGGTATGCATGACAATCTAGTCGTGTATGCATTTGCGCTTAGGGAGCATACACGACAATCTAGTCGTGTAGGCTTTAGTGTGTTCTGTGTTCGTCTAGGTCTCTTCTAGGCCTTTTTATCTCTTTTCGTGAGTTTTAGCTTAGGCCTGGTGTCGTATCGACGGATCGGGAACCCCTGACTTTGTCAGATCAGGGTTCACCTTTCTGTCGTTGTCTGGAGTAGCTTAGGGAGACGAGTTTCTCTCGGTGGCCGTGTTCCGTTCCTTGCGGCTTCGCTTTTCCCTTTTCTTTTAGCTGTTTCTACTCCTACTGTCCCTGTTTTCTTTTATAACTTTCTAGTTGCAGTTTAACTTTTCCTACTTTACTACTGCTGCTATTTTTGGCTGTTGTTTCCGTGTTACTGTGTTGTTTTTCAATGAGGATCCGCGTGACCCCTACTGAGCCAGTGACACGAGGCTCACCCTTACTTTTCAGGTGCGGCGCTCTTCTTCCTTCTTGGTTTCTGGTGCGGCGTGTTCGTAGTTGCCAGCGGTACCTGCGTCGGGCTTCCCCTGACCTTAGTGTACGTCTTTCTTTCTGTTGGACTGTACTTGTACTTATCTTTCCTTTGGACTGGACTTTGGTATAATTGTTAGTTTTAAACTGTTAATTAAAAAGTAATTTTATTTCTGCTACTTTAGCAAACCTGATTAATGAAATTTAATTGCTTACTGTTATATCTGCGACTTCAATGTACTACACGACAATCCTTTTATCCCTTCGGAGCTTTACAGCTCTTGAGAGGCTTCACGGGTTCCAAGTGGTATCGGGTCTACTCGGTAGTCCTATCGGGTATATCTGATATCCGGAGTCCGAGTCGTCACAGGTGGTATCAGAGCGTTGTTGTGTGAAGTATATGGGAATCCGAGATATACAGTGTCCAGAGTCCTGAAAGTCCAGTACAGTTTTTCACTGGCTTAGGTTTCGTGATTCCTTGTCACTTTGTTTTCTGTAAGTGATCTTGTGCGTGCTGTGTTGGCACTATGCGAGATGGGTTTTGCTCTCGTCAGGATGTGACGGGACGTTCCCTTTCGTTGTGATGCTTGTTTCGATCATGTTGCACTCGGCAGAGTTCGTCGATAGGCTTGAATTTGCAGTACTATGTTCGAGATTTTTTTCGTGGTTTGTTCAGGTGGCTGGTGACTTTTAAAGTTGGTGTGATGGCCGTACACATTCTTACGTTGTTTTGGTCGTCCCAGCTTAAGTCTGTGCAGCTCCTGAGGTGTTTCGCTTCTGTTGAAGTGGTCGATTAGATTCCTTGTTTGAGAAGATGCTCGAGTGAACCTAGGATTTCCCTTCCTGGTGAGCTTTTGTTAGTCGAGCTTGATGCTTCTCACCCTGTTGGGTGGAGTCTCTTTGAGGTAAGCCTTGGAAGTGCTGTCTTAGTGAGACCTTTGTCCTGTGTCTACTTAAGTGTGGACAGTATTTATTCTGAGCCTGATCTGTTCTTTGTTCTCCGGTTGCTTGGCTTTGGACCTAATCTTTGTGTTGAGAGCCATTGTGCACCATGTTCGTCGTGCCATGTCTAGCGGCCGATGTGTTTGTGAAGGTTCATTTATTCTTCTAGGACATAATGGTAAGCTGAGCTTAGCCTTTCTTTGTGCTTTGTGCTGAAGCTGGTGCTCTTCTTGATTTGCACTTTGGCGACTTGTGATCGATTGTTGGCATGATCAGTACTCGTGGCGTGGTATATTATGATTTTTATGAATTGCGATGACGCCGAGTGTGTGCTGAGATGTGGATACCGAGGTATTTCTGATGCATGTGTGCGTTGTTTGAGTGCGCAGCGGAAGCGTGTGGGTTGATACCCACAGGTCGAGGATCGTTGGTTGTAAGATTCTGGCTGGTCGAGAGATTTGTTTTTCTCGATGTGACTTCGTCTTGGCTTCCTGTGCCTTGATGTTGTCTGTTGCCGTGCCGTTGTTATTGGAGGCCTTCTGATGTTGGTACTGGCATTTGTGAGTATTGGGGAATCTGTCGGCATTTTTGCTGGTTGAGTACCCTCTGCTCTGTAATTCTTTCTTGGGTGTTGTGCACTCGGGACGTGATCGTGGTTCTTGAGATGCGTTTCCCGAGATTATTATTCTCATTGTCGTGGGTCTTTTCTTGGTGAGCTACTCGTTGCATGACTAGTCCATTATAGTCGTGTGTTCAGCTGTTATTGTGCCTTGATATGACCCAGCTTGTAGTTGTGTTCCATGGTTCTGTGTTCCATGTTTCCTATACTCACGGAGTGGAGAATAGTGCCGATATATACGTATATGTATAATATGAAACCATCGGTTAACAGAATCAGGATAAAAATCAGTTTACAGAAAATAACGACTTAGGTCAAGTCGTTTCTCAAGTAATTAACGCCTAACATAAGGGCGTTTACACGTGTTTCCATTTTGCAGAATTTTCATTAATTCAGTAATTTATCTAAAACGCGCCTTGGTCAGGGTCGTTTCTTCAAGATCTGACGACTACACCAGAAGGCGTCTTATTGTTTACATATTTGACAGAATATAATTAATTTTCAGGAATTATCAAAACGCGCCCTGGGCAGGGGCGTTACTATTTAATTCTATTTTTCAGAATATATAAATTTCAGGATTTTAACCGATACACGCCCAAGGAAGGGGCGTTATCTTTCAGATTCACGCCCTATGAGGGGGCGCTAATATGTGGAAAACGACTTTGTCCAAGTCGTTAATTCAAGTTCCTTCAGAAACTTTAAGGACAGTAATAATTTCAGGATAACAGAGGAACGAATGTAATATCATGACAGTAAAGTTAGCAGGTTGAAGACATAGGATCATGCATATATTTATAATCATGATTTCTTAGATAATCAGTTCTTAAGATGGGTGATTAACGGTTTAAAGAAATTAACGCCTGAGTACGGGGCGTTAAACATGAAATTTACGACCTGGGAATGGTCGTTTCATGTGAATTAGCGCCCTTGACAGGGGCAACTCTTTCAAAATATTGCAGAAAACGCATGGAAACTATAATAACCGTATGCATGACATGCTTGTATATATATATCTTGCATTAATTTCATTTGGGCTACAGTAACTTGAGAAAACCTACCTTAATAACTGTCTGAAGCTGGACGAATGAAGGTGAAAAACTCTATTTGTTAACAGGGCCTTCTCGGAAGGAAGGAAGTTGAGTTTTGTCAACCCAATATCCACAGTAGCAAGGTCAGATGGAGTAACCGGTTGATGAAAAACAAACTCCCTACACATAAGAGAAGATCAATGCATGATTGTATAGTAGGAAACGATGAGGATTTAAGGAAGAAAGAACATCACCTGGTTCTTTCGTAGGAGCTTCTTAACCTGTAAGAAGGGATGAAGAATCGTTAATTCTTCATGTGCTACGTACATAAGAAAAGGGAACAGAACAAATAAGAAATAAGAAGAACTATTGGTTCTTCACGTACCTCTGTAGTCGATTGGTCAAATAGGTTTAGGTTTGGATCGAACGTATTATTTATAGCGTTATGGAAATCCTATTAGAGTTAGTGTTCGTGTGAGGGTAATATATCCCTAATAGAGTCCTTACCCTAGTAGACACTTACTGGATTAGGTTAATCTTTCCCTGGATAAGCTCTGGTGTCGAACGGAACTCGAATGGAATTAACGACTTTGGTCAGGGCGTCGATTCCTGAATTGACGACCTTGTACAGGTCGTTTCTTAATAAGCGCCTTGTATAAGGGCATTCCTTATTTTTAAATCACGCCCAAGTAAAGGGCGTTTCTTGGCCTTGCCCTTTTTGGCGTTTGGAATTTGACGCCGTCAGGTGAGGGCGTCCTTTCTTTAGTCACGCCGTAGATAGAGGCGTTCCTTTTTAAATTAACGCCTTACTAAGAGGCGTTATTTGTATCTTGTTTTATTTCATCTATTTAACCCTCTTCTTATTATCTGTATTACTTCTGTAGTATATATATATTAATTCATTTCAAATATTCATTTATCAGGGTTGCTACACCCTCCCCCACTTAAAAAGAATTTGGTCCCCAAATTCAATATATATATGTAGAACATATACCTCTTAGAATAATTCGGGAAATCGTTTCTTCATAGATTCCTCGGTCTCCCACGTTGCTTCATGTTCAGAATTCTTGTTCCATTGCACCTTGAGCATGGGAATAACCTTATTCCTTAGAGCTCGTATTTCACGATCTAAGATCTTCATAGGCTTCTGTTCATATGTGAGATATTTCTGGAACACCAGATCTCCATGTTCAATAATATGCGATGGATCGTGCACATACTTCTTCAACATAGATATGTGAAACACATTATGCACGTCGGACAATTAAGGAGGCAACGCGATGCGATAAGCAACCTCGTCAACTCTTTCGAGTACCTCAAATGGTCCGATGAATCTTGGCGTAAGCTTGCCCTTAACACCAAATCTTCGTATGCCACGTCCAGGCGATATTTTAAGAAATACATGATCTCCAACCTGGAATTCAAGATCTCTTCTTCTTGTGTCAGCATAAGCCTTTTTCCTGGTCTGAGCAACATGCAATCTTTCCCTGATTACTTGTATCTTCTCAGTTGTATCCCTTACCATGTCTAGACCTAATAGTTGTTTCTCTCCAACTTCGTTCCAGCATAAGGGTGATCGGCAACTCCTTTCATATAAAGCTTCGAAAGGTGCCATTTGGATACTAGCTTGGTAGCTATTATTATATGCAAATTCCACTAGTGGCAAGTGATCGTGCCAGCTTCCTCCAAAGTCAATGATGCATGCTCTAAGCATATCTTCAACAACTTGGTTAGTTCTCTCGGTCTGACCATCCGTTTGAGGATGAAAAGCAGTACTAAAGTTGAGCCTTATTCCCAACGAATGTTGTAATCCCTTCCAAAAATGAGAAGTGAAACGGGGATCTCTGTCAGACACGATTGAGACAGGAATTCCATGTAACCTGACTATTTCCTTGATGTATAGTGCAGCTAGTACATCAATTGACCATCGGCTCTTTATTGGCAAGAAATGCGCCGATTTAGTTAAACGGTCAATAATAACCCATATTCCATCATGTCCTCCTTTTGATTTGGATAAACCCATGATGAAATCCATACCAATGTCCTCCCACTTCCACTTAGGAATATCTAGAGGATGTAGTTTTCCAGCAGGCTTTTGGTGTTCTGCCTTGACCTGTTGGCATGTGAGACAGCGAGATACATAGTCTGCTATTTCTCTTTTCATATTAGGCCACCAAAAGTTCTTCTTTACATCTTGATACATTTTGGTTGATCCTGGATGAATAGTGTACCTTGATCGGTGAGCTTCATCTAAGATCTTCTTCTTTAATTCTGGACAGTTTGGTATACAAGTTCTACCTTTGAATAATAATCTTCCATCAGAAGTTAGTTGAAAATCAGATTGTCCTTCTAATCTGCCTTTGATTTCCACTAATATAGGATCATCATCCTGAAGCGCTTGTATCTCAGATAATAAATCTGACTGTATGCTTACATGAGATAATGTGACAAATTTGGCTTCCTTGTCCAAGCTTATATTGAGCTCGGAGAATTGTTCTAGCAACCTCCATTCTTGTATCATACAATTGGCTATCATTGCTCTCGGCTTTCGACTAAGGGCATCAGCAACATAATTACCCTTTCCGGGATGGTATTGTATATTGAAGTCGAAGTCCTTGAGATATTCTAGCCAGCGTCTTTGTCTCATGTTTAGCTCCTTTTGTGAAGATAGATATTTGAGACTTTTGTGATCGGAGTATACAGTAAACTCCACTCCATATAAGTAGTGTCTCCATATCTTTAGGGCAAATACCACCGCGGCCAGTTCTAAGTCATGGACGGGGTAATTCTCCTCATGCTTCTTCAGTTGACGTGAAGAGTATGCTATGACCTTTCCTTGTTGCATTAGGACACATCCGAGGCCAATGCCAGAAGCATCTGTGTAGACCTCAAATTTCTCTCCTTCTATTGGTAGAGCTAACACCGGAGCTGTAGTGAGATGATCCTTGAGAGTTTGGAAACTTCTTTCACATTCCTCACTCCATTCATATCGGATCTCCTTACGAGTTAATCTTGTAAGTGGTACGGTGATCTTAGAGAAATCTTTGATGAATCACCGATAATAGCCTGCAAGACCTAAGAAACTTCTGATCTCGCTAGCATTGGTTGGTCTTCCCCAGTTTCTAACAGCTTCAACCTTTGATGGATCAACAGATAGACCATCCTTGGATATCACATGTCCGAGGAAAGTCACTTCTTCAAGCCAGAATTCACATTTGCTGAGCTTTGCATATAATTGATTTTCCCTCAATACTTGCAATGCGATCCTTAAATGCTCCTCATGTTCTTCCTTAGTTTTGGAATATATCAATATATCATCAATGAAAACCACCACAAATTGATCTAGATAAGGCCTGAATATGCTATTCATTAACTGCATAAAGGCAGCAGGGGCATTTGTTAGTCCAAAAGGCATAACAACAAATTCGTAATGGCCATACCTGCTTCTGAATGCAGTCTTATGAATATCATCATCCTTGATTCTTAATTGATGATATCCCGACCTGAGATCAATCTTGGAAAAATATTTGGATCCTGAAATCTGATCAAATAACTCATTGATTCTCGACAGTGGATACTTGTTCTTGATAGTGAGATGATTCAACTGTCGATAGTCGATGCACAATCTCATGGATCCGTCCTTCTTCTTCACAAATAAGACTGGTGCTCCCCACGGGGAAGTACTTGGTCTAATGAAACCTTTTCGAATTAGTTCCATCAACTGCTCCTTCAACTCTTTGAGTTCCGCAGGGGACATTCTATAGGGTGCCTTTGAAACTGGACCAGCACCAGGGACTAAGTCAATGGTGAAGGCCACTTCTCTTTGAGGGGGTAATCCCGGCAAATCTTCCGGAAATACGTCTGGAAATTCTTGCACTACCTGAATGTCTTCTATCTTGGTTTCCTTAGCTTCTTTAACAGTGACAAAAGCAAGGAAGGATACACATCCTTTCCTGACGAGCTTGCTTGCTCGAAGAGCCGAAATAAGAGGGGATTTGCTCCGACTCTTGGGGCGAGTAAAGACTAATTCTGGAAAATCTTTGAAAGCAATTTGGCTATTACGGCAATCAACCGTTGCCTGGTATTTGGATAACCAGTCCGCTCCCAGTATAACATCATACTCCTTTAGATCGAGGCATATGAGATCTATAGGTAAATTCCTACCTTGCACCATTACCTCACAGTTTTGGTAGTGATGAGTAATATCATTTTCACTTCCAAGAGGAGTAGTTAGAACTATTTTTATCCATTCTGGTTCTAACGGTAACGGGTCGGCAAACTTCTTAGAAATAAAGGAATGCGATGCACCCGTATCAAATAAGACATAAGCACTTTTGGAACAAACTGTTAATGTACCTTCTACCAGTTCACCTTCTTCTTCTGATTCGGTCTCCTGGATTGCATGAAGACGAGCATTCTTTGTCACCGGGCATTTACCGTCACCGGCTTGGTCATTCATTAATGGACAATCGGGAATCCGATGTTCGCGACTCCCACAACGGAGACAAACTCCTAATTTCCTCCAGCATTCTTCTGTCTTGTGACCAGCCTTGTCACAATGCTTGCACACTGTATTAGAAGGGGTAGTTGTGATAGAGAAAGGCTTGGTCTTTTTGAACTTATGGTCTTGAGAGGAAGAACCTCCATTATTGGGCCTCTTCTTGAAATTGGGTTTGAAAGAACCCGAACCCGTGACTTGTTCCTTCTTGTCTTTCCCACGGATCCTATCAGATAGTTCCGTGGCATCTTCAAGTAGTTGAGCTCGGCGCACTATTTCAGAATAAACTTGGATGTCCATAGGCACCAGTTGAGTAATATAGTGGGGCCTAAGCCCATTAAGAAATCTTCGGGCTTTCATCTTCTCCGTGCTAATAAGATGCTTAGCATATCTAGACAACCTGGAGAATTGAGCTTCATAATCTGCTAATGATAAAGATCGTTGCTTTAATGCAGCGAATTCTGCAGCCTTCTTTTCTTGGACTCGGTCCGAGAAATATTTAGCATTGAAGTATTCCACAAATTCTTCCCATGTTACTTGAGTAGGATCGATGGTTGCTTCAATAGACTCCCACCAGCATCTAGCATCTTTCCCTAACTGGAATGTAGCTAATAGAACTTTGTCCTGATCCGTGCATTGCATGACACGGAATATGCGTTCGGTTTCCCGAACCCAATGCTCGGCATCGTCCGGATCGATCGATCCCATAAACTTCGGGGGATTCATGTTCTTAAAGGTTTGGTGTAAGCTTCCAGCTCGTGGAGTACCGCCTTGTGCTACCTGTTGTAGCACTTGAGTCATCCCTTGGAGGGTACGCTGCATGTTGCGCCATTGAGCACGTTCGGCAGCCATTATCCTACATTTATAATAGCTACATTAGTATTATATCACTGTGATCTTATAAAAGACTCATTGACTCTTACCCCTTGGTTCTACCCAATCTCACTTGGTTAAACGTTCAACTTATCCTTGGACTTGGGTTTTCTTCCTAGGAATTGAATACCTTAGGCTCTGATACCACAAAAACTGTCACGCCCCGAGCGCGGAAGATACCCGGAGACGCGTGACGAGTTTATATCAATCATGTCAATCAGAGTGGTCGTGTATTCGACACAAAGGCAGAGATGCGCAAAATAACAAGATAACCCAATCCTTTATTTCATAATGGATAGACTATTACAAATCCAATACTCTGTTTAATAAAAAGGGAAAGAATACATATTTGACTCAAAAAACTATAGAAAAGACTAGATGACACTTGAGCAGCTCTATCACTTTCACTCTTGACCATTCCCATCCGATTGACTTCCATCGTCGTCGGACTTACCTGAAAAGTAAAAAGGGACAAACGGAATGAGCGAATGTTCAGTAGGAAATTATATCTCTAGTACTAGCAAGGGGTTTAAGTAATTACATCTTTCATGAATGCAATAAAGCTATGCATGCTCGCATAAAACGACAAGATAGAGAGAATGTAATATCAAGGAAATAAGATGAACAAATCATGAACTTTCAACAAGATAACAAGTTTATTCAAGATATTCAAGCAAGTACGTTTAACAAGTCATGTCAAGAACTTTGGCTATCATGTATCAAGCAAGTAAATTACCCTTTTTCGGGCCACGCAATTCATGTCAAGTCAAGTACGATTCAAGTACAAGATGTGTGTGGAATGTCCAATCAAGCAAGTCAAGTACTCGGTATAATGCCAGATACCTTATCATTTTAACTCCCATGGGCACAAGTACTTTCGAGTGCTCCTCCCAGGACCAGATCGGGCCCTATATGCGCAGGCATTTATCATGTATTTTGACATCCACTCTTGTTTATAGCCAACGTAGAATTTCAATAATCAAGCTTGTAGACACGTATGACAACTTTGATAGAATAGAGTCCAAAATATGACAAAGGACATAGAATGGCGATAATAACGGTATAATCACGATATCGATAAAAATCTAGGTAGAATATGGTTCCCTTAACTTGGGTACCATGACAAATCAGTATGGACATTCTTTATATAGAATTGAGGTCCACATGAACAGTATATCAAAGGTAAGATACCCTCATTCCTATCATAGAATTGAGGTTTTTACAAGAACGACATGATATGGCATGATATCATCATCCCATTAAGAATTTCTTATGATATACTCTTTGTATAATCATAAGGGCCGGTATACCATGTTTCTTTAGAGTGACATGGCAAAATAGTATAATGGGTTTTTAGGGTACAATCAGCTCAGTCGGCCTTGAGGGAATCCAAGGCTACGAGGAGTCTTACGGAGGTCTCTATGACTAACTCGCTAGTCCAAAGGAACGGAATGTCCAATGGAGAGCTTGTATGTCAATGAGAGTTGAGTGTGATCGATAAAACAACGTGAAAAGTGGGACTATACTCACGGAGTGGAGAATAGTGCCGATATATACGTATATGTATAATATGAAACCATCGGTTAACAGAATCAGGATAAAAATCAGTTTACAGAAAATAACGACTTAGGTCAAGTCATTTCTCAAGTAATTAACGCCTAACATAAGGGCGTTTACACGTGTTTCTATTTTGCAGAATTTTCATTAATTCAGTAATTTATCTAAAACGCGCCTTGGTCAGGGTCGTTTCTTCAAGATCTGACGACTACACCAGAAGGCGTCTTATTGTTTACATATTTGACAGAATATAATTAATTTTCAGGAATTATCAAAACGCGCCCTGGGCAGGGGCGTTACTATTTAATTCTATTTTTCAGAATATATAAATTTCAGGATTTTAACCGATACACGCCCTAGGAAGGGGCGTTATCTTTCAGATTCACGCCCTATGAGGGGGCGCTAATATGTGGAAAACGACTTTGGCCAAGTCGTTAATTCAAGTTCCTTCAGAAACTTTAAGGACAGTAATAATTTCATGATAACAGAGGAACGAATGTAATATCATGACAGTAAAGTTAGCAGGTTGAAGACATAGGATCATGCATATATTTATAATCATGATTTCTTAGATAATTAGTTCTTAAGATGGGTGATTAACGGTTTAAAGAAATTAACGCCTGAGTACGGGGCGTTAAACATGAAATTTACGACCTGGGAAGGGTCGTTTCATGTGAATTAGCACCCTTGATAGGGGCGTCTCTTTCAAAATATTACAGAAAACGCATGGAAACTATAATAACCGTATGCATGACATGCTTGTATATATATATCTTGCATTAATTTCATTTGGGCTACAGTAACTTGAGAAAACCTACCTTAATAACTGTCTGAAGCTGGACGAATGAAGGTGAAAAACTCTATTTGTTAACAGGGCCTTCTCGGAAGGAAGGAAGTTGAGTTTTGTCAACCCAATATCCACAGTAGCAAGGTCAGATGGAGTAACCGGTTGATGAAAAACAAACTCCCTACACATAAGACAAGATCAATACATGATCGTATAGTAGGAAACGATGAGGATTTAAGGAAGAAAGAACATCACCTGGTTCTTTCGTAGGAGCTTCTTAACCTGTAAGAAGGGATGAAGAATCGTTAATTCTTCATGTGCTACGTACATAAGAAAAGGGAACAGAACAAATAAGAAATAAGAAGAACTATTGGTTCTTCACGTACCTCTGCAGTCGATTGGTCAAATAGGTTTAGGTTTGGATCGAACGTATTATTTATAGGGTTTTGGAAATCCTATTAGAGTTAGTGTTCGTGTGAGGGTAATATATCCCTAATAGAGTCCTTACCCTTGTAGACACTTACTGGATTAGGTTAATCTTTCTCTGGATAAGCTCTGGTGTCGAACGGAACTCGAATGGAATTAACGACTTTGGTCAGGGCGTCGATTCCTGAATTGACGACCTTGTACAGGTCGTTTCTTAATAAGCGCCTTGTATAAGGGCGTTCCTTATTTTTAAATCACGCCCAAGTAAAGGGCGTTTCTTGGCCTTGCCCTTTTTGGCATTTGGAATTTGACGCCTTCAGGTGAGGGCGTCCTTTCTTTAGTCACGTCGTAGATAGAGGCGTTCCTTTTTAAATTAACGCCTTACTAAGAGGCGTTATTTGTATCTTGTTTTATTTCATCTATTTAACCCTCTTCTTATTATCTGTATTACTTCTGTAGTATATATATTTTAATTCATTTCAAATATTCATTTATCAGGGTTGCTACACCCTCCCCCACTTAAAAAGAATTTGGTCCCCAAATTCAATATATATATGTAGAACATATACCTCTTATAATAATTCGGGAAATCGTTTCTTCATAGATTCCTCGGTCTCCCACGTTGCTTCATGTTCAGAATTCTTGTTCCATTGCACCTTGAGCATGGGAATAACCTTATTCCTTAGAGCTCGTATTTCACGATCTAAGATCTTCATAGGCTTCTGTTCATATGTGAGATATTTCTGGATCACCAGATCTCCATGTTCAATAATATGCGATGGATCGTGCACATACTTCTTCAACATAGATATGTGAAACACATTATGCACGTCGGACAATTAAGGAGGCAACGCGATGCGATAAGCAACTACGTCAACTCTTTCGAGTACCTCAAATGGTCCGATGAATCTTGGCGTAAGCTTGCCCTTAACACCAAATCTTCGTATGCCACGTCCAGGCGATATTTTAAGAAATACATGATCTCCAACCTGGAATTCAAGATCTCTTCTTCTTGTGTCAGCATAAGCCTTTTTCCTGGTCTGAGCAACATGCAATCTTTCCCTGATTACTTGTATCTTCTCAGTTGTATCCCTTACCATGTCTGGACCTAATAGTTGTTTCTCTCCAACTTTGTTCCAGCATAAGGGTGATCGGCAACTCCTTCCATATAAAGCTTCGAAAGGTGCCATTTGGATACTATCTTGGTAGCTATTATTATATGCAAATTCCACTAGTGGCAAGTGATCGTGCCAGCTTCCTCCAAAGTCAATGATGCATGCTCTAAGCATATCTTCAACAACTTGGTTAGTTCTCTCGGTCTGACCATCCGTTTGAGGATGAAAAGCAGTACTAAAGTTGAGCCTTGTTCCCAACGAATGTTGTAATCCCTTCCAAAAATGAGAAGTGAAACGGGGATCTCTGTCAGACACGATTGAGACAGGAATTCCATGTAACCTGACTATTTCCTTGATCTATAGTGCAGCTAGTACATCAATTGACCATCGGCTCTTTATTGGCAAGAAATGCGCCGATTTAGTTAAACGGTCAATAATAACCCATATTCCATCATGTCCTCCTTTTGATTTGGATAAACCCATGATGAAATCCATACCAATGTCCTCCCACTTCCACTTAGGAATATCTAGATGATGTAGTTTTCCAGCAGGCTTTTGGTGTTCTGCCTTGACCTGTTGGCATGTGAGACAGCGAGATACATAGTCTGCTATTTCTCTTTTCATATTAGGCCACCAAAAGTTCTTCTTTACATCTTGATACATTTTGGTTGATCCTGGATGAATAGTGTACCTTGATCGGTGAGCTTCATCTAAGATCTTCTTCTTTAATTCTGGACAGTTTGGTATACAAGTTCTACCTTTGAATAATAATCTTCCATCAGAAGTTAGTTGAAAATCAGATTGTCCTTCTAATCTGCCTTTGATTTCCACTAATATAGGATCATCATCCTGAAGCGCTTGTATCTCAGATAATAAATCTGACTGTATGCTTACATGAGATAATGTGACAAATTTGGCTTCCTTGTCCAAGCTTATATTGAGCTCGGAGAATTGTTCTAGCAACCTCCATTCTTGTATCATACAATTGGCTATCATTGCTCTCGGCTTTCGACTAAGGGCATCAGCAACATAATTACCCTTTCCGGGATGGTATTGTATATTGAAGTCGAAGTCCTTGAGATATTCTAGCCAGCGTCTTTGTCTCATGTTTAGCTCCTTTTGTGAAGATAGATATTTGAGACTTTTGTGATCGGAGTATACAGTAAACTCCACTCCATATAAGTAGTGTCTCCATATCTTTAGGGCAAATACCACCGCGGCCAGTTCTAAGTCATGGACGGGGTAATTCTCCTCATGCTTCTTCAGTTGACGTGAAGAGTATGCTATGACCTTTCCTTGTTGCATTAGGACACATCCGAGGCCAATGCCAGAAGCATCTGTGTAGACCTCAAATTTCTCTCCTTCTATTGGTAGAGCTAACACCGGAGCTGTAGTGAGATGATCCTGGAGAGTTTGGAAACTTCTTTCACATTCCTCACTCCATTCATATCGGATCTCCTTACGAGTTAATCTTGTAAGTGGTACGGCGATCTTAGAGAAACCTTTGATGAATCGCCGATAATAGCCTGCAAGACCTAAGAAAATTCTGATCTCGCTAGCATTGGTTGGTCTTCCCCAGTTTCTAACAGCTTCAACCTTTGATGGATCAACAGATAGACCACCCTTGGATATCACATGTCCGAGGAAAGTCACTTCTTCAAGCCAGAATTCACATTTGCTGAGCTTTGCATATAATTGATTTTCCCTCAATACTTGTAATGCGATCCTTAAATGCTCCTCATATTCTTCCTTAGTTTTGGAATATATCAATATATCATCAATGAAAACCACCACAAATTGATCTAGATAAGGCCTGAATATGCTATTCATTAACTGCATAAAGGCAGCAGGGGCATTTGTTAGTCCAAAAGGCATAACAACAAATTCGTAATGGCCATACCTGCTTCTGAATGCAGTCTTATGAATGTCATCATCCTTGATTCTTAATTGATAATATCCCGACCTGAGATCAATCTTGGAAAAATATTTGGATCCTGAAATCTGATCAAATAACTCATCGATTCTTGGCAGTGGATACTTGTTCTTGATAGTGAGATGATTCAACTGTCGATAGTCGATGCACAATCTCATGGATCCGTCCTTCTTCTTCACAAATAAGACTGGTGCTCCCCACGGGGAAGTACTTGGTCTAATGAACCCTTTTCGAATTAGTTCTATCAACTGCTCCTTCAACTCTTTGAGTTCTGCAGGGGACATTCTATAGGGTGCCTTTGAAACTGGACCAGCACCAGGGACTAAGTCAATGGTGAAGGCCACTTCTCTTTGAGGGGGTAATCCCGGCAAATCTTCCGGAAATACGTCTGAAATTCTTGCACTACCTGAATGTCTTCTATCTTGGTTTCCTTAGCTTCTTTAACAGTGACAAAAGCAAGGAAGGATACACATCCTTTCCTGACGAGCTTGCTTGCTCGAAGAGCCGAAATAAGAGGGGATTTGCTCCGACTCTTGGGGCGAGTAAAGACTAATTCTGGAAAATCTTTGAAAGCAATTTGGCTATTGCGGCAATCAACCGTTGCCTGGTATTTGGATAACCAGTCCGCTCCCAGTATAACATCATACTCCTTTAGATCGAGGCATATGAGATCTATAGGTAAATTCCTACCTTGAACCATTACCTCACAGTTTTGGTAGTGATGAGTAATATCATTTTCACTTCCAAGAGGAGTAGTTAGAACTATTTTTATCCATTCTGGTTCTAACGGTAACGGGTCGGCAAACTTCTTAGAAATAAAGGAATGCGATGCACCCGTATCAAATAAGACATAAGCACTTTTGGAACAAACTGTTAATGTACCTTCTACCAGTCCACCTTCTTCTTCTGGTTCGGTCTCCTGGATTGCATGAAGACGAGCATTCTTTGTCACCGGGCGTTTACCGTCACCGGCTTGGTCATTCATTAATGGACAATCGGGAATCCGATGTTCGCGACTCCCACAACGGAGACAAGCTCCTAATTTCCTCCAGCATTCTTCTGTCTTGTGACCAGCCTTGTCACAATGCTTGCACACTGTATTAGAAGGGGTAGTTGTGATAGAGAAAGGCTTGGTCTTTTTGAACTTATGGTCTTGAGAGGAAGAACCTCCATTATTGGGCCTCTTCTTGAAATTGGGTTTGAAAGAACCCGAACCTGTGACTTGTTCCTTCTTGTCTTTCCCACGGATCCTATCAGATAGTTCCGTGGCATCTTCAAGTAGTTGAGCTCGGCGCACTATTTCAGAATAAACTTGGATGTCCATAGGCGCCAGTTGAGTAATATAGTGGGGCCTAAGCCCATTAAGAAATCTTCGGGCTTTCATCTTCTCCGTGCTAATAAGATGCTTAGCATATCTAGACAACCTGGAGAACTGAGCTTCATAATCTGCTAATGATAAAGATCGTTGCTTTAATGCAGCGAATTCTGCAGCCTTCTTTTCTTGGACTCGGTCCGAGAAATATTTAGCATTGAAGTATTCCACAAATTCTTCCCATGTTACTTGAGTAGGATCGATGGTTGCTTCAATAGACTCCCACCAGCATCTAGCATCTTTCTCTAACTGGAATGTAGCTAATAGAACCTTGTCCTGATCCGTGCATTGCATGACACGGAATATGCGTTCGGTTTCCCGAACCCAATGCTCGGCATCATCCGGATCGGTCGATCCCATAAACTTCGGGGGATTCATGTTCTTAAAGGCTTGATGTAAGCTTCCAGCTCGTGGAGTACCACCTTGTGCTACATGTTGTAGCACTTGAGTCATCCCTTGGAGGGTACGCTGCATGTTGCGCCATTGAGCACGTTTGGCAGCCATTATCCTACATTTATAATAGCTACGTTAGTATTATATCACTGTGATCTTATTAAAAGACTCATTGACTCTTACCCCTTGGTTCTACCCAATCTCACTTGGTTAAACGTTCAACTTATCCTTGGACTTGGGTTTTTCCTAGGAATTGAATACCTTAGGCTCTGATACCACAAAAACTGTCACGCCCCGAGCGCGGAAGATACCCGGAGACGCGTGACGAGTTTATATCAATCATGTCAATCAGAGTGGTCGTGTATTCGACACAAAGACAGAGATGCGCAAAATAGCAAGATAACCCAATCCTTTATTTCATAATGGATAGACTATTACAAATCCAATACTCTATTTAATAAAAAGGAAAAGAATACATATTTGACTCAAGAAACTATAGAAAAGACTAGATGACACTTGAGCAGCTCTATCACTTTCACTCTTGACCATTCCCATCCGATTGACTTCCATCGTCGTCGGACTTACCTGAAAAGTAAAAAGGGACAAACGGAATGAGCGAACGCTCAGTAGGAAATTATATCTCAAGTACTAGCAAGGGGTTTAAGTAATTACATCTTTCATGAATGCAATAAAGCTATGCATGCTCGCATAAAACGACAAGATAGAGAGAATGTAATATCAAGGAAATAAGATGAACAAATCATGAACTTTCAACAAGATAACAAGTTTATTCAAGATATTCAAGCAAGTACGTTTAACAAGTCATGTCAAGAACTTTGGCTATCATGTATCAAGCAAGTAAATTACCCTTTTTCGGGCCACGCAATTCATGTCAAGTCAAGTACGATTCAAGTACAAGATGTGTGTGGAATGTCCAATCAAGCAAGTCAAGTACTCGGTATAATGCCAGATACCTTATCATTTTAACTCCCATGGGCACAAGTACTTTCGGGTGCTCCTCCCAGGACCAGATCGGGCCCTATATGCGCAGGCATTTATCATGTATTTTGACATCCACTCTTGTTTATAGCCAACGTAGAATTTCAATAATCAAGCTTGTAGACACGTATGACAACTTTGATAGAATAGAGTCCAAAATATGACAAAGGACATAGAATGGCGATAATAACGGTATAATCACGATATCGATAAAAATCTAGGTAGAATATGGTTCCCTTAACTTGGGTACCATGAGAAATCAGTATGGACATTCTTTATATAGAATTGAGGTCCACATGAACAGTATATCAAAGGTAAGATACCCTCATTCCTATCATAGAATTGAGATTTTACAAGAACGACATGATATGGCATGATATCATCATCCCATTAAGAATTTCTTATGATATACTCTTTGTATAATCATAAGGGCCGGTATACCATGTTTCTTTAGAGTGACATGGCAAAATAGTATAATGGGTTTTTAGGGTACAACCAGCTCAGTCGGCCTTGAGGGAATCCAAGGCTACGAGGAGTCTTACGGAGGTCTCTATGACTAACTCGCTAGTCCAAAGGAACAGAATATCCAATGGAGAGCTTGTATGTCAATGAGAGTTGAGTGTGATCGATAAAACAACGTGAAAAGTGGGACTATACTCACGGAGTGGAGAATAGTGCCGATATATACGTATATGTATAATATGAAACCATCGGTTAACAGAATCAGGATAAAAATCAGTTTACAGAAAATAACGACTTAGGTCAAGTCGTTTCTCAAGTAATTAACACCTAACATAAGGGCGTTTACACGTGTTTCCATTTTGTAGAATTTTCATTAATTCAGTAATTTATCTAAAACGCGCCTTGGTCAGGGTCGTTTCTTCAAGATCTGACGACTACACCCGAAGGCGTCTTATTGTTTACATATTTGACAGAATATAATTAATTTTCAGGAATTATCAAAACGCGCCCTGGGCAGGAGCGTTACTATTTAATTCTATTTTTCAGAATATATAAATTTCAGGATTTTAACCGATACACGCCCTAGGAAGGGGCGTTATCTTTCAGATTCACGCCCTATGAGGGGGCGCTAATATGTGGAAAATGACTTTGTCCAAGTCGTTAATTCAAGTTCCTTCAGAAACTTTAAGGACAGTAATAATTTCAGGATAACAGAGGAACGAATGTAATATCATGACAGTAAAGTTAGTAGGTTGAAGACATAGGATCATGCATATATTTATAATCATGATTTCTTAGATAATCAGTTCTTAAGATGGGTGATTAACGGTTTAAAGAAATTAACGCCTGAGTACGGGGCGTTAAACATGAAATTTACGACCTGGGAAGGGTCGTTTCATGTGAATTAGCGCCCTTGACAGGGGCGTCTCTTTCAAAATATTGCAGAAAACGCATGGAAACTATAATAACCGTATGCATGACATGCTTGTATATATATATCTTGCATTAATTTCATTTGGGCTACAGTAACTTGAGAAAACCTACCTTAATAGCTGTCTGAAGCTGGACGAATGAAGGTGAAAAACTCTATTTGTTAACAGGGCCTTCTCGGAAGGAAGGAAGTTGAGTTTTGTCAACCCAATATCCACAGTAGCAAGGTCAGATGGAGTAACCGGTTGATGAAAAACAAACTCCCTACACATAAGACAAGATCAATACATGATTGTATAGTAGGAAACGATGAGGATTTAAGGAAGAAAGAACATCACCTGGTTCTTTCGTAGGAGCTTCTTAACCTGTAAGAAGGGATGAAGAATCGTTAATTCTTCATGTGCTATGTACATAAGAAAAGGGAACATAACAAATAAGAAATAAGAAGAACTATTGGTTCTTCACGTACCTCTGCAGTCGATTGGTCAAATAGGTTTAGGTTTGGATCGAACATATTATTTATAGCGTTATGGAAATCCTATTAGAGTTAGTGTTCTTGTGAGGGTAATATATCCCTAATAGAGTCCTTACCCTAGTAGACACTTACTGGATTAGGTTAATCTTTCCCTGGATAAGCTCTGGTGTCGAACGGAACTCGAATGGAATTAACGACTTTGGTCAGGGCGTCGATTCCTGAATTGACGACCTTGTACAGGTCGTTTCTTAATAAGCGCCGTGTATAAGGGCGTTCCTTATTTTTAAATCACGCCCAAGTAAAGGGCGTTTCTTGGCCTTGCCCTTTTTGGCGTTTGGAATTTGACGCCGTCAGGTGAGGGCGTCCTTTCTTTAGTCACGCCGTAGATAGAGGCGTTCCTTTTTAAATTAACGCCTTACTAAGAGGCGTTATTTGTATCTTGTTTTATTTCATCTATTTAACCCTCTTCTTATTATCTGTATTACTTCTGTAGTATATATATTTTAATTCATTTCAAATATTCATTTATCAGGGTTGCTACACGTTTCTTCCTTGTAGCATGCCCTTCTTAGGCCGCTACAGTCCGTGTGTATTAGGTCAATGGTTTAGGGCGGTTTGTGTGGCGGTTCATTCTTTGACCGCCTTAGTTCGTGTAGCGCGTCTATATTAGACCGCTATGGTGGTTTAACTGGATAAGGCGGTTCGAGGGTTGACTCAGTGTAGCGGCCATATCTTTGACCGCCACTGTCATCTCGCGGCCTAGTGTAAGACCGCCAGAGTCTTTACCTCTGTGTGTGTAACGACTTCTTCCTTGACTGCTTGTGTTGCTTAGCCGCCGAGTGATGTACTGCTTGCGTCCCAGAGGATGGTTTACCGGTATTTTGGTTTTCGATTGTCTTGGCTTGACCTTATGGTTTGCCCGTTGTCCTGTGAGTGTCTCCCGACATCCTATGAGGGCTATGACCGTGTATAAGGTAGCCAAGAGTGTTTTATTTTGAGTAGTGTTTCTGTACTGCTTCTGAGTCATCATTAGGTTCCGGTCAACCTGGTGTGACCCAGTGGTTGACAGGTGACCTTGTGTGTGTCTCGACTATTCTGCGTAGATCGAGACAATGGTTCTGGATGCCTAGAGGTATCTTCTTACCTCGGTTTACGTATCCAGGTGCTTTGAGGCTCTTGGTGATTCCTCAAGTCTCCGTGAGTCATTTCTCCCGGACGTGTTGGTTTCTCTGCCTTAGGATTAGACCGATTGGCGGCCTGTACCGCTTGTACGATGATCTTGACTCCGAGTCGTGAGGCTCAAGGATCGTTGTGTTGATAGGTCTAGTTGCCCTGTCCTGAGTTAGTTGATAGTTGGTATACTGCTTGGTGCTTTGTAGTACGTGCGACAATGCTTTCTTAGCTTGTTTGTACTGCAGCACTCGTGTTTCAGAGTCTCTGTGTCTAGTGAGCCTCCACTAGTCGTAGCCTCACGACCTCGAGTGTCGGCCCACCTGGGAGTGGTGGTGGGGTAGTTCCCGATATACGATTTTTAAGCTAGTTTTCGTGGGCCCCTGCTTAACGGTGTGTCCTACTGGGGGGAAACTAGCTAGAGGTCTGGCTCTAGGCAAGAGTCGGTGTGTGCACACGTGGTCAGGGGCGTTTGGACTGGCGTCGACGTGCGTGACCCTGGCTAGTCACTCGTTACTGTAGTTCCTGTTCTGGTTCTGTGTGTATCTCAGTCTCCGTTGTTCTCGGCGTCCGTAGCGAGATACTTGTGGCGCAGTATAAGACGTCAGTGGACGCATCTGGTTGTTCTTCTAGTGAGGAGGTGCTCCCGTCACTTAGCATGTGACTCTCGTGTTTCTCGTACGTCGTGACCTCTCTGGGTTAGTCTTTTCTTGGCCTTACCCGAGGTCAGCGTTGTGTGGTATGCATGACAATCTAGTCGTGTATGCATTTGCGCTTAGGGAGCATACACGACAATCTAGTCGTGTAGGCTTTAGTGTGTTCTGTGTTCGTCTAGGTCTCTTCTAGGCCTTTTTATCTCTTTTCGTGAGTTTTAGCTTAGGCCTGGTGTCGTATCGACGGATCGGTAACCCCTGACTTTGTCAGATCAGGGTTCACCTTTCTGTCGTTGTCTGGAGTAGCTTAGGGAGACGAGTTTCTCTCGGTGGCCGTGTTCCGTTCCTTGCGGCTTCGCTTTTCCCTTTTCTTTTAGCTGTTTCTACTCCTACTGTCCCTGTTTTCTTTTATAGCTTTCTAGTTGTAGTTTAACTTTTCCTACTTTACTACTGCTGCTATTTTTGGTTGTTGTTTCCGTGTTACTGTGTTATTTTTCAATGAGGATCCGCGTGACCCCTACTGAGCCAGTGACACGAGGCTCACCCTTACTTTTCAGGTGCGGCGCTCTTCTTCCTTCTTGGTTCCTGGTGCGGCGTGTTCATAGTTGCCAGCGGTACCTGCGTCGGGCTTCCCCTGACCTTAGTGTACGTCTTTCTTTCTGTTGGACTGTACTTGTACTTGTCTTTCCTTTGGACTGGACTTTGGTATAATTGTTAGTTTTAAACTGTTAATTAAAAAGTAATTTTATTTCTGCTACTTTAGCAAACCTGATTAATGAAATTTAATTGCTTACTGTTATATCTGCGACTTCAATTTACTACACGACAATCCTTTTATCCCTTCGGAGCTTTACAGCTCTTGAGAGGCTTCACGGGTTCCAAGTGGTATCGGGTCTACTCGGTAGTCCTATCGGGTATATCTGATATCCGGAGTTCGAGTCGTCACAGGTGGTATCAGAGCGTTGTTGTGTGAAGTATATGGGAATCCGAGATATACAGTGTCCAGAGTCCTGAAAGTCCAGTACAGTTTTTCACTGGCTTAGGTTTCGTGATTCCTTGTCACTTTGTTTTCCGTAAGTGATCTTGTGCGTGCTGTGTTGGCACTATGCGAGATGGGTTTTGCTCTCGTCAGGATGTGACGGGACGTTCCCTTTCGTTGTGATGCTTGTTTCAATCGTGTTGTACTCGGCAGAGTTCGTCGATAGGCTTGAATTTGCAGTACTATGTTCGAGATTTTTTTCGTGGTTTGTTCAGGTGGCTGGTAACTTTTAGAGTTGGTGTGATGGCCGTACACATTCTTACGTTGTTTTGGTCGTCCCAGCTTAAGTCTGTGCAGCTCCTGAGGTGTTTCGCTTCTGTTGAAGTGGTCGATTAGATTCCTTGTTTGAGAAGATGCTCGAGTGAACCTAGGATTTCCCTTCCTGGTGAGCTTTTGTTAGTCGAGCTTGATGCTTCTCACCCTGTTGGGTGGAGTCTCTTTGAGGTAAGCCTTGGAAGTGCTGTCTTAGTGAGACCTTTGTCCTGTGTCTACTTAAGTGTGGACAGTATTTATTCTGAGCCTGATCTGTTCTTTGTTCTGCGGTTGCTTGGCTTTGGACCTAATCTTTGTGTTGAGAGCCATTGTGCACCATGTTCGTCGTGCCGTGTCTAGCGGCCGATGTGTTTGTGAAGGTTCATTTATTCTTCTAGGACATAATGGTAAGCTGAGCTTAGCCTTTCTTTGTGCTTTGTGCTGAAGCTAGTGCTCTTCTTGATTTGCACTTTGGCGACTTGTGATCGATTGTTGGCATGATCAGTACTCGTGGCGTGCTATATTACGATTTTTATGAATTGCGATGACGCCGAGTGTGTGCTGAGATGTGGATACCGAGGTATTTCTGATGCATGTGTGCGTTGTTTGAGTGCGCAGCGGAAGCGTGTGGGTTGATACCCACAGGTCGAGGATCGTTGGTTGTAAGATTCTGGCTGGTCGAGAGATTTGTTTTTCTCGATGTGACTTCGTCTTGGCTTCCTGTGCCTTGATGTTGTCTGTTGCCGTGCCGTTGTTATTGGAGGCCTTCTGATGTTGGTACTGGCATTTGTGAGTATTGGGGAATCTGTCGGCATTTTTGCTGGTTGAGTACCCTCTGCTCTGTAATTCTTTCTTGGGTGTTGTGCACTCGGGACGTGATCGTGGTTCTTGAGATGCGTTTCCTGAGATTATTGTTCTCGTTGTCGTGGGTCTTTTCTTGGTGAGCTGCTCGTTGCATGACTAGTCCATTATAGTCGTGTGTTCAGCTGTTATTGTGCCTTGATATGACCCAGCTTGTAGTTGTGTTCCATGGTTCTGTGTTCAGTACGGAGTCGGGATTCTGCAAGTGCGGCTGCTGTCATTATCGTTTTGTCATTGTTTCCCGGTGATTCTTTCTTAGCATCATGTGGACCATGACCTTGTATGTTAGTTGTGTTGTACTCTTCTCTCCTAGTAGAGTTAGCATGCGACTCAATCAGATGTAATATCTGAGTGAGGACTGACTTGATTGTGTTTGTGGTCCGGTGCTGTCGTTGGCGTCCTGTGTGCCAAGTTTCGTGGTTGCCTTTGGCACTAGAGCCGATATGTTGAGGGTCAGCTGAGAGGACTATGCTTCCTTGTTTAAGCTGATGCTTGTCGTATCTATCGTTTTGTTTTCCCGATATCTGTCGTCATGACATGGGTCGTGTCTCCTTTCCTGTGAGACGTAAACGACGTTGCCTTGTTTCGGAGGTGTCAGACTTGTGTCCATTTGTGTTTCATGGTCGTTCTGTGGATCGATTTGCCTTGAGATCCAGAGCGTGTGCTTGTGATGATGGTCTCGCGGTGTTCCTCTGAATTGTGTTTTTCGAGATTCGTGCTATTTCAAGTTGTGTCTTGGGGTTTGTTCGTCCCTGCTTCTTCTTGTTCGTTCCTTAAATTTCGAGGATGAAATTTCTTGAAGGAGGGGAGGTTGTAATACCCTGGATTCCACTACTAGAAAAGGCGGGATTAGAGACGGATTTTTCAGATGGAATTTATCCGTCTGAATATAAGTCTGAAATTACAGACGGATGAAAACTATGCGACGGATATGTTTATCGTCTGAATATAAGTCTGAAATTACAGACGGTAATAAATTCCGTCTGAAATCAGTCTGTAATTTCAGACAGAAAAATTTTTCGTTTGAAATCCGTCTGAGACGGTCTTTTCCCCCCTCGAGAAACCCTTCCCCCCTTCCCTCCATCTCCCTCTCACTCTTTTCCCCCCTTCCCAGTCACCAGAGCTCGCAGTCCCCGCCATTCCCACGCCATCCTCGCCGTCGCCGGAGCTCGCTCTCCCTGCCAGTCTCGCGCCATCCTCGCCGTCGCCGGAGCTCGCTCTCCCTGCCAGTCCCGCACTATCCTCACCGTCGCGCGCCGGAGCTTGTTGTCCCCGCCGTAGCCCTCGTCGCCGGAGCTCGCTCTCCCCACCAGTCTCGCACCATCCTCACCGTCGACCTCGTCGATCCACGCTGTCCTCGTCGTCGCCCTCGTCGGTCCAGTAAGTCCTCTCCCTCTCTCTCTCCCCCTCCCCCTCCCCCTCTCCCTCTCACTATCGGCCAGAGGTCATCGGCCATCGGTCATGGTGCTATTGTCTTTTTTTTTCATCCTGGAGGGGTTCCGGTGAGGGGGGTTTTGGTGGCAGGGGGTGGCGGGGGAGGTTGGTCTGGGAGGGGGCAGCAAGGGGGGGGGGGGGTGGAGCTCGGTGGGATGGGGAGCTCGTTGGGAGGGGAGAGGGGCATCCGAGAGGGTTCCCGTGGGGGGAGGGGAGCTCAGTGGGAGCAGGAGGGGGGGAGCTCTGTGGGAGGGGGGTGGAGCTTGGTGGGACGGGGAGCTCGGTGGGAGGGGGAGGGGCATCCGAGAGGGTTCCAGTGGGGGGGGAGCTCGGTGGGAGGAGGGAGGGGCATCCGAGAGGGTTCCAGTGGGGGGGGAGCTCTGTGGGAGGGGGGGTGGGAGGGGGGGAGCTCTGTGGGAGGGGGGTGGAGCTTGGTGGGATGGGGAGCTCGGTGGGAGGGGGGAGGGGCATCCGAGAGGGTTCCAGTGGGGAGGGAGCTCAGTGGAGGAGGGCGGGTGGGAGGGGGGGAGGAGGGGGAGCTTTGTGGGAGGGGGGTGTCATGTCTCGAGTGGCTCGACAGGCCGAGTCGCAGACCGTTGAACCAGCTCGGAAGCTATAACTCAGTTCTGAGCGGGGTTAGTTAAATTAGTTATCCCTGTTGCATTTTATTAGTTAGTGGCTGATGGATTAGTTGTTAGTTAGTGGTTGATGGATTAGCTGGAGTCATGTCTAATCGGATGCAATCTTTGGAGTCCAACTTCGAGAAATTTGAATCCCAAAATTCTCTGTCTGATGTGGCTGATATTCCTGGTTCTTTTCGCCATAAGTTGCACGAGTTCCCTAAATTTGATGGGAGTTCTGACCCAGCTGAATGGCGATTCAAAGCTAATCGCTATTTTTACTGTAATAATGTTCCGGATGCGCAACGAGTTACTATAGCATCTTATTATTTGGATGGAGAGGCCTTACAGTGGTTTTGGCATTTCTCTAGCTCTAAAGAATCTGTTTCTTGGCATGAGTTTTTAGCTGGGTTAGAGTCATGGTTTGGTGCAGTTTCTTCTGTGGATTCTCATGGGCAACTGAGTAAACTCAGACAAGTGGGTACAGTAGCTACGTATCAACGGCAATTTAAGACCATGTGCAATAGAATAACTGGACTTTCTGAGAAGCATTTGCTGGGTGTTTTTCTGAGTGGTTTACGAGAGGATCTTGCCTGTGAAGTTCGCTCCTTCATGCCCCATTCCCTATCACATGCTATGGAGTTGGCAAGAATTCAAGAATAAATGTTTACTGCCAGACGCCGAGCTTCACCACACTTTATCTTTTCAGCACCTCAGACACTGAAACCTTTTACTCCAAACTCTCAACCAGCATTCTCCTCTAAAGGAGTAAACCCACCAGTTAAAAAGTTATCTACACAACAGTTGCAGGAACGAAAGGCTAAAGGCCTATGTTATAATTGTGATGATAAATGGCTTCCAGGCCACACATGCCAACCTCATAAACTTTTTTTACTGCATCTTATTCCGGATGATAGTGATTTTGCTCCTTCAGACAGTGTGGATCCGGAACCCTTCATGGAATTCTCTCCTGACATACAACCCTCTCTGTCAGCTCAATATGTTACTCACTTAGCATCACCGGGCACATTGAAAGTATTAGGGAAAATGGGTACCATGTCTGTCCTGGTTTTGATTGACAATGGGAGCACCCATAATTTTTTGGACCCCCATGTTTTAAAGATGTTGGGATTATCTGTGACAAACTTTGATTCCCACCCTGTCAAAATAGCTGCGGGTCTCCAAATCTCTTCACAGGGTTGGTGTCCTGGAGTTACCCTTAAGATGCCTGGCATGTCATTTACTTTAGACTTTTTAATTCTTCCTCTTGGCAGTGTTGATGTGGTCTTGGGGAATACTTGGCTCTAGTTACTTGGAGATATAACCCTAAACGTTTCTCAAATGTCCATGAAGTTTTCCTTGAATGGTCAGGATTTCATATTACAAGGGCTTCCTAACCCTTCCACAAGTATTGTTTCTGCTAAAACAATATATGTTGACCTTCCTAAATCCCAAAGCATCTATTCTTTACACTTGTTTTCCTTGGAAGCTTCGGATATTTCATCTACTTCTTGTGGGTTTACTGGGACTTCTTATTCTCTAGACATTTCTAGCATTCTAGAACAGTATTCAGCAGTTTTTTCTGAACCTCATGGCTTACCCCCATCTAGACCTTATGACCATCGGATTCAACTACTAGATGAAACAAAGCCAGTTTGTCAACCTTCTTATAGACATTCACCTCTACAGAAGACAGTTATTGAGCATCAAGTCAAGGACCTACTCTCCCTCTCTCATGTGCAATCAAGCACATGCCCTTTTTCTGCTCCAGTGTTATTAGTTCAGAAAAGGGATGGCTCATGGAGAATGTGTGTAGACTACCGAGCTCTGAATCAAAACACTGTTAAAGACAAATATCCCATACCCTTAGTAGATGATTTGTTGGATGAATTACATGGGTCCAAGTACTTTTCCAAGCTGGATTTGAGATCGGGTTATCATCAAATTAGAATGCATCCTGATGATGTTTACAAAACTGCCTTTAAAACACATGAGGGACACTATGAGTTTTTAGTCCTACCATTTGGGCTTACAAATGCACCCTCTACCTTTCAGAACTTGATGAATGACATATTCAAAGGCTGTATGAGGAAGTCTGTCTTGGTTTTCTTTGATGATATCTTAGTTTACAATGTTGACTGGGACCTCCATTTAGTGCACTTGCGACAGGTTCTGCAGATCCTAGCAGACAACCAATTGTATGCTAAAATGTCCAAATGTGTGTTTGGGGTCAGAGAAATTGAGAATCTTGGCCACATTATTTCAGAAAAAGGGGTTGCTATGGACATGTCTAAACTACAAGCCATTTCTACTTGGCCTGTACCCCGGTCCGTGAGGGCTTTGAGAGGATTCTTAGGGCTTACAGGATACTACAGAAAATTTATTAAAAACTATGGTCTTATTGCTGCACCTCTGACCAGTCTTCTTAAGAAGGACAGTTATAGTTGGAGCCCATCTTCTCATCAAGCCTTCTTACAGCTTAAAGAGGCTATGTCAACTGCCCCAGTTCTTGCCTTGCCTGATTTTTCAGAAACTTTTGTAGTCGAGTGTGATGCTAGTGGAACTGGCATGGGAGCAATTCTCATGCAAAAAGGCCGTCCTACCATTCTTGAGGCCGTAGATGCTCCACTGAGGCTGAAAGTGATCCCATTTGAACCTTGTCTTATGATGATAAGAAGATATAGAGAAATGGAATGACCACATATCTTAAGTAGTACATATATACAAAGATGTGGATAAATGCAAAGAAATCAGAATTCTCTATAGCAATAGGTAAATACCCAAAAAATTCGTTTTGTGATTTAAAACTTTGTGAATTTTAATAGCATGTAAATATATTTTTAAATCTGATTTTAATAGAAATTTGATGTTAATTTGACTAAAAAATGTAGATTGTTTAGCTTCGATGTTCTTCATTTGAAAAATTTTGTAATTTGGGTGTTATTTAATTTGATATGTGCATAATGATAATTGCGTTGTTATTTAATTTTATGTTATATAAATGTATGGGGTATTCCATGTGAGCTGAGGTGCGTGGGTGCGACCTAACATTACACGCACCTCAGGAGAGCGCGTTAAAACCGTGTCAATGTGCCTTCCCGTTCAAGACTTTGGGATTGATGTGTATGTTCTCATTTGTTTATGAGAATGTATATATCTACCTCAAAGTCTTGAATTATCCCGTTTGGACAGTCTGTGAATGTTTGATCGCACTTAGGCAGTCATTTACTATATGTGTTTGTATGGTTTGTTGAGAATTTCGGTTGCGTCTCCTCAGTCTTCTCTGATATACTATTATTGATTTTGAGTGTTTTCTTAACCACTTACTTGTAAGTGTTTAAGAAAATTTCAAAATCAATAAATATATTTGGTATATCGGAGAAGTGTGGGGAGATGCTGCCGAAATTTTCAGCAAATCGTGCAGCACATATAGTAAGTGATTGTGCGATCAAACCTTCATGGATGGGTTAAAAAGTGATAATCTAATCAATATTCCTCTTCCAACTGCAAATGGTCTATGATGAACGATGTGAGGAAAGGGTCCGGTGTAATATTATGAGTAATGATTTGAAAGTTAGGATGTGTATTGTCATTTATTGGGTGCAGGCAAAATGTCGATAGATCGTTCATGGATGTATCGTAGAATAGTTGACCGGGTGGTGTCAGATGACTTTAAGCTTGGTGTTGAGAGTTTCATTCAATTTGCATTGGGGAATCTAAATGCAACAATAGATCGTGACGGTCACATTCGATGCCCTTGTTCAAGTTGTAGAAACTTGAGGTGGTGTTCAACATGGGATGTGCAACATCATTTATACACGAAAGGGTTCGTGGATGGTTATACGAATTGGACGTGTCATGGTGAGCAATTCTTGAGGTATGAGCCCGACAATATTACAGGCACAAGTGGGTACATGGATATGGTTGTAGATGCTGCTGGTCCTAGTTTTAATATTCACGATGAAGTGCCGAATAAGACAGCCGGAAGATTTTATGAACTACTTAGGGATGCTGATGAGCCGCTGTGGGATGATTGTGAAAAGCACACTCGATTGTCTACAGTGTCACAGTTGTTGAACTTGAAATCTGAATTTCACATCAGTGAGACTTGTTTTGACCGTCTCCTCCTCTTGATCAAGAGTATGTTGCCTCGAGACGAGAAGTTGCCAGAAACTTTTTACCGTGCAAAAAAGATGGTCAATGACTTAGGACTTGGATATGTGAAAATAGATGCATGTCCGAATCATTGTATGTTATATTACAAAGATGATGCAGATAAGATATCATGTTCCATTTGTGGCCATGACAGATTCAAACCTAAGGGGGGGTCAATTCAAAGGTAAAAGATGTACCTTACAAGGCGTTGCGATACTTCCCTCTTGTGCCTAGGCTGCAGTGACTGTATATGTCCTCAAAGACATCTCGACAAATGACATGGCACACCGAAAGAGTACGTCGTGCCGATGATATAATCAGTCATCCTGCCGATGGTGAAGCTTGGACTCACTTTAGTCGTACTCATCTTGCCTTTTCAAGGGAGTCACGTAATGTTCGATTGAGTTTATGCACATATGACTTTAATCCATTCGGTGGTTCAGTGGCAGCTTATTCTTGTTGGTCAGTGTTCATGACACCGTACAACCTTCCGCCGCACATGTGCATGAAGCGAGAAAATCTATTTTTGTCCCTAATAATTCCTGGTCCAAAAAGTCCCGGAAAAAATTTGGACATATATCTCAGGCCGTTGATTGATGAGCTCAAATTTTTATGGATTGATGGAGTTGTTACTTATGATGCATATAGGAAGCAAAATTTTATTATGAAGGCTGCACTGATGTGGACAATAAGTGACTTCCCTGCATATGGAATGCTATCTGGTTGGAGCACACATGGGAGGCTAGCATGTCCTTACTGTATGGAAGATACCAAATCATTTGTATTGAAACATGGGGGGAAAACTTGCTGGTTTGATTGCCATCGGCGGTTTCTACCAAGTGACCATCCTTTTCGAAGGCAAAAAGACTTGTTTAAAAAAAATACTGTTGAAATGGATGAAGCTGACTTGCAACGGGTGTCGGGTCTACATATGGCGTCACGGGTGCACAATTTACCAGATGTAGTTCAATTATCTGGTAGCACACGACAACTCCCTAATTTTGGAAAGGATTACAACTGGGTCAAAAAAAGTATTTTTTGGGAATTACCTTATTGGTCAACTCTTCTTGTACGACACAATCTGGATGTCATGCATACCGAGAAGAATTTTTTTGATAATGTGTTCAATACGATCATGAATGTTAAAGGGAAAATAAAGGACAACGCCAAAGCACGTATGGATTTAAAGATGCTTTGTAGACGTCTAGAACTGGAACTACAAAACGTAAATGGCAAAACTGTGCAGCCTAAAGCAACTTATGTGCTTCATGATACACAGATCAAGGAAGTATGCCAGTGGTTGAAACAGCTGAGATTCCCAGATGGATATGCATCCAACATAGCCCGTTGTGTGAATGTTAATGAGGGGAAAATATATGGTATGAAAAGTCACGACTGTCATGTGTTCATGGAGAGGCTACTACCCATTGCATTTCGTGATTTGTTGCCAAAGTAGATATGGGGAGCACTAGCTGAGATGAGTCAATTTTTCAAGATTTTATGTGCATCTAAACTCAGACTTCGGGATGTATAAACTATCGAACAAGAAGTTGTCACAACCATTTGCAAGCTAGAGAAGATATTTCCTCCGGCATTCTTTGATTCGATGGAGCACCTGGTCGTTCATTTGCCATATGAGGCTATCGTCGGAGGGCCAGTACAATTTCGATGGATGTATCCATTTGAGAGGTATGTGACAATTTTTGTTAACTTATAAGTCATCCATAGCTGCTACATATCGTTGCCATCTGACTTGTTGTTGTAGGTGCATGCATGAATTAAAAATGAAAGTTCGCAACAAGGCACAAGTGGAGGGTTCGATTGCTGAGGCATACATTCTTGAAGAAATTTTGAACTTCTGTTCTATGTACTTTGAGCCAGAGATTCAAACTCGTCGTACTCGACCTCCACGTAATGATGATGGGGGAGTGGATGAATCTTCCGATCGGCTCTCCATATTTAAACATCCTGGACGTGCGTTCGGACGTTGCTTGACTCGCACGCTCGAAGATAGAGAGTTGCACGCCGCTGAGATATATATTCTTTTGAATTGCCTCGAGATTGAACCTTATGTTGAGTAAGTTCTTAATTCACATTTCCAGCAACTCCATAAGTCTATACATCCTCAAAGTCTATACAACATTGACTTCACAAAGTCTATACATTGGCTTCCTCAAAGTCTATACATTGGCTTCTTCAAAGTCTATACATCCTCAAAGTCTATACATTGGCTTCCTCAAAGTCTATACATTGGCTTCCTCAAAGTCTATACAACATTGACTTCACAAAGTATATACATTGGCTTCCTCAAAGTCTATACATCCTCAAAGTCTATACATTGGCTTCTTCAAAGTCTATACATCCTCAAAGTCTATACACCATTGACTTCACAAAGTCTATACATTGGCTTCCTCAAAGTCTATACATTGACTTCCTCAAAGTCTATACATCCTCAAAGTCTATACATTGGCTTCCTCAAAGTCTATACATTGACTTCCTCAAAGTCTATACATTGACTTTATCAAAATTTTTTAATCATTTTTTATACGGGGTGCTACATTTATATTGCAGATAATTTGATTCAGAATTAGCTGAAAAATGTCCAAATATCCAGGATGTGGAGATTGAAAAAGAACGCGAGAAGTTTTTTTCCAAATGGCTAAGAAACCGAGTTAGTGTGAACTCTGAATATATATGTTTGTATTTACGTATGTTGAGGTAATTGTTATTATTTTAACTACTCTAATTTGAATATAGGTTGAACAAGGTCTCATTACTGATCAAAGAGTACAACAGATAAGTTATGGCCCCTCGAACCAGACACGTGCCTATCCGGGATATATTGTGAATGGATACAAATTTCATACAAGGGATTATGGGCGAAATAAGTCTACGATGAACAGCGGCGTATGTGTGAAGGGAAGTTTATACAATGAAATGGAATTGGAATACTATGGTATTCTTGAAGAAGTCTTAGAACTTCAGTATTTGGGATAAGACAATCATGTATACATATTTAAGTGTCAATGGTTTGATCCTAATTCTGTTCTACATGACACAAATTATGGGATTGTCAATGTCAAGCATAGGTCTAAACTTAAGACCTATGAACCGTTCATTTTAGCCGCACAAGTCCAGCAAGTGTACTATTCAAGCTATCCATCATCCAAGAATAGAGATTGGTGGGCAGTTTGCAGGGTTAATTCAAAACTCTTTCCCACTTATGAGTTAATTATGAGTGGAGATGTCTCAGAGGTTGCTCGTGCTAAATATTATCAATCAGACGAAGTTGGCGTTGTCGGTTCCTCTAGGTTTAATCTGGATGAATCTGATGAGCCACTGTCATTACGTACGCGAGATGGAGTGGAAGAAGTCGATCCGACGGAGCTAAATGTTGATGTTAGAGGGGAGGAAGAATCAGATGAAGACGAAGATTTTGAATCTCATGAGACTACTATGGATGACGAAGATGATGAAGTTGAGCTAGATATATCAACATGAGGGAGGCATGTTTTGATAATTTAGTAAGATGATTCTTACTTTTAAGCATAATTTTAAATAACATTTGTCTAGCCTTATATAATTGTGGATTAATATGTATTAATTATTTTGTTATTAATAAGAAAATGGTGCGAGGAGGTCGTACTAGGGGTGGGAGGAGACCTAGCAGTGAGAGGGGCGCTACTCCCTCCTCGCTACCATCTTCTTCAGACACAGGTATATTTGATCAACAAGTTAGCTATATAAATATTTTAATTATTTACAAACTTAAAAGAATTTATTTATAGGTGCAAGTGTCGGCTCACCACCACTTGTACAGACGCCACCACCTCCCGCTACAGGTATGTATATTTTAATTTAAATTCTTCAACATTTGTTCTACTTATGAAAATAAATTCTTGCAGGTCTCAGTGGCCTCCCACCTCTTGTGCAGACGCCACCCCCACCACCTCCCGCTGTAGGTATGTATATTTTAATTATATGTTCGCAATATTTGTATCACTCCACATGACAATAAATTCTTGCAGGTCTCAGTGGCCTCCCACCTCGAGGATCATGTATGTATACATTAATTTAAATTCTTCAATATTTGTTCTACTTATGAAAATTACTTCTTGCAGGTCTCAGTGGCCTCCCACCTCTTGTGCAGACGCCACCCCCACCACCTCCCGCTGTAGGATGGTATATTTTAATTATATGTTCGTAATATTTGTATCACTCCATATGACAATAAATTCTTGCAGGTCTCAGTGGCCTCCCACCTCGAGGATCATGTATGTATATATTAATTTAAATTCTTCAATATTTGTTCTACTTATGAAAATTACTTCTTGCAGGTCTCAGTGGCCTCCCACCTCTTGTGCAGACGCCATCCCCACCACCTCCCGCTGCAGGTATGTATATTTTAATTATATGTTCGCAATATTTGTATCACTCCACATGACAATAAATTCTTGCAGGTCTCAGTGGCCTCCCACCTCGAGGATCATGTATGTATACATTAATTTAAATTCTTCAATATTTGTTCTACTTATGAAAATTACTTCTTGCAGGTCTCAGTGGCCTCCCACCTCTTGTGCAGACGCCACCCCCATCACCTCCCGCTGCAGGTATGTATATTTTAATTATATGTTCCCAATATTTGTATCACTCCACATGACAATAAATTCTTACAGGTCTCAGTGGCCTCCCACCTCGAGGATCATGTATGTATACATTAATTTAAATTCTTCAATATTTGTTCTACTTATGAAAATTACTTCTTGCAGGTCTCAGTGGCCTCCCACCTCTTGTGCAGACGTCACCCCCACCACCTCCCGCTGCAGGTATGTATATTTTAATTATATGTTCGTAATATTTGTATCACTCCACATGACAATAAATTCTTACAGGTCTCAGTGGCCTCCCACCTCGAGGATCATGTATGTATACATTAATTTAAATTCTTCAATATTTGTTCTACTTATGAAAATTACTTCTTGCAGGTCTCAGTGGCCTCCCACCTGTTGTGCATACGCCACCCCCACCACCTCCCGCTGCAGGTATGTATATTTTAATTATATGTTCGCAGTATATGTATCACTCCACATGACAATAAATTCTTGCAGGTCTTAGTGGCCTCCCACCTCTTGTGCAGACGCCACCCCCACCACCTCCCGCTGCAGGTATGTATATTTTAATTATATGTTCGCAGTATATGTATCACTCCACATGACAATAAATTCTTACAGGTCTCAGTGGCCTCCCACCTCTTGTGCAGACGCCACCCCCACCACCTCCCGCTGCAGGTATGTATATTTTAATTATATGTTCACAGTATATGTATCACTCCACATGAAGATCTATTCTTATAGATCCCAGTGCCCTCCCACCACCTCCCACTTGTACAAGGCCCACCCCCACCAGTCAGCCCCTTGACGATGCCGACAGTTGTCACGAGGGAGGCACGGCCCATGATAGACGTCACCCGTGTTGGGTATCCGGGTAAATCTATAAGGTTATATTACATTAATTAGCCTTCAACTGTCTAATATGAATATTTTGACATTTGCAATTGCAGTATGAAATTTGAACCCCACAGCGCTGTCCATCATTCCACCGAACTCATGTTGGCACATGTGCCCGGGGCAGCTTCCACTTTCAGAGATTTTCCGATGTCCGTCCGCGATTCATTGTACAACATGTTCTTAGTAAGTAATTATGTCATTTAATTCGAGTATTTCCCAAAGTCAATTTACAACTTTATACTAAGTGTGAAAAGCAATTGATTTACAGCGGTCTTTTCAATTCACATGTGGACATGACGCGGCGAGATGTCATCGTGCCTGGGAGTCTACTATGCTCTCAAGTTACAAGAGGAAAATACATGAGGCCCGAGCACACGCTAAAAAATTGAGTGGGGGGAGTGAAGACCGACAATTGTGGAAGGCGCATCGCCCTCTATGGATGAGGCAGGAGGATTGGGAGATATCTTGTGACCATTTTGCCGACCCCAAGTGGATAGAAAAGTCCGAAAAAGTCAAAGCAAACAGGGCGTCAAAACCAGGTTCAAATTTACATACGAATGGGTCCATCTCTTATGCGGCTCATAAACAAAAAATGGTAAGTAATATACCAATTTATCTTCTTACAATTTATCCCAATATTTGACTTTTTTTTACTATGAATTGTATAACAGGCTGTGGAGCTTAATCGACCTCCGTCGTTCCTCGAGGTGTTTGACAGAACACACAAAAATAAGGGGACTAATGATTTTGTGAGTGACACAGCTAAGTCAGCATCGGTAAGTTTATCTACATATGTAACTTGTACCGTTCATTTAAATCGGCATGTAATTCATATGAAATTGACTAGTTATTTTATTCAATTTGTAGGAAACATATAGCAAAGCAGTGACAGAGAAGTACGGGGAGGGAGACACGCAGCAGTCGGAGTTCGATCCGGTGGAGTGGGTGACAGCAGCTGGCGTACCGAAGAAAGGCCGACTATATGGTTTTGGGGAGAGCCTAGACACAAGCGCGGTGACATCATCGTGTGCGAGTTCTAGCTATGCCCAAACCAGTGGCAGTGCCTTCACTATACCTTCCGTTGCCCCCAGTGCTTCTGCCAGCGACATGATGGACATGGTCCGAACATAGATTTCTGATATGCAGCGGCAACAGCAGCATTTCCAACAAGAGATCTCTAGCCAAGTGTTAGTGGTTTTGCAGGCAATCAGTGGCCTCCTCTCCCAGAGGGGAATGGTCCCTCAGCAATCCACCACCACCACAGCACAGGCCGCACAGGTGAGTGTTTACTATGTTTTTATTTTGATGGAATTACTCAATTATGTTCATTATTAATTTTAAAACTCATTTACTTTAGAAGATTTGAGAAAATTCGGGGTCCGGGGGTCTAAAACTTGAAAGTGACTTGTCAGAACTGACGGAATCCAAATCAGATGCCCGGTTTGAGCTCGGCGCTCAAAGTTCATTTCTAAAATACACTTAGTTCAAATGAACTGCCAGGTCGGGGCCGGGGGTCTAAAACTTGAAATGTCAGCCGGATGCCCGTACTGATCGTTCCAACACGACCGGGGAGATGAAAGTGACTTGTCAGAACTGACGGAATCCAAATCGGATGCCCGGTTTGAGCTCGGCGCTCAAAGTTCATTTCTAAAATACACTTAGTTCAAATGAACTGCCAGGTCGGGGCCGGGGGTCTAAAACTTGAAATACCGGCCGGATGGCCGTGCCGATCGTTCCAACACGATCGGGGAGATGAAAGTGACTTGTCAGAACTGACAGAATCCAAATCGGATGTCCGGTTTGAGCTCGGCGCTCAAAGTTCATTTCTAAAATACACTTAGTTCAAATGAACTGCCAGGTCGGGGCCGGGGGTCTAAAACTTGAAATACCGGCCGGATGGTCGTGCCGATCATTCTAACACGATCGGGGAGATGAAAGTGACTTGTCAGAACTGACGGAATCTAAATCGGATGCCCGGTTTGAGCTCGGCGCTCAAAGTTCATTTCTAAAATACACTTAGTTCAAATGAACTGCCAGGTCGGGGCCGGGGGTCTAAAACTTGAAATACCAGCCGGATGGCCATACCGATCGTTCCAACATGACCGGGGAGATGAAAGTGACTTGTCAGAAATGACGGAATCTAAATCGGATGCCCGGTTTAAGCTCGGCGCTCAAAGTTCATTTCTAAAATACACTTAGTTCAAATGAACTGTCAGGTCGGGGCCGGGGGTCTAAAACTTGAAATACCGGCCGGATTGTCGTGCCGATCGTTCCAACACGACCGGGGAGGTGAAAGTGACTTGTCAGAACTGACGGAATCCAAATCGGATGCCTGGTTTGAGCTCGGCGCTCAAAGTTCATTTCTAAAATACACTTAGTTTAAATGAACTACCAGGTCGCGGCCGGGGGTCTAAAACTTGAAACACCGGTCGGATGCCCATGCCGATCATTCCAACACGACCGGGGAGATGAAAGTGACTTGTCAGAACTGACAGAATCTAAATCGGATGCCCGGTTTGAGCTCGGCGCTCGAAGTTCATTTCTAAAATACACTTAGTATAAATGAACTGCCAGGTCGGGGCCGGGGGTCTAAAACTTGAAATACCGGCCGGATGCCCGTGCCGATCGTTCCAACACGACCGGGGAGATGAAAGTGACTTGTCAGAACTGACGGAATCCAAATCGGATGTCCGGTTTGAGCTCGGCGCTCAAAGTTCATTTCTAAAATACACTTAGTTCAAATGAACTGCCAAGTCGGGGCCGGGGGTCTAAAACTTGAAATACCGGCCGGATGGCCGTGCCGATCGTTCCAACACGACTGGGGAGATGAAAGTGACCTGTCAGAACTGACGGAATCCAAATCGGATGCCCGGTTTGAGCTCGGCGCTCAAAGTTCATTTCGAAAATACACTTAGTTCAAATGAACTGCAGGGTCAGGGCCGGGGGTCTAAAACTTGAAATACCGGCCGGATTGCCGTGCCGATCATTCCAACACGACCGGGGAGATGAAAGTGACTTGTCAGAACTGACGGAATCCAAATCGGATCCCCGGTTTGAGCTCGGCGCTCAAAGTTCATTTCTAAAATACACTTAGTTTAAATGAACTACCAGGTCGCGTCCGAGGGTCTAAAACTTGAAACACCGGTCGGATGCCTGTGCCGATCGTTCCAACACGACCGGAGAGATGAAAGTGACTTGTCAGAACTGACGGAATCCAAATCGGATGTCCGGTTTGAGCTCGGCGCTCAAAGTTCATTTCTAAAATACACTTAGTTCAAATGAACTGCCAGGTCGCGGCTGGGGGTCTAAAACTTGAAACTCCGGCCGGATGGCCGTGCCGATCGTTCCAACATGACCGGGGAGATGAAAGTGACTTGTCAGAACTGACGAAATCATCGGCGCTCAAAGTTCATTTCTAAAATACACTTAGTTTAAATGAACTGCCAGGTCGGGGCCGGGGGTCTAAAACTTGAAATACCGGCCGGATGCCCGTGCCGATCGTTCCAACACGACCGGGGAGATGAAAGTGACTTGTCAGAACTGACGGAATCCAAATCGGATGTCCGGTTTGAGCTCGGCGCTCAAAGTGCATTTTTAAAATACACATAGTTTAAATGAACTGCCAGGTCGGGTCCGAGAGTCTAAAACTTGAAATACCGGTCGGATGGCCGTGCCGATCGTTCCAACACGATCGGGGAGATGAAAGTGACTTGTCAGAACTGACGGAATCAAAGTTCATTTCTAAAATACACTTAGTTTAAATACTGTTTCAGGCTAGTAGTTGATTTATAAATCATGCAGTTATCAATTTGATATGTTTACTTTCAATTTATGCTAATTTCTTCGCACTAATTTTTTTATCTATGAATGAATGTTATTATTTTTTTAATGTAGGGGGATCCTTCTGCGGGCGGCGACAGAGGAGATGAGCAGGGCTGTGAGGATACGGACGATGAGGATATGGACGATGTACCGGATATTTCTTGATATTTGATGATATTCAGACGGATCAGCAGGGTTAATGTCTTTTTTTTGTGGTATTTATTTGATCAGCATGGTGTTGAATTTTTTTTTTCGGTGGTGTTTATTTGATTAGCATGTTCCCAATATTTTTTTTTCAACATGTAGAATTTCTTGATGTTTATGTATGATTAAACATGTTTTTTAAAATAATTTAAGATTTACAAAAAAAAATGTAGATTTCAGACGGATTTTCAGACGGGATTTGCGACGAATAAAGTCCGTCTATTAGCCGTCGTAAAATCCGTTTGGAATATAGACGGATTTCAAACCACATTTCGGACGGCACCTCGTAGGAGTTGAGTTGAATTTGAGACGGTATTTACAGCCGTCGTAATTTCCGTTTGAAATAGCGACGGATTTCGGACGAGTTTTCATACGGCAACATCATTTGGGTCTAAGAGTTCGGATTAATTTCAGACGGTAATTGGATCATCGTCGTAAAAGCGGTCAGAAATTTCAGACGGAATTTCAAACGGAAACTAAATCCGTTTGAAATACCGACGGATTTCGGACTACTTTTTCAGACGGTAACATGATTTGAGACTAAGAGTTGGGCTTAATTTCAGACGGTAACTATATTCCGTCGTAATATCCGTCTGAAATTTCAGACGGA
Source organism: Amorphophallus konjac (assembly GCA_022559845.1). Classification (NCBI taxonomy): domain Eukaryota; kingdom Viridiplantae; phylum Streptophyta; class Magnoliopsida; order Alismatales; family Araceae; genus Amorphophallus; species Amorphophallus konjac. The sequence continues at coordinate 103,304,018 of CM040123.1, forward strand.
ATTTCAAACGGCAAATATATCCGTCGTAAATTTCAGACGAAAAATTTCAAATTTCAGATGGAAATGTCTCGTATGAAATTCAGACGGAATTTGTGACTGATTAAATTCTGTCTTATTTTCAGACGTAATTTCCGACGGAAAAATAAACTGTCACAAATTTGTGACTAAGAGTTTCAGACGGTCGGTTTCCGTCTGAAATCTGTCGCAAATCCGTCACAAACGTGGTTTGTGACGGATTTTCAGACGGATTTCAGACGGATACTGGCTGTCTGAAATCCCGCTTTTTTTGGTAGTGTTCTTATCGGATCTTTCGGATCCTTTTTGAAGAGTTTCGGATCGCTTTTGTGGGTCCTGAGTTGAGTTTTATGATCCACGTGAGTTTTTCTCTCGTACTAGTTACGGAACCCTGTGGTGAGTTTATTTCTCAGTTCATCGACTCATGGACACCGCAGTTGCGTTGTACTCCTCCCGAAGATCGTTTCGACTATTTTTGTGTTTTTTTCTGAATTAGTGAATTTTTGGACTAAAAATCAGAATTTTCAGAAATTAGGAAAATTCCAAATTTCTTTTCTTTTCCTCTCTCCTCCCTTCTCATTTTCGCCGCTGCGACCCTCTCTCCCCCATTTTCTCTCTTCTCTCACCCTCCCGGCTCTGGCTGCAGACGGAGGAGGTACGGGCAGGCTGAGGAGATGCCGTGGGGATGGTCGAGTGCGCGAAGGGACGAGGATCGGACCGTTTCTGGCGCGATCCCTAACGGTTGATTCAAAGCCGACGATCGAGCTCGCGATGCGGTTTTCGACGCGGTTTAGTCACTTCGGTGCATGGAATCTTCGGTGGAGGTAGGGAGATGGATCGCCTACTCCTTCGCTATGTTTCCTCGCAGTTTCATGTCGAACGGTGAGCATACGAGTGGGTTTCTTTCAAGTTCGGGAAAACCATGCTTTTGGGGTGTTCGTTGGGTTCGTCGGAAAACGGAGATGATTTTCAAATTAGTTAGTTTCATTGTGACCCCCATCATGTTAGCGTTCCAGATCTGTTATTTTTATCGCATTTGGTCGTCATTCGGGGCTGGTACGAGTCCGGGAACCCCGGTGGCCAAATTAGGGTCGATTCGTTGGAATCGCCCGTTTCTTGCGTTTTAACTATTGCATGTGCCCCTTCTGGCCTGTGGAAGGTGTTTTTCGTCGACTAGGGTTGTTTCCCCTGCGTTTAGACGCGTATGGGGCATGGAACGGCCGAGATCGGCCATTTCCTCTGTTTTCCTGCCATATCATGTTGGCAGTCGTTTCAGAGACAGCTGCAGGTCTCTGGAGGCCCCACAATAGACCGCCACACTCCATAGTGTGTCGGTCAGTTATTGGTCGGCTGAGGTTGGCGGCCCAACCTCAGACCGCTACTTGCCTCTGGCGGCCCTATGGGGGTGCGCCAAGGTTCACTTTTCCTCAATTCTAGCGTAAGTCGGCTCAGCTTAGCGGTTGTACGATAGACCGCTGCGCTTGTTGTAGCGGCCCTAGTCTTGACCGCTATGGTCCGTTGAATGAGTCAACGGGTGTATGTCGGTTTGAGTTGGCGGCCCTAGTTCTGACCGCCAATGTGCTGTAGCGCGCCTTGCTTAGGCCGCTACTGTGAGTTTGACCGGGTCAATGTTTTAAGTCGGTTGGCTTTGGCAGCCCAACCTTCATGCGTTTCTTCCTTGTAGCATGCCCTTCTTAGGCCGCTACAGTCCGTGTGTCTTTGGTCAATGGTTTAGGGCGGTTTGTGTGGCGGTTCATTCTTTGACCGCCTTAGTTCGTGTAGCGCGTCTATATTAGACCGCTATGGTGGTTTAACTGGATAAGTCGGTTCGAGGGTTGACTCGGTGTAGCGGCCATATCTTTGACCGCCACTGTCATCTCGCGGCCCAGTGTAAGACCGCCAGAGTCTTTGCCTCTGTGTGTGTAGCGGCTTCTTCCTTGACTGCTTGTGTTGCTTAGCGGCCGAGTGATGTACTGCTTGCGTCCCAGAGGATGGTTTACCGGTATTTTGGTTTCCGATTGTCTTGGCTTGACCTTATGGTTTGTCCGTTGTCCCGTGGGTGTCTCCCGACATCCTATGAGGGCTATGACCGTGTATAAGGTAGCCAGGAGTGTTTTATTTTGAGTAGTGTTTCTGTACTGCTTCTGAGTCATCATTAGGTTCCGGTCAACCCGGTGTGACCCAGTGGTTGACACGTGACCTTGTGTGTCTCTCGACTATTCTGCATAGATCGAGACAGTGGTTCTGAATGCCTAGAGGTATCTTCTTACCTCGGTTTACGTATCCAGGTGCTTTGAGGGTCTTGGTGATTCCTCAAGTCTCTGTGAGTCGTTTCTCCCGGACGTGTTGGTTTCTCTGCCTTAGGATTAGACCGATTGGCAGCCTGTACCGCTTGTACGACGATCTTGACTCCGAGTCGTGAGGCTCAAGGATCGTTGTGTTGATAGGTTTAGTTGCCATGTCCTGAGTCAGTTGGCAGTTGGTATACTGCTTGGTGCTTTGTAGTACGTGTGACAATGCTTTCTTAGCTTGTTTATACTGCAGCACTCGTGTTTCAGAGTCTTTGTGTCTAGTGAGCCTCCACTAGTCGTAGCCTCACGACCTCGAGTGTCGGCCCACCTGGGAGTGGTGGTGGGGCATTTCTCGATATACGATTTTTAAGCTAGTTCTCGTGGGCCCCTGCTGAACAGTAGTGTCCTATTGGGGGAGAAAACTAGCTAGAGGGCTGGCTCTAGGCAAGAGTCGGTGTGTGCACACGTGGTTAGGGGCGTTTGGACTGGCACCGATGGGTGTGACCATGGCTAGTCACTCGTTACTATAGTTCATGTTCTGGTTCTGTGTGTATCTCAGTCTCTGTCGTTCTCGGCGTCCGTAGCGTTATACTTGTGGTGCAGTATAAGATGTCAGTGGACGCATCTGGCTGTTCTTCTAGTGAGGAGGTGCTCCCGTCACTTAGCATGTGACTCTCGCGTTTCTCATACGTCGTGACCTCTCCGGGTTAGTCTTTTCTTGGCCATACCCGAGGTCAGCGTTGTGTGGTATGCACGACGATCTAGTCGTGTATGCGTTTGTGCTTAGGGAGCATACACGACAATCTAGTCGTGTAGGCTTTAGTGTGTTCCGTGTCCGTCTAGGTCTCTTATAGGCCTTTTTATCTCTTTTCGTGAGTCTTAGCTTAGGCATGGTGTCGTATCGACGGATCGGTAACCCCTGGCTTTGTCAGATCAGGGTTCGCCTTTTTGTCGTTGTCTGGAGTAGCTTAGGGAGCTGAGTTTCTCTCGGTGGCCGTGTTCCGTTCCTTGCGGCTTCGCTTTTCCCTTTTCTTTTAGCTATTTCTACTCCTGCTGTCCCTATTTTCTTTTACAGCTTTCTAGTTGTAGTTTAACTTTTCCTGCTTTACTACTGCTGCTGTTTTTGACTGTTATTTTTGTGTTACTGCGTTATTTTTCAGTGGGGATCCGCGTGACCCCTGCTGAGCCAGTGACACGAGGCTCACCCTTACTTTTCAGGTGTGGCGCTCTTCTTCCTTCGCGGTTCCTAGTGCGGTGTGTTCGTAGTTGCCAGCGGTACCGACGTCGGGCTTCCCCCGACCTCAGTGTACGTCTTTCTTTCTGTTTGACTGTACTTGTACTTATCTTTCCTTTGGACTGGACTCTAGTATAATTGTTAATTTTAAACTGTTAATTAAAAAGTAATTTTATTTCTACTACTTTAGTAAACCTGATTAATGAAATTTAATTGTTTACTGTTATATCTGCGACTTCAATGTACTACACGACAATCCTTTTATCCCTTCGGTGCTTTATAGCTCTTGGGAGGCTTCACATATTCCAAGTGGTATCGGGTCTACTCGATAGTCCTATTGGGTATATCCGGTATCCGGAGTCCGGGTCGTCACAACGGTCTTGCTTCGCTTGACAATTAAAGAGTTTTGGAGAAGAGCATTTGGCTATCCCGAGGAAACCTGCAAACATTGAACAACGCGTCAGAAGGAGCCCTATATGTGATCCCAGAGGACAAGTCTCCAATACTTAAGTCAGAGATGTGTGTGACAGTAAAATGAGAGAGTAGGGAGAGAGAGGGAGATAAGACTTGTGGAGACAAAGCGAGTGCTCGGCAAGGCATCGAGTGCTCGGAGACATGGCTGAGGCCTGGAAGCACTGGAGATCCCTCTGTCTCTCTCTGGGAGCAAGAAGCCGAGTGTGTTAGGGAGTATGCATTTTTGTGCATCTCTCTTTGTGTGTGTATGTCACCGTCCATGTCTAGGTCTATCTAGGACCTATTTATACAGGTCGTAGAGGTGGCGTCCCTTTCGTGACTTAGCGAGGGCATGGTTAGTGCTACTTGATTATGGGGATCGTCCATTGTCTACTCACCCATTCTCCGAGTAAGGGCATCGTGGTGGGCATCTCGACGGCGTAGGCGTGATTCGACTCTCGTCGGGGTAATCCCCGTAACTGTAGCCTCCATTTTCACCCATTAGCGGATCTCACGGCGTCCGAGACGCGCTTGTGTTAGGATCAAGCCTATGGGCCAGTCAATCCTGAGTGGGCCTCGATTGGGTTGTATTCTTGGACTACGGGTCGGCTGGCGATTGTCGCTATGGGTCTGACGATATCGGGTCGTATTAGACTTGGTGTTATTAGACCGTGTTGGGACTGACGGTTTCCCCCCTCCTCATCAATAAATTTGAATATCAATATTTGGCTCGTGGAGAGAGAGAGAGAGAGAGAGAGAGAGAGAGATTAGATTTTGTAGGCCATGTAGAGTAGAGTCCATGCACACCCATCATAAATGGACTGGTAGGGGCTTGGGGCAAAGACATTACAAAACAAAGCTTGAAGGGGACAATATATTGTTGATGGTCTTCTTATCCCCTCCCCGTTACAAAAGAAGCGTACTTAACGAAAAAAAAATGTTGATGGTCTTCTTGTAAGCCCATGCGGTCCGGTTCATGCGTGCAGGGTGTCGTCCCATATTCACCAACGAATGAGCCCCATGTTCTTGTTCGCCGCTAATTAACAATGACTCATTGTGTACTAGGATTTTCAGTTATCAGATGTCTGACCAGATACGATGCATCCAACCGCAAACAGAGCAAGGGTAGACTGTGGATTGTGTTCTGAGTTTAAGGTCTAAATCTCTGATCTTGGAAGCTGTAATTTTTTTTTATAGATCATGTACATATATTTATAAATTTATATTTGTATATGTGATCTTTCAATTGCAAGTAAGTGGCACATACTCTTATCATCTTTTTTGTTAACAAATTGTTAAAATTTCTCACAAGACACAAAGGAAAAGAAGAAATATATTATCTTATATCAGTTGACTCTCATAAATTTCTGCCAGGGAACTTGAAAATTGGTCTATACATCTTAATATGAATATATATGCTTAAAATCCATTTCTTTTTAGTAATACTTGAGTGTGCAGCTGTATTGTCATTTTGGATAGGACTCGACACCTTTGTCTCATAATCAATGAGAGGAACGTGTAACAAGTATTCCTGTCTTCTTTGACTGGCGGGGGCTACCGAGCGAGGTCCCACTTTTAGTGACACGTTCCCACTAGGCCAGGGTAGGCCTGGAAATGGGTTGAGTTTTATTTGCTCAATTACTTGCTGTGCAAAAAATTCTCACTTGAAATGTGTCGCCCAATCATAAAATGCAATTTTGTCCCGTCCTCGTGTGAGTTCATTGACAATCTAAAATGTATTCCGAGGTTATTTAAAGCATTCCGACGTCACATGTGCGTCAACACGGTATCTAATTTAAAAAAATACCTATATTTTTTTAATTATTTCTTAATGCTCTAGAATATATTCGATCGACAGTCTTGTTTGGTAATTAAATGGGCCATAGATTATGATCTAAGAATCTTCACCTATCTAAAATTTTATCAAATATCTAAATGTCACATCATATTATTTAAAAATTATAATCTAACTTTTTAGAGAGAGATAGGGTGAAAAGACTCCACTTTTCATAATCTCTCGAAAACTCTTTTTCATTAGATTATTCTCCCTCTAAAAGATTATGAAACAAATTATAATTCTATTGAGTTTTCAAATAAAACCTGCATGTTTTTTAGAGCCTATGTAGATGTAGGTGCTCTCGGGCACACGCGTACCTGCTCTAAAGAGTACGTTCATGCTCCTAAGAGCTTGAACATACTTCAAAGCATATGGAAATGTTAAAAAAGAAAAGACATACAATTTTTTAAAGAAAAATTATCCATATATCTTTGAAATCATGTGAAATTACTCTTATGTTCTTACATTTATCATATTTATCGTAATACTCTTAAAATTCTTAAAAAAAATCATTACGTCTTTATTCTTAAAACTCTTTAAAATAGAAAATTAATCTTATACCCCTACAAAAGGTCATAATGTATATTTTCTTAAGGATTTCAAAGATATAATGGTAAATACGACAAGGGTAGAGATATAGTTAAATTTGAAAGATTTAAGGGTGAGGAGGGGTAAATCTGCTCAGTCCAATAAGGCCCATCACCAGTCGACTGACAGTCCGGAACCCAACAACAACCGACTGGCAATCTAGAATGTGAATCGCCAAGGCTTGCCAGAGGATTGGCCTAGGGCCAGTCCCCGTACGCCGTGTGCGCCCCAGTTGTGTAGAGAGATGGCGCACATCTCTGACAGCCATCACCTCATTAATGGTGGAACAACCACTAGTCTGGTGAAGAAACATCAGGTTAGCGCCCACGTCGTCCCCTCCTATTAGGTGAACAGATGAATGACCCACGTGTCCAACAAGCATCACCATATTAATGACGGAACGACACAGGCCGATGAAAGAACGGCGGGTCAGCTCAACGCCTCCCCTGCCCTCTCAAGCGAGCAAGCGGGCAGCCCACTTCTCCACAGCCAGGACAACCCCCAATAGCTCTAAGTCAGAAGGCAAAGGTCAACATGCGAACTTCAAGAAAATCCTATAAATAAGACTTTGGCCAGACAACCATGGAGGTATCCAACTTAACCTCTCTAGCTCTCCTCTTTCTCTCGTACTTTCAAACACACTCTCTCTCTTTGTCCACGATTACCTGACTTAAGCATTAGAGGATTGTCCCTTAAAATCACTCTAAGGACTCCTTATGACGCCTCCATGTGTCTACAGATTTCTCTCTCGATGTCATCTTCTTCTTTCTCCACAAACAAATATCAGAGGTGTAGCTCACGGTTCAAAGCAACCAATCTCAACCTCTACAAAAATGTATAGAGATAATTTTCTCATTTTTTTTTAAATTAAGTGCCCCATGTGATCGAGTACGTGAGTCAACGTGCATGGATGTTAGAATACATTAAATGATGTGTACATTTAAAAATATCAATGGATTCATATGAGACAGAGACAATGGTATTGGGTGATTGAGTTGCACATTCCAAAGAAGATTTTTGACATAAGTAATGCTTTGTGCACACATGGGATTATTACACACTTCGAGTGTGTAATAGGTTTATTGTTTAAAAAAATTTATAACGTTGAGTCCAAGTCACCTTAACTTGTGGTGTAAGTTACACTATCATATGATGACTCAAAAAAATTAAAAATTTAAAAGGTCGATTAAAACAAATGAGTCCAACACTATTTATTTGATCTGATTTTTTTAAAGATTTTTTAAATCATCCGACGGAGATGTGAGTTGCACCACAAGTTAGAGTGATTTAGACGCTACGTCATAAAATTTTTAAAATAAATAAATAAAAATAAACCTAATACACATTTGGTGTGTATAATAACCCCGTGTGCACTAATCATTTTTATTTTGACATCGCAATTGATGCAATAAGTAAAATCTCAAATGAACCCCAATCTATAACTCAGTGATTCATTTCCTTTTCTTTGCATGGGGGAGGTCGTGGATTCAAATATGAGAAATATTTATTACCTGTGCAGAAGGGTAAGTTTATTACCCGTCTTATTTTCATTGGGCCACATAAGTAGTGTGTGGACTAAATTTTTTGTCAGTTTTACACGTATTTTTAATAAGATTTTTAATATTATAAAGGTGACAAATAACTATTTATGAGTAAAAATAACTATCTAAGAATGACAAATAACTATGTAAATGTGACAAATAGTCAACTCTTGTCAGTTTTTGCACATTCCAGAGGTGACGGATGAGACTTCCAATGCTATTTAAAGGTGACAAATAGCTATATAAGGGTGAAAAATAGTTATCTAAGGGTGACAAATAGTTATGTAAGAGTGACAAATAGTCAACTCCTGTCAATTTTGTGCAATATTGAGATGACGAATGAGACTTCCCATACTATTTAAGGGTGATAAATAGTTATCTAAGGATGAAAAATAGTTATCTAAGGGTGAAAATAGTCATGTAAGGGTGACAAATAACCAACTCTCGTCGATTTACGTGCATTCTCAAGGTGACGAATAAGACTTCAAATACTATTTAAAGGTGACAAATAACTATTTAAGGGTGAAAAATAACTATCTAAAGGTGACAAATATATGAATAAGAGTGATAAATAGATAGAAATGTATATAAATATTTAAGAAATATATAAGGAATTTAAACGGTGAGATCTACGTGCTAATGACATAGACTAACAGTATATTGGATGAGTAAACTTTCTACCTATTAAGGAGTATAGCTAGTATTTCTCTTCAAATATTGTAAGCGCCGGTGTAAGCCGCAGATTTTATCACATTTGCTCTTAAACTTTTAACTATATGAAAAAGTTACGCAGCTTGGCATGGGCCGGTCTGGGGCAGACCGGCCCAGTGAGAGCCGCCCCCTAGAAAGTGGAAAGCGTCTCTTTCCTTCCTGGGAATGTTGGCGTTCCTCTCCAGCTTTGCCGGGAGGTGAGCTTCTAGGGTTTTGAAGGAGATTTCCACATTTCCTTGCCTCACTAGTGCTCTTGATCGTCGTCGTCGGCGAGGTACTCTTCTTCGATTCGATCTGCCTTCTCCTTTGCCATTCGCGATTTTGTTGTCTGTGTTCTTGACGTCTCACTTCGCCGTACTTCCCTCCTCTGCTGATCCCGTGCTTTCTGAAGGGTCGTCAAAATGGTGAGGGGATTGCTGGGGAAGGTCGTGGCAAGATCGCTTTCAGCCGCTGGAAAATGGCAGCAGCAGCAGATCCGGCGCCTGAACATCCACGAGTACCAGGTCTCTCTCTCTCTCTCTCTCTCTCTCTCTCTCTCTCCAAATGCCTTGTCAGTTTCGGTACCATCTGTTTATTTCGTTGTTTTCGCTTTCTGATCGCTTGCTTCTGTCCATTGCAAATATCCTTCTCGTGCCGTGGCATGCGTTAATTTGGTTTGTTTCTGCATTCCCTTCCCTCCTTCCGTAGTCTCGGTGTATCTTCGTGAACTTGGGACTCGTTTATGCTTGTCTGAGGATTTGTTTCAATTTTGCCTATTAATCTCAAGTCTCGGCCCGTTTGGTATGGGGTTAGAGCGGGGATATCTCCGCTCTAACCCCATTCTATGTTTGGTATGATTAAAACGGGCGGGGATAAACCGGGTTAAGGGAAATAAGGTTAACCCCAATTTTGGGGTTGGAAACTTGTTGGAATGACTTATCCCTATTTTTCTAACCCTATTTCATCCCTTGTGTACCAAACGTACATGAGAATAAGATTAGACATAAATTATCCTAGAATGACTTACACTTATTCTCCTCAAAATTTATCCCGATACCAAACAACACTAGGGGGCCATTTGGTATGGGGTTAGAGCTGGGATATCCCCAATCTAATCTCATTCTGCATTTGGTATGGCTAAAAAGGGCGGGGATAAGGGGGGTTAAGGGAAATAGGGTTAACCCCGATTTTGGAGTTGAAAACGGGGATAAGTCATTCCAACCTTTCCCATTTTTTTAACCCCATTTCACCCCTCCTATCCCATTGTATACCAAACATATATGAGAATAAAGATAGGCACAAATTATCCTAGAATGACTTACACCTATTCTCCTCAAAACTTATCCCGATACCAAACATCACCTAGGTTTTCGGAGTACTCTACATTTGCATCGAATCCATCCTTTTGAAAGTGGACGGTACCAATTTGCATTGAATCCATTAACCTCTGAGATGCAATGATGTTCCGGTTCTTTCTATGTATTTTCAGCTTTATGTGTAGCTCAACAATATAGGGTAATTCTATCGGATATTGCATTTCACCTAAGTCTCTTCAATTACATCATTTCTATTGCCTTAGGAAGCATCCAATTGATGTTCCACTCGCCTTCACTTATTCTATTCTCAACGTCTGGAATACCTCTCAATTTGTTTGTGATGTTTCTTTTAGTTACTCTGCTAATGCAAAGCCCGTTTTCCAAACAGGGTGCAGAATTGATGGGTAAATATGGCATAAATGTTCCGAAGGGTGTTGCTGTTTCCTCAGTCGAACAGATTAAGAAAGCAATTCAAGATACCTTCCCTAACGAAAAGGAGGTAAGTTTTGTCTACATGTTCAAGTTAAGATGAAAAGAAGGCCTAAGATTATAAGAAATGCTTGGTTGATTGCTTAAGAGTGCAGTGGGGATATGTCTGGCCTGGGCTTAAGAAAGCTACCAATTGCATACTTTGGATAGCAATTATAATGGTCGAGATCTTTGTTATTGTTAGATTCACCCTTTGTTTTGTTATATCATTTTGTGCTTGGAAAGGGGGATTGGAGTTTGGATCTGAAGCTCCTACATGCAACATACATTTTCATACATTAACATAATATTAAACGGCTATGATCTTAATACTTCGGCCCAATATACTCTAGAATTTTTGGGACTCACATGATTCAAGGAATGAGTAAATTCACTAAGTGATGCACAAAGTAAGCCTAGAGGTAAAATTTTGTACAGTTTAGTTTTTATGTCCTGCTTTCAGTGGATCATGAGACTGTCTTGTTCACTTTCAAAAAATGAAACTGTCTTGTGATGCAATTCAATTTTACAGTAATATTTAGCAAAAGTTTCCTTGTGCTTATGTAGTTGGTTGTTAAAAGCCAAATTCTCGCTGGTGGTCGAGGCTTGGGTACCTTTCAAAGTGGACTCAAAGGAGGTGTGCATATTGTCAAGACTGAGGAAGTTGAAGGCATAGCTGGTAATATAATTTTATTTCATTTTTGAATAATCAATTGCTGCCTTAGCGTATGGATGATTGCTGAAACCTGAAAAATGAGGAAATGGGGGGGGGGGAGCACCCGGTTGAACCTTCCTCTCTCTCTCCTCCCCTCCATCTCTTCATTTAAAAGAAAAAAAGAAGAAGAAAAAAAAAGAAGGGAAAAGAGAAAGGGGGATGCATCCAGTCCGGGTGGCCCCTCCAAGGGGTGCACCCGGTCCAGGGTAGCCCCTTCCCCATCCCTTGCCTATAAAAACCCCTTAGGGGTCCTCATTCAACAATATATACAATTGAAGGAGCACCCACCAAGGAGCACTCTACACAAGGAGCTTGAAGATTGTTGATCCACGACGGTGTGTTGACGGATGCATGGAGATGGATCGCAGTCTATGGGAGTTCAAGAAGGAGAAACAATCTTCCAAGTGTTTTTGCCCGATGTGCCTCCACTGAGGAAGGACTTGTGCCTTATGTTAAAATTACACAAAAAATCCTTGTTTAGTCCAGATATTATAAAAACGTCACTGGTGTGTGTAAAATTACACAAATACTCTTGAGCTTTTCCAGAAATTGCAAGCAAACCCTTACTCAAGGGAAAAATTACAAATAAATCTAGAAAGGGTTTGAAATCTCAAATAAATCCAAAAAAAGTTTGAAATCACAAATGAACCCCAAAAAGGTGTGAAATAGCAAACATACCAAAAAGGGTCCGAAGGTACAAGTATGTCTAGAAAGGATCTAAAGGGGTAGAAATACTCGCCTCTCTTGTGAAAAAATTACAGAAATACCCCGGATGGTGGGAAAGTTATAGGAACACCCCCATGTTTATGAAAATTGCGTAAATGCCCTCACCTTCTCAAGAGAAGTTGGGGATTGTAAATATACCCCACCTTGTTTGGAAATATTCTTTATTGACACCAAGCCATCTTAAAGGTTCTGATAAAAAAGGTGACCATGACCATGGGTCAACCTGACATACAGATCTTAGTCTGACTTAGATCCAATGGTCCGATCAGGATAAAATTCAAATCAACGGTCAGATTTCGGTCTGGAGTTAATTTGATGGTCGGATCTTCACCAAATGCAATTCCAACTATTAGATCATGACTTGAAGCAATTCCAATGGTTCGATCTCAATTGAAAACATCATTCGGCAACCTGATCGCACCTAGATGCAAAATCTCATAGTCTGAAAAGTAAACATGATCGTCTGATCTCGATTGGATATCAAATCTAACTATCTGTCTCGATGGTGGAATGAAGGCCAAATGTAAACCAAATGACCCGACCATATACTCGGGGTTTCACGTACTATGTAAAATGATTCCAAGGAATGAAATATTCAATTTTCTCTTGCAGATGCATATCTCTAATGGACGATCCTTTTGATCGAGTCCATTAGATAAAACCCTCAATATCGCAGCGGATATTGTAGAGGTCGAAAATGTATCTTTGATAGTTAATCAAGGGTATTCGAATTTTACGCCGATGTAAATAAACACCGACTGTAGTTGATGGGGAAATGTTCAATATCCGGACCCTAAATCGTCTGATAAATTTAAATTTATGGAATTAATAATGTGCACGCTACTTAAATAGATACGAATGTGCATTTATATTTTCAAATTTTTCCGCTTGTGAAACAATGATATTGCACTTTATTCTTTTGCATTCCCCAGACTTTCTGGAACAATTGATTTTTTGGAAAAAAAATAACTTTTGGCTCCCAACCACTCCTTAAAGACAAACGAAGGGGTGCTTTCTTGCTGGATTCTTCTACTGGGAGTTTTTGCTTTAGGGAAGAACAGTAACAGTTCATGGATGGCAGTTTCGGCCGAAACTGATACGTTTTGGCCAAAACGTATCGGTTTTGGCCCTGGACGATTTGAAACCAACCGGCCGAAATTGGGCAAAATCGGACGCCAATTGCAGGGCAAAAAATAGTATTTTATTTGGTTTCGGGCCGAAACCGAAATCGAAATCGATACTATTTTGGTTTCGGACCCGGTTGAAACCGAAACCGAAATCGAAACCACCGTCCTTGGAACGGTTAGGTTTGAAAAGCTTGAAGAGTCAACAAGCAATGGAAACCTATGATTGTGGTGGCTGTTTAAGTAACATTTTTTTTGAACGTGGATGGTACCATGAAATATATTAAGAGGAGGAAAAGAGATGTACATGTATAATCTATCAGCTCACAAAACTCTTGTACAAAAGACCACACCGAAAAGGTGTACCTAACTAACTCCGAAGAGCAAAAAGAGTAAAAAGAGTAAGGACTTATATATATATAAGTCTTCACTTTACAAAAATGTTTTGCCCAAAAAGTCACTCTCTCATAGACAAAAGAAAATTTGTTTTCTTCCATCTTTGCTTCCCTTTTGAGTAGTCTGTTGTTCCTTTCACTCCGTAAGGCCCAAAAGAGTGGTATGTAGGATAAACCACTAGATAATCTTGTCGCCCTTAAGTGGCCACCTCTGGTGCCACTTGATAAGAAGTTGCTAAGCCCCTTCAAATTGGCCCAGGGTTTGCTGTAAGGTCTGGCCGATCCTCATCCAAATGCCCTTCGCAAAGGTGCAACCTGTGAACAAATGGTCTAGATTCTCGTCGTCGTCCCCGCATAGGCAACATAAGATAGATATGTGCTGAAGAAAAGGTACCACTCTGTCACAAGTGGGCAGCCGATTATAGGAGATCCTTCAAACCAACACCTTCACCTTAAGTGAGCTTTTGGGAGCCTAGATCTGAGGTGAAAAGGGGTGGCGTGCACCCCCATCGGACAAGAGAGTGTAGGCCAACCTAACAGAGAAGTGACCCTCCCTCTCCCATCTCCACTGCCACGTATCTTCCTTGCTGACGACTAGACTAAAGTCCAAGAGGAAAGTGAAGAGATGTTCTGGTTGCTCCATCTCTTCTAGGGAAAGATACCTCCTGAAAGTGGGAGTCCAAATACTCCCGGCCAGCTGTGCATTGAAGTTTTGAGCCACTGAAGCCCCTGGAATGCTCGCAATAGCAAACAAGGATAGAAAGGCTTCCGCCAATGAAGAGTCATCACACCACCTATCTTGTCAGAATAAACATATCTCTCTATCGCCCAGGCTGACTCGAACACTAATTCTGAAGAAGTCAACGCACTGTAGAATGCTGAAATGCCTCTCCAAATCGGGGAGACAGTATACAGTTAGGGCGGGAATAAGTCCTACACTTGGACAAGGAGTAGTATCTCTGTTTGATCAGTTGCATCCACAAACCCCCATCCTCTGTCTCGAGCCTCCATAGCCACTTGCACAAGAAGGCAAAGTTAAAATATTTAATGCTCTTGATGTCCAGGCCGCCTGCTTCCTTGTTTTGACAAATTTTGCCCCAAGTGATATCATGCCATCCTATGTCTCTACTCCCGTTGTCATGCCAAAAAAACTAGTCTGGATAGACTCCAATCTCTTAGCCATCGTCTTTGGTACTCTAAAAATGGAGAGGAAATAAATCGGAAAATTGTCCAACATGGATTTGCATTGAGCTAAGCAACCTTCATAAGAGAGTAGTATGTCCTTCCATCCTGCAAGTCTGGACTCATACCTCTACACCATCCTCTGCCAGTCCCTACATTGGAGTGGTCCTGGGGATCGAGGAAGGCCCAAGTAAGAGAAGGGGAACATCACAATCTGACAACCGAAGATGTAGGCTGCCTTCCTTATGGTTGACTCTTCCATATTGATCCCTGCCATATGGCTCTTGCTGTAGTTCACGTTTAGTCTAGTGATGTCTTGCACCATCTCTAGCATGAACTTGGCGTCAATTAGCTACTGCCTCCTCATCGGCTAAGAAGAGATAGTGTCATTCACATATTGCAGGTGGGTGATACAAATGCTGGATTGACCTACTTGAAAGCCTGTAATGATCCATGCCGTCTCAGCTCTCATCCACAATCAACTCAAAATCTAAGCCACCAGTACAAACAAGAGTGGGTAGAGTGGGTCTCCCTGTCGGAGCCCTCTCCCACTAGGGAAATAGGAGGAGGGCTGTCTATTAATGAGCACCACAAAAGAAGTAGAGGAAATACACACTATGATCCAAGAGATCCACTTAAGATCAAGGCCCATATTCGCAAGCACCTGAAGGAGACAATTTCAGTTTACACTATCATAAGCTTTCTCGAAGTCTATCTTGAGCATCAGTCCCCTCTTCCTTTGCTGGTTCAAGGCAAATAAGCATTCATGTGCAACAAAAAAATTCTCTTGGATGTGTCTTCTCCTGATGAAAGTCCTCTGATAACCACTGACCAGCCCATCAACCACAACATCAAGTCTCTTGGCCAAAACCTTGGTAATAATTTTGTAGGTGCTATTCAACAAGTTAATGGGTCGAAAGTCTACCAGATCTTATGCCCCCTTCTTTTTAGGATGAGGACCAAGAGGGTTTTATTAATACTCCTCAGGTGAGCCCTGCCCTTCTGGAATTCCCTCACTGCACTAATGAGGTCCTCCTTGATAAAATCTCAACAATGCTGGAAGAAAATCAAAGGAAAATCATTTGGTCTCGGGGCCTTATCACCTGTAAGAGAGAGAACTGCCTATCTAATCTCCTCCTCTAGAAAGAGGCTCGCAAGAGCCTCACTCTGAGCTCGGGAGAGATGTGGAAGCAAGTCATGTGCAAAGCCTGGTCTGGACGTCTGCTCCTCTGTGAAAAGGGTGGCATAAAAATTCTTAGCAAAACTCCTGATGTCTTCCCCCCTGTGAAGTGCTATCTCTCTTGCCTTGACGCAGGCAAAGTGGTTCTTCCGCCTTCTCCCTAAAGCAATCCTATGAAAGTAGGTTGTGTTTCTATTCCCTTCTCTGAGCCATTTCTCCCTCGATCTTTGCTTCCAGTAGATTTCCTCTCTCAACAGGATCTCATCATATTGTGTTCAAAGAGAATCTCTGCTTCGTCTGTCAGCATCATCTATCAAGCCTACCTCCTCCAACCGATCCAGACCTTCAAGGTGATCAAGAATCCTATCCTTTTCCTCTCTACCTGGTATCCTTTTGCTAACTCCCCAACTGCTGAGCACCTGGGCCAGGTGTTTCAACTTAAAAGTTAGAGTTGCCGTGCAAGATCCCTGTCGACTCTAACCATTCCACACACCCCCGAATGTGCCCAAGAAATCTGCCTCTCTAAGTCAATACCCCTCAAATATGAAAGCTTGTCTCCTCTGATGACCTTGCATGGTTCTTAAGAGGATAGGTTTATGATTAGAGGTTGGCCTAGGCAAACAAGAGCCCTGCACGTGAAGAAAGTGGACCTCCCAGTCCACGGACACCAAGAACCTGTCTAGCTTGGAGCAGGATGGAGTCTCCCTCAAATTGGACCAAGTGAACTAAGCGTTCACCACTCCCATGTTGATGAGTGCTGTCTGCTGGATGAAGTCACAAAAGTCCTCTATCTCCTCCGAATGAGGATGAGCACCTGTCCTCTCTGAAGTTGAAGACACTGCATTGAAGTCATCTACCACACACTATGGCCGCCCGGCAGCAAGGTGATGCCCAAGCAACTACTGCCAAAGATCACCCTTCCTTTCCCTAGTCTGAGGGCCATACACTCCTAAGAAATCTCCGGAGAAACCGTCCCTCAGAACTGGAAGTGAATAGTAATGGTTCATCACCTGACTTGCCTATCCTCTTCCATCTTCTCCACCTCGAAAGGGTTCCATAACACCATGATCTCTCCTGCCCTCCCTACAGGCGAAGAAGTCACCCCCTTCGAACGTTTGCCATCCCCAATCTCCCTCTTCGTCCCCAACACACTTTGTCTCCTGTAGACATAGAATCTCTACCTTGCCCCTTCTCACCAACTCTTTTACCATCCTCCTCTTCTCTCCCCTCCTAAACCCGTCACATTCCATGAGACGATTTTCATGGGAACTATGGAATACTTCCCTCCCCTCCCTCATTTCTCACACCCACCTCCTCCTCCTCCCACTTGTTGCCCCCTTGACCCCCCTTTTTAGACTTCTGTTTCTTCGCTGCCCTCGCCAAAGCTGCAAGCCATCTCTTTTGGATAAGGTTAAGAGCCCTCTTGATGTCCTTCTCCACCCCTTCATAGGAGACCCCGAGCTTGTCCGACAAATCCCTCATGTGATCCTCTGTAATCTTCTCCACCAGCCCCATCAGTTCTTTCCCCTCTTCCTTACTAGGTATACCCCAGTTCTCCCTCTCCTCATCTGAGAAGCCTCCCCCAGTGTAGGAGTGTTCAGGATGTCCTCGTCTTCTACGTCCGTAATCATGAGAAGGCCCACTGCAGCCTTCGGAAGGCCAACATCAAATTGATCAGCAACGGTTGCAAAAGCCTCTCCTGGTGGCCTGCGCTTCCCTGTCTCCTCAATCGCACCCAGGTCGAGTGCTTCCAACACCAGTGATGGCGCACAGATGAGGCCCGCCAGGGGATCGGAATTCCCTGCCTCCATCCCTAGCGCTGCTCTCGTCTGTGGCTATTGAGTTGGGACCATCGGTAGGCTCAATAGATGACCACTGGGAGTCAGATGATCCACTGGCAGCACACCTGAAGCAATAGCCTAAGAGCTCAGGAGCGGCCCCCCTTCAGCTTAAACCCCACATCTCCTTGCTGCGACAAGGCAAGAGTGGAGGAATGGCCATCGACTATAGAAAGCCCCCCACCGACCGGCGGAGAGGGGAACGACGCTTGCGGGTGGCCGGAGCTGCACGCTGCAGCGGATTGCATTGCCGAAGAAGTCGGGCAGGGAAGAAGGCCACTCTTGGGCTTGTCATACCTGATGCCACCTGGTAGGTCGGATACGGGTAAGTTCTGGGTCCCGAAAAGCGACCCGGACTAACCCGCAAGTGATCTTGCCCGCGTGGCCCATCCGATCTGCCTGACCCACCGCAAACATGGGCCGATAGCAGGGTGCCCAAAGGTCCAGAACCAACCCGATTCGAGGACAACCTGCTCGCGGTGCTTGAACTCAAATTTTGAAATCCCGTGCAACCTGAAGACTGTGCATCCCCTACCTCCAACCTCCGACCAGGAAACCCTAGGTCTTCCGGCGGCGGCTTCAGATCTGCCAGCCCCTCCTTCACCCAGAGTTGAATGACGAACGTGTCCCCGCCAACAACTACTGTGACGACGACCTGGATAGCCGTCGGGCTAGGCACCGGTACTACTGCAGCTACTCCGGTCCTCCAACCTAGTGGAAAGAAGTCCAAACTCTCCCTCTCCACACTTCCGAAGGGCCGGACCATGAAAGCGATGCCCTCTTCGTCACAAAGAAGAAGGGGCACTCCCTCAAGGATGATATGGAACCTCCTCGGTTTAGAGCATGGGAAGGTCCCTCTGTTCTTCGACCATCGATGGATCCGAAGGAGGGCTCCCCCCGCCACCTCCACTCCCGTTTCTGCCATCGCCGCAACCGACTGATCCTTTTGTCCTACCACCAGGAAGGTCGAGGAGGACACCTTAGATTCGTCCCAGCAACCCCCTAAAAGGTCTTCGAACCTGCGCCTGACATCCTCTACGTCAACCGCATCTTCCACCGCCGTGACGCACGGCTCTTCCGGAGCCAGTCTGCCCTCTTGTGCAGACTCTCTGTCGGGAACTCCCCTGCGTCGACACATCTCTTGCTACCCAAACCCATGAAACCCGCAGGAGGGTGTCCCCTGACCGCCTCCGCGAAAGAGCGCTGACGGTGGAACCTCTCTCCTGGAGTCGTCGAATGGCCCCCAGCACGGCAGTAACGCCTGATATGCCCCCTCTTCCCGCAGCCGAAACAGGTTGGCGCTCGGCCTGGCGGTCCCCTCCCCGAGACAAGCTCCTGCACGTGGCCTCCCCAGCAAGCCATTTCCCTAGCTCCCGCTTGCTTGAGATAAAATGGCTGTTTCCGTAATATATTTGACAATATTTGCAAGTTCAAAATTGGACACTAGTTTTTCTTGTTATGAGTCAGGTCAAATGTATTATGGTTCTCTACAATGGGTTAGCAGTTTGAAATAAGTTTTAAAAGCCCACTTATCATCATTGTCTGTATAAATTCAATGATATTTTATCATATAGGTTTGACAGCCCATTGCATTTACATTTCAGCCTAGCCTGATTTGGCTGCCCATAGAAAGGGTTTTCTGTGCATACATGCATAAAATTCCGAGAGAGTTAAATTAGCAGCTTGAGCTTTAAAGAATACTTGAAGGAGCTTGAATAGTATGCTTTCTTAGAACATAAGCTTGCAGCTTCTGTTTGCAGTCACATTTCAAAGATTTTATTTCAAACGACTTTCTTGCATATAGGTAAGATGCTTGGTCAGATACTTGTCACAAAACAGACTGGACCCCAAGGGAAAATTGTGAGCAAGGTCAGTAAATTAATCTGGTCCTATCTCTGGGTTCTGTTTTTTCTAGTATCTTGCTTTTGTTATAATTCACTTTGACAATTAATCGACTATTTCTATGTAAAAGTATAAATTTCTTTAAACACTGGTTCCCAGGAATTTGGTCAATCTCAAAGAAGGATTTGGCCAATTTTAGTTGGTGATCACTTGTGCAACTTATTATCTCACAGTTTTATCAGGAATTCTAGCATGATGAGATTGCCATGTTTTTTACGTGATATACATATATGTCATGTTGTGCCTGCAAATATATAAAATGTACTCTGAAGCAAATAATATTAAAAAGAATACCTCTTTTCTTTCTTCTCACGCTTTCTCCTTCCTTTCTGCTTGTCTTCATTTTAACTTTTTATCCCTTTCTCATTTTCTCTTTGGGCACATTAATAGCATCTGCAAAGAACATTAACTCTTGCTATTCCATCAAGAAAAATATTTTGTGATCAGTTTTTTCCCCAGAGTATTGTTTCAGAAGTTCTACAGTATAATAGAACTTTTTCAAAGATTTCACAAGATAAGAAAAGGAAAACGGAAGTTGTGAACATGGAACATGACTCAGATGTCATCTGCTCAATAATTCTGGAGCTGGGATTACCCTGTACTTCTGTAGAATGTACTACTATGGATTTGCAGAATATTCTATTTTTTTGTTTTTTGTTGTTAAAAGAGCAGTTCAATGAAATATTTCTGATGTGTGCAATGAAAATATTGTAATACTTATTACAATTGTCATATTTTGCATATGTGCTTGCCCTGGCATGAGTTTGCATTTAAAAGTTGCTGTCCATTTTTTCCCGTTTGTAATCCACAGTGGCCATCAGTTTTCCATGAATTTGTTTTTACCTTTCTTTTCTTGGTTTTCACAGGGTAATACGACATTACAGTGGTTTCTCTCCTTTTCAGGTCTACTTGTGTGAAAAACTGTCACTCATTAATGAGATGTATTTTGCCATTACCCTTGACCGTACAACTGCTGGTCCGGTATGTTGCAGTGTCGAGTGTCAAGTGCTTTATTGTATTTGCTGTTAGTGATACTGCATTTCACATCATGAAATCCATTTTTTTTCCCTAAACCTTCAGTGTATATGAATATAATGTTTTAAAAACACCTAGGTGGAGCAAGTCGGCTGGCCCCCTTACTGCCTAGGCAGACTGTCTAGGTGGTGAGGTGGACACCTCAACTCTGAGGCAGTTAAAATCTTTGCTTTTTAGTTTTCTATTTCCTACATATGTCCTCTACAAATGATAGTGCTATTAACTATAATCTGACTAATGAATTATAAATCTTAATTTGATGCATCTATGTTTGGAACCTATTGCTTAAAGCATAGTGTGTTGGTCTCATCAGTTGTAATGTGGTCTGCATGGCGCTGTCCTCTTCTAGAGACACCCAATATCTATCAAGCATGGGATGACAAAAGTGGGATCAAAAATGACAAAAAGAGAGAAGTTTATATTTTTTATTGAGGAAGAAGTGTCAAATCTAAGTTATCTATGATGTCAGGAAACTAAGGATTGATTGGGTCCTCAACATGTGAATAATGGGGGAAAAGTGTACAAGAAAAGAAGATAGTTGTAGAGGTGACAAGGAAGAGCAAGAGGAACAAACTTGTGAATATGAAGTCTAATGTGCATGGCCATACAAACTAACTAATGGGGGTATAATGTTCTTCCTTCGATGAAAAACTTGTGAAACACAGCGACGCAGAAACTGCCAAGGCAGGAAAGGGCTGTGAGTTGTTTAGACGGACTGATTAATTGTGTAGGCAGCTGATTTTTAAAACACTGGATGAATAGATGTTGCATTTGTACCAAGCATCTTATTTCCTTTTCTTCCAACCCTTGTTAAATGTTCCGAGTTGCTTTTTAATTGTTTTAAGATGTTTCGTCACTGCCTTAACTGTACCGTTTATATAGAAGCTGTAAGAGGGTCATTTGGATCAGGTCTTCTATATTAGTGCTTGAAGCCCTTTGGTGATGCTTAATGTCTGAGGCTTATTCTGAATGCCGCCTGCAGGTTCAGCGTACAATGTGGGATTTATTTGGTTCACATTGTTGCGTGGGGTTTTATCATAATCCGGACTGTGCTGGATCATGGGAAATAGTATGAATAGCAAGCCATTTCTCAAGTCTAACCTAATTAAGGTGGAATCTATGATGAGCAAACAATCAAGCTAGCATGATTTTGGTCTTGGGACAGATGTCGGTCAGGCATAAAATACGCTTAGTGAACTAAAATAGTTAAGTCTAATGTTAAGGTAGGAAGCTCCTGTCTCCGATACATTTCTAAGCCTTGGTGATCAAGTCAGAATAATCCCGAAGTGCATCACAGTGCGGACATGTTATGGAGTTGTGAGATCCTAATCTGATTTTCAATTTTTGTTTTTAATACTAAGGTAGCAATGGCAGACTGGAAGTCGGGAATTACTCTTATCTTGGCCTGTAATATTTTGACATGACAGAGTTGCATTTTTCTCAGTGCCAATTAATTATCATTAATCTGGTGTGTGCGCTGAATTGATATGTTATTGTTCAAAGTGAGTTTTTGTGTTACAAATTTATATTCTTCAAAAGTAGCTTAGTTCTATGGTACTGTGCCCTTTTTGTTCGCAGATTATTATTGCCTGTAGAAAAGGAGGAACCAGCATCGAAGATCTCGCAGAGAAGTTCCCTGATATGATTATCAAGGTCATCTTTGTCTTCATTTTTAAACTAGGGAAAAACTGAGATGGTTAAATTCTTCTGCAGTAGAAACTTTGGTTTGCAATACTGTGAATTACTTTTTTTTAACTATTTTGGTGTGAATCCATCCCCGTCTATAATGCTGTACAAAGGTCATTTTGGCACTATTTTTTGTTTGTGTTTTTTTCTTGGGGCCTAGGGAACTAGAAGTTTTCTTTTCCTTGGTCCTTACTTTTACTGATGTTATTCTTGTCACTAGGTTCCAATTGATGTTTTCAAAGGTATAACAGATGAGGATGCAGCAAAAGTTGTTGATGGTCTGGCTCTTAAGGTGGCAGATAGAAACAACGCAATAGACCAAGTGAAGAAGCTTTACAAACTGTTTTGTGCATGTGATTGCACATTGTTGGAGGTGCAAAACAAGGATATCTTTATAGTTTACCACCATTTTTTATGATTCATTGATTGCTTCTGTATATATGCCCATTTGATGTTAGCATTTTTTGTTGATCAGATCAATCCAATTGCCGAGACATCTGATAATCAATTAGTAGCAGCTGATGCAAAGTTGAACTTTGACGACAATGCAGCATTCCGCCAGAAGGAAATATTTGCCCTCCGTGACACATCCCAAGAGGACCCTCGTGAGGTCTGTATCTATCTTCTCCTATGACAGGAATAGTGAAAATTTGCATTTTCTGTAAATTCAGTGCTGTTGTCAACTCCGCCATCCACCTCTCATGTTCTGTGCAATAATTATCACATTCCATTATTTCTCAACATGTTGTCATGCAAATTCTATGCTCATTGTTTAGACTTGGAGAAACGGTAGGATTTGCTGTTCCCTTGATCCAGTGTGAGCTTCACATAATGTTTTGACATTAAACCAAAGTACTTGTCTCTTTTTTATCTGTTTCTTCTTTCATGGCTTTCACTATGTCTTGCCTGCTTCAGGTATCTGGTGGTTCTTTACTGGCTGTTTTGTCAATATTCATGCTTCCCCTTTCTGTTTTCTCTGATGCTTTCAATGTTCCACTTGGTAATGCACCCCTTCATGTTTCCCCTTCATATGCTTGTGAATAGTAACTGTACCATTTTTAAAATAAACTTTATCCATTCATTGTTCTGTTTCACTCTAAAACTCCCATGTCCTGTCTCCTACCAAAAGTGCACTATTCAAATCCCCATCTGCACTGACCCTGTGCTCCAGACAATGTCTTTCTGAAATATAGAACAATGTAAAAGGAGTGTGTTGTCTTTTTTGCTTTTTTATGGTTATGTGGCAGCGGAGGTGTAAGGGTGCACCGATATCAGCATTACTTTTCCTGATGCCTTCTGCAGGTTGCCGCTGCTAAAGCTGATTTGAACTATATTGGATTGGATGGAGAAATTGGATGCATGGTGAATGGTGCAGGTTTGGCGATGGCAACTATGGATATAATCAAATTACATGGAGGAACACCAGCCAATTTTCTTGATGTTGGTGGCAATGCTTCAGAAGGCCAGGTTTGGAATCACCTCATTATCCCTTGGGTGTTAATGTCTGAGAACTCAATAACCATCAGTGATTGGCATCATGTGGATGTTTCATCTCTATTTATGGTTGCCCATTTATTGAAATATCTTATATAATGATGTGTTGGTAGAGGGATCTTAGTTTCTACGTTGGTATTGTTCCCTGGCATCTAGGGTTCAAATCTCTCTGTGACATCCAATATGTATTGCAACTTGCAAGGTAGAGCCAACAGATGATGTCATTGCTTTAGATTAGCATGCAGTAATCATGCATACGGTTTACTGGGGCCTCATTGTTTATGTGGACTAAGTTTCTTTTTGTTACATTCTGTTATACTGCATTAATTACCTTTCTAAAAAGGTCAATTGCATCATTTGCATGATAAATGCTAAAGTGCTTTCTATCTTCTTTAATTTGGGGCACATGTTTAGAGCACAGGAATGATTTTAATTGCCAATTTCTAGCCTGGGAGACAACTGAAATGTGCTTTTCATAAATTTAAATACTTACAAAAATATAACTTTCTTCATCTGTCAAAATAAAAAGTATATTGATGGAAAGTAAGTAGAAAAAATCAGAAATGATACAATGGAGGCATCAAAAGTTGAAAGCATCTTGCAGGTTGGAATTTGAGGAACAGTGTCCGGAATGGGTGCAGAAACAAGTGGGTCATTATGTGTATTCACTAAAGTTTATCCGCACAAACAAAGATCAAGTAAAAAGACTGTTGGTAAAAAGATATAAAATAATGAATGGAGGAGGAAGAGCTAGATGGACTTCACTGTGTAGAAAAGGATACAAATGGAAGAAAACGATCGAGTTCCAGGTTGGCTTAATGAAAAGAAACATGCCAAGGACTTCAAAGTTCCTACTCATAAGGTCCTAGACTCAAATGTCTATTCTCATGCGCAAGCCCCATTTCTTGCAATAAAACAACTGTACCCATTTATGGAAAACACACTTTTCTGAGACACACTTTTCTGAGATGGGACCACCTTGATCCATAAACCACTAACAATATGGACTGTTTTAAATCAAGTTTTAATCTCTCTCTCTCTCTCACACACACACGTCATGTAAAGATGTGCATCCTTTCTTCCATTGAGATAATGAATTTGATGGATCTGTCAAATGGATAAACAGAAGTGGGGGTATCTTGTTGCTTGCTTTTGAATGGCACATGATGATATGGGGAAATTAGTGTTCAAAAAGCTTCCCTTTTGTTGTGTCATGGGTAATTGTGGTCATAGAATGACCGCTGGGCTTTGGCCCAGTTGGCAGAGCATAGCAGGGTCTGCTGTTCCGCCCGGTACGTACCGTACCAATCCGGTATGTATTGGTACCAGCCTTGGCCGGTACGGTTCGGGCCATTGGACCTGGTACTGGCCAGTACAAGGCACAATGGTGAGTGGAGGAGAGAAAGAAGAAGGGACCCACCGTTGTTCAGGCTATTGGACCCAGTACCGGCCGGTACAAGGCACAGTGGTGAGTGGAGGAGAGAAGGGACCCGGTGGGTACCTGATGGACTTAAGTTAAATGGGTCTGGGTAAGTAGGCCGGATTAGATTTGGGTAAGTGCATCAGGTCTTGGTAAGGTAAATGGATCTGGATTCTGGGTGAGTGAACCCGAACCTGATCAACCTTTCTTCTCCACCCGAAAGGGAGGGCCTTGGTGCCCTAGCCGCAGGAGGTTGGCGGTGGCCTTAGTTGCAGACGGTGACACTCGGAGAAGCGATAGCTAGCGACGACGATGCAGGCGGGGTCTGCTGTGGCCGGAGCAGAAGCTGGTGGCGGCATCTGCTGGTGAGGCAGGCGGCCTAAGTGTCCGTGATGGGAGGGTGGGGGAGAACCAGGACTGTAGCGATGCCAGTACCGGTACCGTCTCTGACCGGTATGGAAACTGACACAGGTTTCACAGACCTTGGAGCGTAGGGGTTTTGGAGGGGGGGTTACACCACCCAGGTTCTATCCTGGGTTGGGCTGGGCTTTAGTGCATTTACCTGAACTGGCTTGCCACTGCGGCAGAGCCCTTCAAAAAAAAATTATGGTGGTGGAATGGCCTTGGGAAAAAATGATTTGAAAGAGAGAATATCTGGCGTGGGACTAGTAGTTCTGATAGTTTAATTTTGTTCAGGAGTGTGGACAAAAATCAATTATCGATTCTCACTTTGAATACAACGATGTTTCTGATATTACTCTAACTATATTTTTTTCTTCAATTTTTCCCTTACTAAACAACATGAGTTCATCTCTCTGACTGAGCCATGTTCTTGTAAAACACTCTCCTCATCTTAGTTACTTAACGTTGTCATGTCATATTCATTATACTAGAGTGCCAATTTCCCCCCCATGAAATGGCTTTCTTTTTTTAACGTGACATCCATTTCTCTATTTACATTTCAATGACTCCATATTCTTTTTAACTCCATGCTTGGTTCATTGAGTTTTCATTCATGATGTTGATCATGCCGGTTCCATTTAACAATACTCTTTCAGCAAATTGTTTTTATTTGTTTTTGACAAGTTGGATGAATGGCTAGCAAATTCACCCAGCCTACTCAGTTCGGCTGCCCCCTTTTTTGGGTTTGTAATCAGAGGTCTGTTAGTCTATTGGACTGTCATATCTGAGGGAGCCCGTTTCACTGCACCAAATACTTTTGTGGTTATCCTGAATCCCTGATTC
This sequence comes from Amorphophallus konjac, assembly GCA_022559845.1. NCBI lineage: Eukaryota > Viridiplantae > Streptophyta > Magnoliopsida > Alismatales > Araceae > Amorphophallus > Amorphophallus konjac. The sequence goes on from CM040123.1 coordinate 103,330,393, forward strand.
AGTAAATCAGCATCCTTGTCTTATGTTTGACAATATAAGTTATGGGTGATTCTCCATTCATTAGGTACTCTTCTTGTATTTTTTCAGTTCAAAGAGATATGCTAGATGAACCCACTAGTTTTCACATTCTTGAATGCTCACAGGGATTTTCTGTTTTATTTCCATTGCAATGAAAGATGCAATTGTCTTATTAATGCTCTGTAGCATATGCTTTATTCTTGACTGTGCTCAGGTTGTTGAAGCATTTAAGATCTTGACATCTGATGAAAAGGTGAAGGCCATTTTGGTTAATATTTTTGGAGGGATCATGAAATGTGATGTAATTGCAAGTGGAATTGTCAATGCTGCCAAACAGGTATCTCCCCATGTCTAGAGAAGAGTTGTGATGTTGCATGATTTTAGCATTCAACAATTGGCAAGAGACTTGCTGATAAGATTCTTTTCTTTGGGGGGGGTGGGTTGTGTGGGGAGGGGGGGAATTAGAGGGCTTAATTTCGGCATGGCATTACATTAAGAATTGGATACAATGTGTAAATGATAAAAAGGCAGCTCCTCTTGTTGAAGAAGCTTATCCTGGCCACTTAATTGCACTATGACTTTTCTCTTGTTGAGAGAGTTTTGTTTTTGCCCCAGCAAGACTTTTGTATTTTTTGTTATCCATGTAATTTTGTTCTTTTCCTTCAAGTTTGCTAATGTCCTTGCTTATGGCTCAAACATAATGAAATTCCTCTATGCTGCTCCATTCTTATCCACTTGAAACTATGACAAAATCTTAGTTTTGGTCACCGATCATTCATCAGTGAAGTTTTCTTCAAACAGGGAAGAGAGCCAACAGCCTCTCACCTTTTCATCTCCATTTCTTGGTCAGTATTTGATCAAAGGCTTTCCGTAAATGTCATGTACTTGTATGAAGGTTCTTTTTCTGCTTAAACTCTTTTTGTTCTACTGAGATCCTTGAAATCCCTTATGTGAATATCAACATGATGGCCTGCCATTTATTTCCAGGCAGGTTTTGCACCATCCCTCTATATGGGTTTGGGTTTGGGTTATGCACACTTTAGGATACATCTAGGTTGCTTTGGGTTGGAGCAAACCCCATGGACCCCGAGTATGTTGGTGCTGGTCTAGTCAAGGCAGCAGTTCCCATTCCGGTACATTGTTTTAAGTTTAATGACGGTAACCTATTAGAGTTTAGATTTTATCATGCTTATTTCCTAGATCTACCTGTGTGATTGTGTAGCAAAAGCATACTTTTTTCTCTTCATTTCCAGTTCTTTTCTCATACCTTTGTACTTAACATCTACTGGTATAAGGTTTTCTTGTCTTTTTTTCTTTGAATTCACAAGCTGGAATTTAAGTTCTTCCTGAATGTTGTGATTTCCACTTTATTTTCAGGTTTGAACTAGATTCCAGTCCCTTCACTCATTTGTTTTTTATGCTGACCATCTGTATTTTTTAACCGTAGTTATGGTTCAAGGTTGGATCCCGTTGTCATTTTGTTCTCACCATTTTTAAAGAAGAGCTTATACCGTGCAAGTTCTCATTGTCAGAAATGACTTTAACTTGTTGGACATCTAGTTATCACTGTTTCTAAATATGCCTCCCCCCCCCCCCCCCCCCCAATTTTACCCCCAACTGTAATGTTTGTTTTTATTCTTTCAGAAGGAATATTTTACAAAATACTGTGTCCGAGCATTTGGAGACTGTTATCCTGTTACCATCGTGTTTTTATAAGTTGAGCGGTTGTCAGTTTGCCAAAGAAAGTCTTGCAGCTTTGTTATTAAAAACGCTTTGATCATCATACTCCAGTAGAACTGAGCTAATCTAAAGATTATGTTTGTCTTTGATTGGCTATTCTTGGAAGGTTCAACTGAAAGTGCCAGTTGTGGTTCGTCTAGAAGGCACCAATGTTGATCAAGGAAAGAGAATTCTCAAGGTAAGACTGCGGACAGCCACGTTCCACTCTTGGCATTGCCTACGAAGTTGCTTTTAGCTACATTTTGTTCACAAAAGTGTACTCTGATAATGTGCAGGAGAGTGGAATGACATTGATCACTGCCGAAGATCTGGATGATGCAGCCGAGAAGGCAGTAAAAGCTGCCGCAAATTAGATACTTCATGGGTGGCTATTTTTTTCACTTCAATTTTTTTGATCGAGGAAAACACAGTGCCTCGTGATTATCGGAGAAAAACACATAGACCATATCCATTTTACCGACGGAAATGCAGTTAACATTGAAAGCCCTACTAGAGTGTCAGAATGCCCTACAAATAAAGGCATTGTGTTTGTCACCTCGACCGACTTTGTGTTTTCCTCTCCCAGACGAGAGGATTCTGATGGGGGATTTGATCGAGTTTTTCACCTCTGCATCTCTTTTCATGTTCTTCCACGTGGTATGACACCCAATGAGTGGATTCATTTTTCAAAAGGATGACTGCGGGATCAATAGTTCTCTCACCTCCCTCTCTCGCGACTGCGTTTTGTGGGTGCGCTACATGTGTTTGGCTGTCGGTGTGTTTCTTTTATTATTTCTGTTTTATTTTTAAGAGAGAGACCGGTAAAGCCTGGCAGAATGCACAAAGCACTTGCTGCAAGAGCGCAACTAATAAGCATTGCTTTCAAAAAAAGTCGACTACACCACGGATATCTCCCCATTAATTGCGCTTGGAATCAAATCACCGGGAGTAGATGTTTGACGCCGAACGGCGTTATTATTGATTTCACACGAGGTGGGACAGACGCGGTGGTTGGCCTCCCCACCCGTTTAGGTTTAAATGGGGGCGTGGATCCTCGTGATGTTTGGGTGTGCCGCAGACCTGTTGCTGCCTCTGCGGTGCTGTACTCGGACCTGTGGTGTTCGAAGAGATATCGTGGATCGCAGGATCATCGCAGTTTAATTGTCTCTGGTCATTTATCCCGGTGGCACCATGACCATTTAAGATCAAGGGTCATGTGTAGTTGCATTTATGGTTTTCGGATGATGAAAGACGGCAGAGTTCATGCAGGTAACGGTGGACGAAATAGTGTTTTCTGCGGCAGAGGTTTGGCAACATCTCTACGCGTATTTCCCCCCGATCTGCACGTCCGGTTGTATTTTATTGCACCAGGATTAGACCAAGATGGTTGAGCCGGTTCAAAATGGTTCTAGTCAGACCTACTTGTGTTGTACTAGGGCTGGCCCAAATTGATCCGGATCACGGATTTGATAAACCGTCACTATTAACATTTAGGTAACACTTTTATAAAAGAGTGAGTCTCGTCAATCGTGAAGACGGGAATTGCGGGCAGAGTATCTAGTGTTTCACCTGGGTCTGGTTTGGGATCGCTTCATGAAGCTCGAATTAGTATGCGTAGGATTTTATTTTGTTACATTAAAAGAAACATCAGATTTGATCAAGGCAGAGGTAGAGATCATCGCGTTTAGTGATTGGATGTCTGAATATCCTAATAGAAAATTATTTTTAATATTTAACAAGATGCATAAAGAAAGTTATATCATCAATTCTTTTCCTTATGAATCAGTGTCAAAGTTTCTTTTTTTGAACCGTATTAGTGCCGAAGTAAATTAATAGACCAAGTTGGCATAATGGTATGCCGTATGCTTCTGGGCCCTGCCAATCGACGAAGACATGGTCTTTTTCCTTTTTAGGTAACAAAAAGTGTTCGGTTAAAATGACCTCCCATTGGTTTTTCTCGAGGGGAATCAGGCAAGTAACGGAAAGTGTTCATTTAGTTCCGTCAGGTACTTGGGTTCACAGTTGCCGGCCGATGTTATCAACCTCTCGAGGGGAATTTAGGAAGTGAAAATATCTTGCCGTGACGGTGTGGCTGTGCCACGACGGTCAAAGGTGTCCTCCAGTTGGGGAGAGCTCCCAAGTTAGATCAATGTGTTTTTTAACGGAAAAATGTTAAAAGTCATATGAATATATAGAGACGCCTCCCAATTGGGGCACCCTATTTCCCACGAGAGTGAGTGTACAAGATTGGGAGGCTCATCTAAATACGTCCCGTAACATAGTTTTCTCACTCCACCCCGTCCCCCTCCCTTAATATCCCCGAGCCGGTGTCCTATTCCCCTTGGCCAAAAAAAATTTAAAAAAACTTGCTTGGCGCATGTGTTTCTTCTCAATCTAGCAAAGATGTCGGCCATCATGTTCCACTGGAGTTTGAAGTTTCATTTAGGGGCCCTCCCCCTCGCATCATCCTCCCCTTGTCTCGCACGAAAGGACGGCCTATTCAGACAACATCTCTCACAATCCATAAAGCATCGATTTGGCAAAGGGTTAATCTAAAGTTAATCTAGAGTTAATCTAATTTTAACTCCGAACTTGTCTTGGTAAGGCGAAGTAGTTAATCGGGATAGATTGTAGGTTAACCCAAGTTAACCCCAGATTATCAGCCTCGAACCCGGTGGATTAACTCATTTCATATTCAAAGCAAGCATGAATTACCTCTGAGATAATCTGTCCCTATATGTTCGGTTAACTGACCTGAAAACTAACCCATTGCCAAATCTGTGCTACATGTGGGCATATTATAGTCTCTCTTTCCCTCCCTCCCCCCCCCCCCAACCCTTTTTGCAGCGGGTCCACATAGATGTTTTAACAGGCCGGTGTTCATCATTCAGAATGTGGGCAACGCTTGTCGTCGGCCGTTGTGCTACAGTACAGACTTATCTTTCGGCCTACATCGAGAAAGGACACCTTCAAACACTTCGCCGTTCCTATCCGCCAGTCGCTATTCTCCCCTCTCTAGCTCTATTCGGTAGGAACCTTGCGTGCTGCTATCCCTTGTCATGTCATCGACGGGTGCACTCAATAATATACGCCCCACAAAACTTATGGAATTATTTCATTTTTTCTGATAAAGGTGAATATTTGATGCGAAGACTTCCTCGTATCATAAAATCGTGAGTTTCATTTGCTACACACATCTTGGGAGCAGTTTTTTTGATAGAGGGACAACGACAACTTGAGTTATCCTTACTGGATGGTATGTCCCGGATAAAGAGGTCTTTTGACTTTGGTAGACATTAAAGGGCCTCTTTGGTAACCTGGTAGGACAACTTACCCGGTTTTAAGACAGGGTAACATGTCCGATTGGAAACTCCACCGTGCTTTGATAACCGGTAGCGTGAATGCGTTGAAAAGCCCCACGCTATTCAGGTTACTTTGTTAACAATCCGGGGGTAAGAGGGGCTTGACGTAATTGAATTACCGAATGTGTCCCTCATTTCATTACTTCAGGCCAAGCCCACTCCCTCCCTTTTAACGATAACAAAATGATATTGTATAAGTCGGACGTATAGAAAGTAAATTCTATATATCAAATTGAGCCCCACTCCCTCCCTTTTAACGATAACAAAATGATATTGTATAAGTCGGACGTATAGAAAGTAAATTCTATATATCAAATTGAGGCCTTTTTAAAAATTACCTGGCATTCATTATTGAAATAAATATATCCTACTGAAGCAATGGGCCAATTTTTTTGTACATATAAACATTTCTACCAACTATTCTCCCCGTAATCGCCATGTTCAAAAAAACATGACGATGGCTTTGCAGAATTGACATGTGGGTCGTAATTTGGGTAATAACTGTTGGGGATAGAACCGGAGTACCCAGACGAGGAGGACAACCAGCAGAGGAGGAAGAAGAAGAGAAGAAGAATCTGTAAGAAAAATCGTAAGGATCATGAAATAAATTATCACATGAACATACGAAAAAAATGATAACACAAATGTTATATGCATGTCGTCCCACGTAGATCGGCAAGATCCATCCCAAATCCAAAAGGAAATATCATGCAAGAAAGTGCAACAAATAATGAACAAGAAAATTAGTTTAGAACACTTAGCCGAGCCGCCCGCATGGACTGTCCTTAGAGAAGTTATCGCCCCCGTCATATCTGTGCAGCGGAGTCCACGATCTTCCCCCAGGATAGAACGGCAACAGAGACGTACCTCAGCACGAAGGTGATCTCTCCTCGACGACAACCTCGGGAACAAGAACTTCTTTGTCGATCCGTAGAAGAAATTTTGGTACACCGATTTTCTCAAAATGGTCTCCGGAACAAAAACGCAGCAAAATAGTCTCGGAAAGAAAAACGCAGCAATTCCTCTACGGATATCTCTCTGCGTCCCTCTTTTTCTTTCCACGAGACGCGCAGCCGTTTTCTTAGGCAAACAACACATCATCCACCGAAAGCCTCGGCCACGGTTTTTCTTTCTCAAAACAAAAACCGTTTTCAGCAGTTTTCCCCACCGGATAAAAGGCACACGGGAACACCTTTTCGGGGTTGAGATACTTGTTACCATTTTATGAAAAAACCACAAAGACTTTGGGTTTAAAAGTAAAACCCAATAACAACCGCAATTTCTCCAACATTCCCCCACAAACCCAAAGGATTTAGTGAGTGAACTAAGATCAACAAAAGAAAAGCATATATTGCTTTCAGTGAGGGTACCTTTCGGGTTTGAACCATCACCTGAGTTTCTAATCTCAACCCCCACAGAACCGAAGTGAACTTTGTCTTGAACTTGGCTCCTTTTATGAGAGTTTCCTTTAGAAACAACAAAATATAAGTTCTGGTTATCATCTGCAGGGTTGGTGCTTTATGGCCATGCACCCTTATCCTGATTCATGAGTGTTGATAAGGAAGAACCCACTTCCCTTAACTGCGGCCTCACAGTCACACTCACATAGGTGGGCTTCTCCAAGGATGTACTGCAAACATCCTGTCAATATAGACTTGAACCCATTCAGAGTTTCACAAAACCCTTCCTATCTTGCAGTATAGGCACTTAGAACAAATTATCAGGGGAGAGACACACAGGTACAAAAGTACCAACTGAAAATAAAAGTGCCACATAATTCTCCCTATAGCTTGTTGTTACCACATTGAACCTACTTTGTGGGATCTCCACTTAGTTAGGTTGGGTTGCTGCCATAGTAGAATTTTTAATGGGTTTCAGTCCCATCCCCAAACTGAATTTTTGAACTTGATTTCTATCAAGTCCCTTGGTCAGTGGATCTGCTGTATTGTCCTTGGTACCAACAAAATCAACAGCAATCACACCTTGAGACACAAGTTCCCTTACATATTTTAATCTGACTTGGACATGTCTCCTTTGTTTTTGGTTGTACTTTGAACTTTTGATCTTGGCGATTGTAGTCATGCTATCACAATGCACCGAGATCGCAGGAATAGGCTTTCCTATCAGTGGGAGTTCAGAAAGAAGTCCCCTGATCCATTCAGCCTCTGTTCCAGTAGTGTCCAGAGCACACAGCTCAGCCTCAAAAGTAGACCGAGACAAAATGGTCTGTTTTGCAGACCTCCAGGCAACAGCGCCACCACCCAAGGTAAAGACATACCCCGAGACACCGTTACTCCCTGAGTTTTGAGCTATCCAACTCGCATCACTATACCCTTCTAAAACAGCAGGGTACTTCCCATAATGCAAGCTTAAGGATATAGTACCTTTTAGGTATCTTAGTATCCTATCCAAGCCCTCCCAGTGAGTACGATCAGGACAGCTAGTATATCTACTGAATCTAGTCACTGCATATGAAATGTCAGGCCTAGTACAGTTAGCAAGATACATCAAGCTTCCTATGATTTGGGAATACCTTAGTTGAGACACTGGTACACCACTCTTGTTCTTGTAGTATGTTTTAGATGAATCATAAGGAGTGCTTACAGATTTACAATTTTGATAGCCAAATTTCTCCAAGACTTTCTCAATATAATGAGATAGAGAAATTGCTATCCCTTCAACTGTACGAATCAGCTTAAGGCCCAAAATCACATTTGCTACTCCCATATCTTTCATTTCAAACATTCTACTCAAGAAGGACTTAGTCTCATTCACAATCCCAATAGAAGTTCCAAATAATAGTATATCATCTACATACAGGCACACAATGATACAAGCATCACCTTTAACCTTGGTATAGACACACTTATCAAATTCATTGACACTAAAGCCAAAAGACAAGATAGTCTTATCAAACTTTTCATGCCATTGTTTGGGGGCTTGCTTCAACCCATAAAGAGACTTAACAAGCTTACAAACTTTGTTTTCATTACCAGATGCCACAAAACCTTCAGGCTGATCCATGTATATCTCTTCTTCAAGATCACCATTTAAAAAGGCGGTCTTAACATCCATTTGATGGATAGTGAGATCATACACAGAAGCCAATGCAAGAAGCACTCTTATTGTGGTCATCCTAGTAACAGGGGAATAGGTATCAAAGAAATCTATTCCTTCCTTTTGTTTGAACCCCTTGGCAACCAATCTGGCTTTGTACTTGTCAATGCTTCCATCAGGTTTTAATTTCTTCTTAAAAATCCACTTACACCCAATAGTCATAGAACCAGGAGGCAAATCAACCAATTCCCATGTACCATTAGAGATAATGGAATCCATTTCACTCTTAATGGCTTCCTTCCAATGCTTTGCCTCAGGTGAAGCCATAGCATCTCGGAAAGAAGGGGGATCACCCTCAATCTGGTAGGTGATAAAATCACTTCCCAAATCCTTGGCAATTCTTGGTCTCTTACTCCTTCTCGGTTCCACTAATTCCTCTCGATCAGTAGAGTCAAAATTAGCATTGGAGGTTTCAACCCCCACATTAGATATCTTTTCTACATGATCAGGAATAGAGATAGAGGTGCAGGGAACATCTTCAGAAGATGCTAGATAAGGTACACCAGATTTCATGGGAAACACGTCCTCATAAAACGTAGCATCACGAAATTCAACTATAGAGTTAACAGCTATTCCAGATATCTCAGATTTGATCACTAAGAATCTGAATGCATAACTGTTAGCCGTATAGCCTATAAAGACCGCGTCAACAGTTTTCGGATCTAGCTTCTTTCTTTTGTGTTCAGGGACTAACACTTTTGCAAGACAGCCCCACACTCTAAGATACTTGAAGCTAGACTTCCTACCTCTCCATAACTCTTCTGGACTAGTGTCATTATGTTTCAAGGGTACTTTGTTCAGAATATGGCATGCCGTATTCAAAGCATCTCCCCACATATAACTAGGTAGTCCAGAGTTTTGGAGAAGTGAGTTGACCATATCTATAAAGACTCTATTTTTCCGTTCAGCTATCCCATTAGATTGAGGAGAATAGGGAGCAGTAACCTCATGAATTATGCCATGACTTTGACAAAATTCAGAAAACAGGTTAGATGTGTACTCTCCCCCTCTATCAGACCTTATCCTTTTAAGAACCTTGGAAGTTTGTGTTTCTGATTCAGCCTTAAAGATGATAAATTTGGATAAAGCTTCATCTTTAGACTTGAGAAGATACACATAACAGTATCTACTACCATCATCTATAAAGGTGATAAAATATTTCTTATGTTCCCACGTATGTACACCATTAAATTCACAAATATCTGTGTGGACTAAATCCAAAATCTCAGATTCTCTAACAACAGAGTTAAAGGGTCTTCTTGGTAATTTAGCTTGTACACAAATATCACACTTATGAGTTTTATCAATGGCATACTCAGGAATCATATTCAAATTCATCATACGTTTCAAGGAATTATAATTTACATGTCCTAAACGTTCATGCCACAATGTAGAAGATTCCACAATATTCACAGAATAAGAAGTAGAACTATTATAAATGTCATCCACACACTTGTTCAGAATATTGACTACATGAAATTTAAACAAACCATCTGATAAATAGCCTTTACCAATAAAAGTCCCTAAATAAAGGAGCACCACTTTATTACATTTGAATGTCAATTCATAACCCTGTTCTACTAAAACAGAACCACTCAAAATATTTCTCCGGATCGATGGAACGTGGTGCACCCTGTGTAGAGAAAGAACACGTCCTGAAGGCAGTCTCAGGTCCACGCGCCCTATCCCCAACACCCTGGAAGCAGTAGCATTCCCCATGGTCACGGATCTGCCATGAATGGCCTGGTAAGACACAAACACGGACTTGTCAGCACATACATGCACATTAGCCCCAGTGTCTACTATCCATTCATTTGGTTCATATATAGTGAAAACTTGAGGGTTAACAGAAACATACAATCCGTTGTTGGAGCTCGAAGCTTGCTCAGTCCCCCCAATCACAACATTGACTTGGGGACCAGAAGAGTGTTTTTCAGCCTTCTTCGCCTTCTTCGCAGGACAGTCCTTGATGAAATGACCAACCTGTCCACACTCCCAGCATGGTTTCTTTTTGGACTTTTTTTGGATCTTGCCTTTGATATTCGGTTTGTTCTTAATGTTTTCTAATTTTCCTTTTCCTTTAGGATCTCTTGCCTTAGAAACAGTCATCACATTTGCATTCAATTCTACAGGCATTACAGGCTTCTGATTTCTATGTTCTTCTTCTATGGCCATAGCAACAAATAAATCATCCAGAGTGAGAGATCCCTTGCGATGTTTAAGAGACATCCCAAAATCTTCCCAAGACTTTGGAAACTTCTCAATAATCGACATCACTTGAAATTTTTCTGGAAGTTTCATATCTGCTTCAGCTAAGCCATGAAGTAACAATAGAAATTCATGTGCCTGTTCAGATACAGACTTACCCTCAACCATTTGAAACCTTAGGAACTTGGCAACAGAGTACTTTTCAAGGCCTAAGTCCTCGGTATTGTACTTTTTGTCAAGTTCCTCCCACAGTTGCTTAGCAGTTTGAGAGGAAGAACCACTATACACATCAAACAGCACATTGGACAATGCCAATAAAATGCAGCCATGACATATACGATCACGTTGCTTCCACTCATCGACTACTTTATGACTGTTGGGATCATTCTCATCTAACTTAGGGCAGTCCGACTCAAGAACTGAAATAAACCCGATTGTGGTAAACCAAATCCTCATACGGTGTTGCCACCGCTTGAAGTGCTGTCCCGAGAATTTCTCGGGCATGCCGGACATATCCACACGGGGTGCTAACACAGATGACATGGACGACATAATGAATAACTTCTCTAAGATTGTAAGAAAAATCGTAAGGATCATGAAATAAATTATCACATGAACATATGAAAAAAATGATAACACAAATGTTATATGCATGTCGTCCCACGTAGATCGGCAAGATCCATCCCAAATCCAAAAGGAAATATCATGCAAGAAAGTGCAACAAATAATGAACAAGAAAATTAGTTTAGAACACTTAGCCGAGCCGCCCGCATGGACTGTCCTTAGAGAAGTTATCGCCCCCGTCATATCTGTGCAGCGGAGTCCACGATCTTCCCCCAGGATAGAACGGCAACAGAGACGTACCTCAGCACGAAGGTGATCTCTCCTCGACGACAACCTCGGGAACAAGAACTTCTTTGTCGATCCGTAGAAGAAATTTTGGTACACCGATTTTCTCAAAATGGTCTCCGGAACAAAAACGCAGCAAAATAGTCTCGGAAAGAAAAACGCAGCAATTCCTCTACGGATATCTCTCTGCGTCCCTCTTTTTCTTTCCACGAGACGCGCAGCCGTTTTCTTAGGCAAACAACACATCATCCACCGAAAGCCTCGGCCACGGTTTTTCTTTCTCAAAACAAAAACCGTTTTCAGCAGTTTTCCCCACCGGATAAAAGGCACACGGGAACACCTTTTCGGGGTTGAGATACTTGTTACCATTTTATGAAAAAACCACAAAGACTTTGGGTTTAAAAGTAAAACCCAATAACAACCGCAATTTCTCCAACAGAATCACACAAGATGTAAGATGCCTTCCTACATCCACGGCCGCAACATGATTCCACTAAGATAATCACAGACAGATTACAATACAAGGAGAGAGCCCATCCTTTTATACTAGGAGATTAGGGCGCCATTAGTCAGGATATTAAAGATAATAATACCCCAGTTAAACAGAAACCCTCTTCCGGGATTCATCAGTCGCGCATGCTCGTCTATCCCCCCGGATGCTCTCCTGGGACCGAGTATGCCCTCCAGCAACTGCAGATGCTCCCCCACCATCAGACAGATCAAAGCATGCATGCTTCCCTGACGCTAGTGATGCTCTCCTGGGACAATGAATGCCCTCCAGAGACAGCATGTGCTTCCCTGCTAGACCCGGACAGCATATGCTCCCCTGGAGTAACGAATGCTTCCCTGGCACTGAAAGATGCTCCCTTGGAGCAGCGAATGCTCTCCTGGAGATACGATATGCTCGCCATGCTCCCCTGAGCTGAGGATGCTCCCGTGGAGCAGTGGATGCTCCCATGGGGCAACGATTGCTCCCCTGGAGCAGCGAATGCTCCCCTGGAGATGGCATAAGCTCGCCATGCTTTCCTGATGCTGTGAATGCTCCCCTGGAGCAGTGGATGCGCTCCTGAGGCAGAGTGTGATCCCGTGCAGAGGCGCATGAATGAAAGAGTTCTGACTCCACACTCTAACAATAACAATACATATGAACTACCAACATCTACACATTGCATATGAACTTAGGCCTTACAATCTTCGTACAAATTGTACACATGCGACAATCCACAATACAATTCTTCATTGAAAAAATTTCTGAATGAAATCCGAAATTTATATGCTGTCTATGTAAACAATATGCACGTCATATATACGTACATCCCCGAGGATTACAAATTATTACAAATCCTCAGTTACATTTGAACATTACAAAACACGATTACATAAAACTAATAAATACATTTGAACATTATGTTGTCATGATGACTGAAGTTGACTACATGCTTGTCGTGGTACTTAACATATTCTCGCTTGAAATGGACTCGTTTCTACATTTTATATTGTCGTCGAACAGATGCTATATCCCTTGCGCTGCTATGAATTGTCACGGCACTGCTCTCAGAGCAATAACTGCTGTTCTCAGAGCAACCACAGTTGGTCTCAAAGCAACCTATTGAGCTTGGTGAACTGCAAAAATCCAACGTCTGGGTGTCATATTATGAGTGCCCTCTTCATGAACTGAACATAACTGACAATCCATAAACTCAGAACTTCTGCCGATTTGCTTCAGTTTCACATGTTTGTGTCACTGAATGCCATATTTTTTGTGAACCTGTTCTGCAATTAAAACTTGACATGTATATATATGTGTACATCATTAAAACTAGAAATCATCAAGACCAGCAATGACTCATTCTATTTCACCAACATGTTTGGTAATGAGAGAACCGATAACCTTTTCACATGCAGATGACTAATTCAAAGACTACATAGAACTATTAATGGCAATCCACGTCCAAAAAAATACAGAAGCAAAAAGATGACCCGGGGGCCATCATAAGGCAGCATGGGACGCCAGATTTACTGAAGGCATTTAAGAAACACATGTGGAGGCATAGTTTGTTCGTAAGGAGGACTGCAATTAAAATAATAAGTCATTACATACATAGCAATGGATAAATTGGTTGTATGGCATACTGCTCATGAAGAAACTATCTTGGCACACCAAATGCAAGCTGTACAGCACATACCTTCACATGGTCGGATCCACTGTCAGGCTAACCCCAAGAATTGTATCATTGTTAAGGCGGGCTCAGAAACAAAAAATTTCATCCTTCACAGTGGGAGGGGTTGCCTTGAATTGCAGGGCATCCAACCATCCCTCAGAAAATCACTAGTTCATCATTGCCCTAATACTTACATGGCCAACACAATACACCGGGTTGACAGGAGGCCTGCAATTCAAGAACTAAGTCAGTCCATATTGGTCGGTGCATAGCAATTCATAAAATGGATCCATGATATACCTCAGTATGAACAAACTACCTTGGCACACCCAACCAAAGCTGTACATCATATTACCAACAATTGTATCAGTGTTAAGGCGGGCTCAGAAACTGAATATTTTATCCTTCACAGTGGGAGGGGTTGCCTTAAATTGCAGGGCATCCAACCATCCCTCAGAAAATCACTAGTTCATCATTGCCCTAATACTTACCTGGCCAACACAATACACCGGGTTGACAGGAGGCCTGCAATTCAAGAACTAAGTCAGGCCATACTAGTCAATGGATAGCAATTCAGAAAATGGATCCAAACTGTACACTTATGAACAAACTATCTTGGCACACCCAACCAAAGCTGTACTGAAAATTACCAACAATTGTATCAATGTTAAGGCGGGCTCAGGAACTGAAAATTTTATCCTTCACAGTGGGAGGGGTTGCCTTAAATTGCAGGGCATCCAACCATCCCTCAGAAAATCACTAGCTCATCATTGCCCTAATACTTACCTGGCCAACACAGTACACCAGGTTGACCGGAGGCCTGCAATTCAATTTAAATAAGTCAGTCCATACTAGTCAGTGGATAGCAATTCAGAAAATGGATCCAAACTGTACATCTCCGAACAAACTATCTTCGCACACCCAACCAAAGACTACACGTACATATTGACCGAGTCCTTCCCAGAAAAATACAGAAGCATAAATAAAGCCCGGGGACCTTCAAGATGCAGCAAGAGGCACAAGATTGCTTCTACCGCATCGTAAATATAACATGGGGGAATATAGCACTGTTCAAATACAAATACAGGGGAGGATGACATATTTCATTACACAAACATGAAACCACCAACCTAACCGCACACATTAGACCCAACAGTTTCATCCCATCAATGTTGGGCCCAAATGTCATCAGCAATATGGTTCCTCAACACTTCCCCCGCTGCCACATCCAAGTTGTTGACATGAATGTGGTTGGGAATGTCATCGTCTCCAACATCGTCAACCCCTATGTCATCTGAACCAACCCTATTAAAATACCAATCAAAACCCTGCTGACGTCGAATAAAGTTTTGGACCACACAACATGCAAGGACTATCTTCTTTTGTACAGGCCATGGATAATTATTTCCCTCTCGTAGGGTTTGGAACCTCATCTTCAAGACGCCAAATGATCGTTCGACCACATTGCGTAGCTGAGCATGACGATGATTGAATTTCTCTTTCTTGTTGGCATATGGCATATGTGATCGACCCCGAAAGGTTGCAAGATGGTATCGTTGCCCTCGATATGGTGCGAGGAAGGAGCTTGTGTTTGCATATCTAGCATCCACTAGGTAGTATTTGCCATTTTGTACAGTGAAGCCTCCATCCTCCAATGCCCATTTTAGCACCCTCATGTCCGCAGCTGAACCTTCCCAGCCTACACAAAGATATTGAAATAGCATGTCGAACCCTACAACAACCATTACATTCTGGGTTATACATTGCTTTCGATTGCGAAAGCATCCTTGGTCTTCTATAGGTACAGTTGCGGGGACGTGGGTTCCATCAATTGCTCCAAGTGCATCCTACAGATAACATAGCCATTCCACACTTATGTTAGACAAAATGGTTATAATAGTGAAAGGGTGAAAGAGAGGATTGTAGGGTGCAATTATCTTAAAGAAAGGGTAGAATATTTCTTTACCACGTATGAAGGGGTGACATTCACTGACTTGTGTGGGTAGCTGTATGAATTCAGACATTAGGGAAGCCAATGCGTCAATAACACGGTTAACGTAATAACTAATTGTCTGGGAAGAGTGTTGAAAATGTTCGCAGAGACTTCCTGTCGCGACCCCATGCCCGGTGGCATAGAGGAACATCGCTAGTTGTTCATTTGCGGAGACATATCGTGAGTCTTTCAGTAGACCCTTGTTTACCAGCATATCCCTCAGTTGTGTGAACATTGTAGGATGAACACGGAATACATTGTAGCACCTTTGTTCGTGGCCACTCAAAATGTCATTAATCCATACATGGCCAGCATCAAGAGATGAGTGCATACGGCGTCTAGGAACCACAGGGACTTCTTCTTCTTCTATTTGCTGCAATATCGCCTCTTCGATGTCATTATACATCTCCTCTTCTTCCTCAATGAAGTCCAAGAGTATTTGGGTAAAAGCTACATCACATTTCACATTTCCAGATAACTATTAATATAGATATAAAAACACATGCATTGTCCAACTACTCTTAAATCATGTCAACTCAAAAAAAAAATTATACATTTTGTACATAAACTATGTTTAAAGTAAGGGATGGATCCTAATGATGAAGTACAAGCATGACAAAGAGTCCTACTAAAATTAGAAATAGTAGAAAAACACATAGCATCAGTAGAACAATGATGAGGTATGACATCGACATCATTTCCGTAGGTAACTTCTTATTTAGCATTGGAGGAGTGACATCCATTGACATCGAGGGTTGTAGTGCACTAGGAGCACTCATTGTGGTAGAAATTTCATCGCGAGTGGTGAGGACACCGTAGAAAGCCTCTTGTGCCTCCTCCATGGAGAAGAATCCCTTATAGCGGGCTCCTGGATACCCATTTACCTGAGCGTAACATTCTGGCCATGTGGAATATATGCCAGGTGATCGACCAACCCACACTACATAACACTTATATTTTCCCATTGAAGAAGTTTTCAAAACCCTGCATATAAAATTTGTATATTGTAACGCATCATCAACTGATAACCATAATATGTAAAGCAAGGACATAATTATCATTACACTACAATAAGAAGGGAATAGAATGATATTTCTCAACATAATGCTAAAAGATTGCATGAGTAGTAAGTCCATCATAATACACAACAAACATGTCACCTACAAGAAAGTCCTCCAACATAAGCGAATGATGAACACGATGTCCATCTGAATACATAGTAAACTGAAAACATACAAATGGAAAATAGCATAAGACAAGCCACCATCCCATCTGACAGACCTAACCTTGGATGGCAAATGAGGGACCTAACATATGAAACCAACTTAACTAGAATTTTGTGTGAGCCTGAATCCAATCAATCCTGTCATCCCCGCATAGGATCATCAAAAGTGATATATTAGCTAGCTCTTTGATTAAATCAAGCGCTGCGATGAAGAGCTCTCTTGGTAAGTTATCCATAGCTTTCAAGCTGTCAATGCATTCCTTCATACTTGGGATGACTTCTGACAGATCACAGTCAACGTCAATGCACTCCATGTTGGCAACAGTTGATGCAGATGCAAGACGGTCCCGACGAAGACATTTAACCAGATCCATCCTCTCCCTACTAGCAGTCACAAATTTATTTAGAGACTCATCCCCAATCTTCTTACGCCGTCCCTTCGACGATGAAGCAATGGAACGCTTGTCCTTTACCGGAGACCTTGAAGAGTCATCCTTAATTTGCACAATTTCGTTGGCAGTTGCATTTTCTCCTTGATTTGCATTCGGGATGCCAATTGATAATTCCATGCTCTCGGGACCTACACCAGTGCCTAAGGCACTTAAGAATTCAACAACATGTCGGCTAGAGGATTGAGTTTGCATGTTCGGGATGGTCCCTACAGCGTCATCCCCTCTTGCAATGTTGCTTTCACAAAGATGCTCCATTTGCCTTAGGTACATGAAAGATTTACCCTTTATGACCCGATATTCTGGGAATTTCTGGAGAAGTTTATAAGAACGCAAATTGTTATTGCAGCAAGAGGATAGTCTAATTTGCAAAGATGAAGTAACATATGTAGGTCATTTTCACAATATACATCTAGTACATCATCCCATGCACCGGTGTAACCTGGGACTGGCATGTGGGTCATTTCATCCCACCCCCAACCACTCTTACGCATCAACTGTGCATACAGCAAATATAACTTCTTCAGGGTCTTCCAGCGATTATATAATTGATGTCTGTCGTAGTTCAGGCTGCAGGTCTTGTTAAATTCTGCTACCATGTAATTCCATGCTTGAGTCTTGAATGTACCGCTAGTGCACATATTCTTATCGAACTGCTCTACTAGTAATGAAATGAGCACCCCATCTTGCTCATTAGACCAATTGGGTGCACGGCCCTCCCCCCCCCCGCTCGAGGACCCGCCTCTCTTGGCATTATTTTCTAAAAGCAAACAAGACATTGCCATTTCAGGGGAATAGATATGTAGCTGGGAACACAGAACTAAATATTAAAATACCAATACAGAGAAATAATAATTCATGCAAACTACTTATCAACTTTTTCGAAAAAAATGAAATATAATTGTTATGATTTTATTGTAAACAACTAGGTTGGATATTAAAGTCCCCACTGTCAATATATCATATCATACAATTTGCAATCCATGATGTTCAGCCATTACATTACAAATCCCAATTCATAAACTTTCTATCTTTTTTTTACTACACATGACCCTTCAATGACAACAGATGTATTGAGTTTATAGATCAAATTATAACTAATGAACTATTGACGAGAATAAACCCAATCGCTAATAACAAGGTAATGATAAAACTGAAACCCAAACTGTACAGTAGTGTTAGACACAAATAGCAAAAGTAACTTTTCTGCTTACCGGCTGAAGACATGATGCACCTCCTCGTCCTCCTCAACCTCCTCACACTTTGTATATGTAAATTGTGTCAGAGGAACAAAATGTAAGTAGCGGATTAGCAATGGAAGAAAATGTAAAGAGATGCAATTATAATCCCATTGTTAAAAAACTCAATCAACTAATCCTATAAAATTAGTAATGAAGTAAACTTACAAAATCAAGGATGTAAACAGTGGTAATTTTTTCTTCCTCTCCCCTCCCACCCTCCCACCTGTTAGGGTGCTAGGCCCGGATACAGAGGGGGGGGGGAATGTATCATGCTACAAATAATGCCCAAATAGAAAATTCAGATGCTAGGCAAATTCCGGAATTAAGCTAATTTGATTAAGCAAAATAACAAGCAGGTGGAGCGAGCCTATCCAAGCATCTAGCGGAAGCAAATCAAGCAATCAAACCACTGCTCAATAGATTTTTTAGGTGGTTCGGTTCTCCAGACCTACATCCACCCCTCACTCCCAACCGGAGTGAGGCTTCACTAGCAAATGCTAGAACCAAGCAGACTCAGTCTGCGAACAAGGTGCTGCCACACAGCTTGACCAGGGGAACAGCCTCCCCTCTTCCTCCCAACCGGAGGGACACCCCAAGTGACTCCCAGGCACTTGGAAACCAGAGACCGAAGTCTCTCTTCCTCCAGACCGGAGGGACCCCTGGACTTGCTAGCCACAAGCCCAGAACCGGAGACAAGTCTCCCTTCTCCTGAATCCACAGGAGGAACCCACAAGTAGCTCCCAGCTACTTGCAACCGGAGATCAGATCTCCCTTCTCCTGACCCACCAGGAGGAACCCGACCTCAGTCCAGAGGTTCGGAAGAACACAGTAAATCAGATCGAATAAAAGGAAAAATAAGAAACGAAAATAACACAGCAAACATAAGCTATAAATGAAGGAACATCAGATGTGGCTCCCATGGAGCTGACTGGCCTGGATTTGATCCACGGTCCAGTAGACAGATCTTCAGTAACTTCTTCCTTTTTCTCCACGAACTCTCTCTCTCTCTCTCTATCTCTCTTTCTTTCTCTTCTGCTCTCCTTTTCTCTTACGTTGTTCTCTCCTTCTTCTCTTCAACTCTTTTTCTTCTTGTCGGCTCACTCTTCTTCTGTTTCTTCTTCTTATCTTTTTCTTCTTCTTCTCTTTTTCTGGATCGAAGGGCTTTCTGCTCTCCAAGCTTCTTCTTCGATCGGCCTCCATCTGAAGACGAAGGCTCCAATATATACCAGCAGCAGTGGGGAGATAGGGCGTGTGCTTCCCACGCCTTCCGTCCAGAAGATTCCTCCTCGGATCACGTGTCAAGTGCCAGCTTCGGGTCACGTGCTCAATGATAGCAATCTGACTTGCTGCGTTGACGCTGTCAAGCAATGGTGTTAACGCAGTGAGGCTGTAACGACCCGAGAATCCGATTACCGGGAGGACCCGATAACCCGAGACTCGCACCGCCGCCCACGAGCTGGGAGGGCTCGGAAGGGCTAAAAGGAGTGTGGAGGCACAAAGAAATAGGAAATAAAGCAGGACAACCAACAACAACAAGCTGAAAGAAAGAAAAACCACAGCTACAACAGAGTCCAGTCCAACAGAAAGTATAGTCTAAAGCAGTGAAACGTACCACATGCCAAGTGAAGACTCGGCCCGACAAGCTGGCAACTAAGAACCTCCGCTCCGCACCCTCGAACCACGAGGAAGAACCGCTGCACCTGAAAAGTAGGGAATGAGTCTCCAAAACAGAGACTCAGCAGGGATCCCGCGGAACCCCAACCGGAAACCACGGCGGTAGCGGAAAGGAGAGCTACGACTACAGCAGGAACAGCGAACCGGTGGCCGGTCAAAACTCGGCACTACAGCTACTCCTACTGCCAGAAGGCAGACCTCGACCACGCAGTCGAAGCTACCGAACCACGCTAGTCCCACCAACCGAAGTAAGAACACACGGCAACCACGCCGTAGAGGCCTGTCCCCTGGACAGCCGACCTGGACACGCTGTCCAAGGTGCAACCCCGACCATCCGATCGTGGGTACCGCACAACAAGACCCAACCTCGGTAAAGCCACTAGCACTAATCTCACGGCGCCAGAACCGACACACACGCGCCAAGATGAAACAACCGAACTCACCGGTCAACACGACCAAAAACCCGAAGGTCAAAGACACAGAAACTGACAGTCTGTCACTCCGTACTCGACAGGAGTACCACCCACTAGAAGCACAGCCGGTAGCGTCCCCTGACGTCTTACACCGCACCGCAGGTGAACCGCCTGACGTGGTAGGTCCTACCTGAGACGCGAACACCGTACAAGTAACCACAAACAAGTAACTAGCTGGGGTCACGCCCGTCGACGTGGGTCCAACCGCCCCCAACCACGTGTGCACACACAGACCTTGCGTCACTAGGTCTGGTCCTCTGACCGGTTTTCCCCCGTAGCCGGACTCTGGCTACCGACGAGGGGCCTACGGTAACCGGTCCACAAACCGTCTGAAAGGTAAGCCTCTCCACCTACTCCCAGGTGGGACCACTCGCGTGTAAGCAGGCTACGACTAGTGGAGGGTCACTGAAGGAGTAGACTCTCAACGGAAAACAACGTCTGCATCCGACGACGTACGGGGGACACCCCACGTACCGGCCCCGTCACACGGTGACCACAGTCGGAGAAGATACAGGACTCGCAGTCCACGGTCACGCACGCACCGTGCGCGAGAGTCGAGAAAACTCAAGCGGCGCTAAGCCACTGGACTCTGGACAGTCCTCTAGACGCACTACACCCAACGGTCCTTGAGTCACAAGACTCGGGGTCAAGACCGTTGCACGCAACAGCACAAGGCCATCAATCTAGTCCAATCTCTAGGTCCAAAATCACGATATCACGAATACCGAGACAACACACGAGTTGCCAAGACCATTCCCTTGGGAAGGGAACGCAAGGGACTAAGGCCACTCACAAGGGCCACACGGAAAAAACACAGAAGCACGATTCCCAAGGCAGCACGCAAGCCGCCACGATGATTTCCCATCTTGAAGCAAGCGGGAAACCTCCAGCCCCAGGCCGGACAACTGGACTCACTGTCCAAGGCCAAACACATGGCCCACACGGGAATCGCCTTCCACAGAAACCCACGGCATGCGGGGGAGACCCCACCGCTCACACGCCGACACACGGTGACTCGATCAAGGGTAACACAAGAGCCCGGAACACGTGGGGTCACCCGGACCCACCACACCTATGGGCACGCTAATCGAGACAACACGGTCCCTCCCGACACCCCCAAAACAAGGACACGGAACCCATGGGGTGTCCAGGATACTCACAAGGCTGGAGGTCGACCACTGGGTCCCAACTGGGTCGACCGGGGACCAACACAACACAATCGGAACACCAGAAGGTCTCACAGACCCTTAAACCGATGGGCACGTTAATCGAGGTAACCCAACCCTCTGGACACCCAAAGACACGGTCACGGAAGTCCACGGGGTGTCCGAGACACACACGGCCCAAGGGGAGCACAAGACAACAGGTAAGATCGCGCTAGGATCACCTAGCGCGACAAGCCGGAACGCGCTAGGGAACCCTAGCACGACAAGGAATATCGCGCTAGGTATCCCTAGCGCGACAACGCAGATCGCGCTAGGAACCTATAGCGCGACAAGCCAAGTCGCGCTATGTTTCCATAGCACGACAGTCCAGAACGCGCCATAGCCCTATAGCGCGACAGGAACCGCCAAACTGTTCATCTTCTCCGATGAACGCGCTCGGTCGGGGCAGCGCGACCTTCAGGAACGCGCTACTGGAGTATAGCGCGTTCTCAGTCCGTGCCCGGAAACGGTGGAAATCACGGGAAAAGCCATGCCACGCCCCGTTCACCCCCAGGTGAAGGGGAAACAAAAGGGGAAACTTTCCCCAAGCCCCTAGGCATGCATCTAAACCCCGGGATCGCCCAAAAACACCATAAAACGGGAGATCCGGCTCACACCCCAAAAACATGCATTTTGCCCAAAACGCCCCATTTAACCCGCTCGGCTCACCACGGCCTACGAAACTCGCGGGAAAGGAAGTACACGGGCTGAGGGTCCATCACCCTACCTCCACCGAAGATTACGCGCACCGTGGACGCCGATCCACGAAGAAAACGCCGTTGAAGCCTCGCCGTTTCACGAACTCACGGCCGAGCTTCCACGCGCCTCCACCACCTCGATCCTCATCCATCCTCGCCCGCGCCGTCCCCGCCTCGCCCATGCTCCGCCCCGTCGGCCGCCGGAGAGAGAGGGAGAGAGGAGAGAGCGTGAGAAGAGAGAGGGAGAGAAATGAGAAATGAGAGGGGGAGAGAGAGAAAAAGCTATTTATAGGAAAATCTGGAAAATCGAAAAAATCCAGAAAAATAGAAAATCACACCCTCGCGATCCTCGGAGCGCACCGATCGCAACGGTACCACTCGCGCCCAGGTGAACGGCCCGGTTCACCCGCAACGAGGTTCCGAAGGGAAAGCCGAAATCCACGCCAAGAATCGGAAAACACACACGGAAAAAGCCGCGGAACGCCTCCGGGCCTCTGAAACGACTCCGGATCGCGCCGATCCGAACACGAAAGATGTCCAAAACGAAATTTCAGACACAACGGAGCTGGACACTCCGAGAAACCAGATCCGGGACCCACGAAGAAGGATCCGAAAAACCCGGGGCATTACAGAGGCATTCCAGTAAGCCATTAGCTTCGTCTCTTTAGCTGCTGCGTCGACGCTGCTCAATTGTGGCGTTGACGCAGTGGAATAGCCTGTGAAAGTGAATGCTCCTTTAACTGCTGCGTCGACGCTGCTTGCTTGTGGCGTTGACGCAGTGGAAGATATCGTGAAGGCTTCGTCAACTGATGCGTGGATGCTTTAAGCTCCCAGCGTCGACCCTGTTCCCTTCAGCAACAAGAATGAAGTCATAAGATTTAAGTATGTACATTGCAGTGTATATACTTCGTTGTATAGACTTGTGAAGGCGAATGCAACGTACAGACTTGCCCAATGTGTTGACTTCAACAAAGGAGGCAACGGCTGTATAGACTTTAAATCCTAAAGGCAGTGTATAGACATTGAAGAACAACAACCAATGTATGGACTTTACAATACAAACAACAATGTATAGACTTCATGTAAAAGCCCAATGTATAGACATTGAATTCGAAGACCAATGTGCAGACTTTGGATTTGAAGACCAGTGTGCAGACTTCAAGTTTAACTGTGGATGTACAGACTTCAGGTGTGAAGACCATTGTGCAGACTTTGGAGAACAGCGGCCAATGTATAGACTTGATGGAGCGAAGCCAATGTACAGACTTTGAATCAAACCGATGTATAGACTTGAATGGGCATGGAGTGTATAGACTTGATAGATTGAACTGAAGAGTCGACGCATGATCTCAAGGAGTTGACGCACTGCTGTGGAGACAGAGACAAGTATGACTGAATTGAGTAGAGCATGTTATCTGACAGCCATATGAACTCCATTCACTTACATGATAAAACAACATTATGATCAGAGAATGACTGAATAATAGCATGATGACACACACAGCAAGATGACTCACACTGAATAACTCACTTCAAAGGCCAATCATCAAAACCACCATTAAAACCATCATCAAAACCACAGGGGCACAATAATCTCCCCCTTTTTGATGATGGCAACACTACACAGTGAGTCAGTCTGATGACTCAAACTATTCTCCCCCTTTGACTTCATCAAAAAGAAAATAGTTTGAGAAATTAAAGCATAAAAAAAATCAGTCAATTCCTCCCCCTTGCAAGAACAACATTCTCCCCCTTTAAGAGTTGCAGCAAAAACATGAGTTAGAAATGATCAAAAGGAGCCTGCATGCACTGATTGAATGATATTCTCCCTCTTTGGGAAATAATCTCCCCCTTTGGTATAATCAAAATAAACCATGGGAAGGGGTATGAATGTAGATGCAGATACCAGAAATATGAATGCAAGAGCACAATTCTTCTCCTTCTATGCAGCATGATGCATATGACAAGGAGGCTCCCCCTCAATAAATGGAACCTTATGAAATGAATGAAAAGGAGACCACATGGGCAACCAAGGAGAAGTTCAGGTCAATGAGCAGAAGATGTTCAATTAGCAGATTTTTAAAGAAGCTCCAATCTCAGAAAGTTCAGTCAGATTTTCAGAGAGATATCAATCTCATAAATCCAAAACATAAGTTTTCAAAGTCTTCCATTATAAGGGCTTATGAATGAGCTTTATTGAACATCATGGTTTAAACATGATGTATGCAGAGTTTATCAATAAAATTCTGTATTGATATCTAAAGTCATATTTTAATAAAAATGAACCAAGCCCTCATATTTATCTTGATAAATCTCCCTTTCTCTTACACAATCAAATTTATTGACTTCTTTCAGAATTACATGCATCAGTATTGAAATCAAGCAATTATGAAGTCATATGATTTTGTCTAGGGTTGAAGCAATTTGATTTTAGCATCAATATTCAGATATTTCAATTCGTTCAACAATTTTTCATGCTACAAATTTTATGAGCACTCTAGTTCAGTGCACACCTTGTAACTAGAGGATATACCTTGATCAGAGGCCAATATCCCTAAGCACTTAGTGTGACTAACTGTCATGCTTTATATGAACAGAGATAACATTTACACATCATGACACACTGCAAATCATTTCTTGATGAGTGAGTTGTATTTCTCAGTGTGCATGTCATTGCTCTGCCTGAATTTCAATTATTCTTAATCAGAGTTAACTATGGTACCTCATGACACAGTCCTTTGGACATGTGTTTCTCAGTGACCAAGGTCATTGCTCTGACAGAAAATACCCTTTAGACATTTCAGAAAAATTCATTTGCTTCAAATCAATAACAATTTCATGTACTTAACCAAATAAAGTCATGTATTCAATAATGCAGATTTCAGAGGATTTTACAAGACACAGCATGAAACAGATGGTTAAGGTTTATTAAACATGTTTCAGATATTTTTAAGAGATTTTAAAGCCAAACTCATTGAATACATTAAACTTAAACCACATGAGTTATTTCAGTCATTCATAAAAACGTATAATAGAAGATTTCTAGTTCAAGAATTTTCAGATTTATGATCGAGATAGCCCATTGAAATCTTCATGAGAGACTGATAGAGTTTTGAAGCCAAATGATACCAATTGATAGGAGAGATTTCGAGGCTCAATGATTTCTGATATTATCAAGGTTTGTCAACTAAGATCAATGATGAAGGGTATGCAATTAATTCTCACATGAGTATGCATTTGACAACCTATATGCAATGCATTGACTCCCCCTGACAACATGCATTTAGACAATCTTTTTATCATTTTCAATATAAGGAAATTCAATGCACTATATGTATGCAAGGACATGCAAAGACTCAACATTGAATGCTATGCAAAGATATGCAACTAACTCCCCCTGAAAATATGCAATATTTGCACTGAAAACTGAACATATGATTCCAAATGATATTGTGACTTGTGCACAATCAGACTGTCCTATCAGCGAAGTGACCCATGGTACTAGGCGGAGCACTTGGTCTAAAAGACCACCTCACACATAGTAAGAGTCTCCAGACAGATTTTCCTATCTTTTGGTAGCTTACCATTTATATACCATTGAGGTCATGCATGATAATTCAACATGGGCAGCATGCATGGATCAAATTTCAGCTAATCAGATTTTTCAGAATGCAATGGACAGATTTCAAACAGCATTCAAATGCAGTTCAGATTTTTCAATGTACTATATATGCAAATCACATACATGCACTTCAGATGAGGAGAGTTCAGAGGCATCAATTCAGACAATACAGATGAAGAATGATTATGCAAAAATAGATTTAATATGTCATGCAGTAGAACTAAAAACAGGAAGTGCAAGAAATTTACCAGAAAGATTCAGGAAGGGGTTTTCATTCTTGAGTGCCTTGGTTTATTACCCCTTTTATTCCAGTCCCAAGCCACACCTGCAACAAACACATCATTTTGATGCAGCAGGTACCCAAGAAAACTTGGGTCCTGGATTAGCAGTTACACCTTTGGTAGGTGTTCTAAACAATTTTCTAGCAGCATGGTCATCAGATTTCATCAAGTAGCAATTATTCATGGAATGACCAATTTGTCCACAGTAATGACATGAATTAGCAGATTTCAAATTCTTCTTATGCACATTACTGTTGTCATGAAGTTTATTGGCAGAGAGAGAGTTCTGTTTACTAAAATGATAGCAGGATGCACCAGATTTTAGATTTGATTTATGCACATTTTTATTTGCATGAACTCTATGTGCATATGCATGAAACTTTCTGTCAACAGAATAGAAATTCTGTTTACCAAGACCGGCCAGCCAACATTCAGCAGCTCTATGGCCTGTCTTCTCACAGTGATAGCATGCATGAGACTTTCTGTTAATGGCAGGGAATTTAACAGTTTAAGAATTGAATTTTCTACCCTGAGCATGCCAACAATCAATGGCCCTGTGGCCTGTCTTTCTACATTCAAAGCATGAAATAGAATTTCTTTTACAAGAACCTGACCAGCATTCAGAGTCCCTGTGACCCCTTTTGTTGCAATTAAAACAGATGATGTGCTGATTCATAGAAACAGATTTATTTTTACTAAAAACATGTTGGTTTGCAGGGAATTTAGCATGATATGAATAAAAGGTTTTCTTACCACTAGCAAACCAGCAATGAGCAATTGAGTGTCCTGATTTGTCACAATTAGAACATGTGACACTCCTTTTCTGAGATGAAAGATTTTTAACATGATATTTCTTAGCACTCAGATCATCCTTTTCCATCAATCTACATTCATGCATCAAATGACCAGGTTTATGACAGTAATGGCATGAGGTTTTCTTTTTAGATGCATGTGAGTGTGTGTGAAGACTGTAATCAACATGCACTGATGAACCCTTTTCATTTATTTTCTGATTTATAATTCTTTTCTGATTTTTATCCTATTTTTCTATTTCCTTAGCCTTTTTATTTAGATTATTGTAGCCCAACCCTTCCTTCCTAGGGTTGATTTTTATACCTAGTAGCTTGTCTAGGTTTTTCTGCCCATCAACAAATTTAGACAAAGATTTTCTCAAGTCTTGAATCTCATTTTCGAGAGATACAATGTTTATTTCATAGCTTGCAATCTCTTGTTCACTGCAGTTGATAACTTCATTCAAAACTTTGTTAGTTGTTTTGTATTTTTCAATTTCCTTTCTCAGATTGCTTAGTTTATCAGAATCTTCAACACGCACAGTTTTTCCTCTTTCTAAGGCTAGCAGTCTCTCAGACATAGTGGAGTTCAGCATTTTTAATTTCTCATTTTCTTCCTTAAGCTTGTCATTCTGAATTAACTCATTTATCAAAGTCTGATCTTCTGAGTTAGTTTCAAGTTTTCTTCCAGCCTTGAATTCCTTCAAATCTTTTTCCTTCTTTTCAATGTTTTTCTGTAATTCCACATTCACAGATTTGATGGCTTCAAGTTTTTCAGCAAATAAGTTCTTCTCCTGCTCAAGTTTCTCAGATTTTTTATCATTTTTATTAGCAGATGTTCTCAGAGAATCATTTTCAGATTTCAGCTTGTTTAAATCTGAGTTCACACTTTCAAAGTTTTTCAGCAATTTTTCATACTGGTCATGATAGTTAACAAGAGTCTGATTATCATTATCTGAGTTGAATTTTTCTTTGAGTTCAGATATCACATTTATATGATCTTGATTTTCAGTTTTCAATAATGAAACTTGTTTCTTCAATATTTGAAAATCAGACATATAGGCATCATGAATATTTTTCAATTCAACATAATTTCTACAAGGAGAACTTGAACTATCTAAACCAGTACCCTTCTTCAATTTTTTATACTGTTTTCTTAACAGTTCATGAGATTCAAATAATTCAGCATATGCATTCTCCCAATCTTCTAGAGAAAAATTCTCGAAGAGATTTACCTCATCATCATCATCATCTTCAGTTTGATTGCTGCCTTGATCGCTGCCACTTTGATTTCTTCTGTTGGCCATCATGCAGCTATCCACATCTATCTCCTGAGTTCGCTTCAGTGTATCCAGAATATCTTTAGCAGAATTGCAATCAACGAAGCATGAGTGAAAGACTCTATCAGTAGCTGCCTTCATTAGATTTATAGCTATCTGATTCTCTTCATGCATAGACTTGTGACTGTCAGTCCATTTGGACTTTTTCTTTGGTAGTTCATGAGGACCATGTGAAATTACTTTCCACAGGTTTGGATTCACAGATTTGATATAATTCTTCAGACTAGCGAACCATGCATTAAAATGCGTACCACTGAAGATCGGTGGATGAGCCATGAGAACACAATAGATTAATGCAATAGGAATATTGATGCACTAAAAACAAATTAGCACCTAAGACTGCAAGATCGAATCTGCAGGTCGCTGGACCTTGTATGCAGACACCGGCTCTGATACCAACTGTTAGGGTGCTAGGCCCGGATACAGAGGGGGGGGGGGAATGTATCCTGCTATAAATAATGCCCAAATAGAAAATTCAGATGCTAGGCAAATTCCGGAATTAAGCTAATTCGATTAAGTAAAATAACAAGCAGGTGGAGCGAGCCTATCCAAGCATCTAGCAGAAGCAAATCAAGCAATCAAACCACTGCTCAATAGATTTTTTAGGTGGTTCGGTCCTCCAGAGCTACATCCACCCCTCACTCCCAATCGGAGTGAGGCTTCACTAGCAAATGCTAGAACCAAGCAGACTCAGTCTGCGAACAAGGTGCTGCCACACAGCTTGACCAGGGGAACAGCCTCCCCTCTTCCTCCCAACCGGAGGGACACCCCAAGTGACTCCCAGGCACTTGGAAACCAGAGACCGAAGTCTCTCTTCCTCCAGACCGGAGGGACCCCTGGACTTGCTAGCCACAAGCCCAGAACCGGAGACAAGTCTCCCTTCTCCTAAATCCACAGGAGGAACCCACAAGTAGCTCTCAGCTACTTGCAACCGGAGATCAGATCTCCCTTCTCCTGACCCACCAGGAGGAACCCGACCTCAGTCCAGAGGTTCGGAAGAACACAGTAAATCAGATCGAATAAAAGGAAAAATAAGAAACGAAAATAACACAGCAAACATAAGCTGTAAATGAAGGAACATCAGATGTGGCTCCCATGGAGCTGACTGGCCTGGATTTGATCCACGGTCCAGTAGACAGATCTTCAGTAACTTCTTCCTTTTTCTCCACGAACTCTCTCTCTCTCTATCTCTCTTTCTTTCTTTTCTGCTCTCCTTTTCTCTCACGCTGTTCTCTCCTTCTTCTCTTCAACTCTTTTTCTTATTACCGGCTCACTCTTCTTCTATTTCTTCTTCTTATCTTTTTCTTCTTCTTCTCTTTTTCTGGATCGAAGGGCTTTCTGCTCTCCAGGCTTCTTCTTCGATCGGCCTCCATCTGAAGATGAAGGCTCCAATATATACCAGCAGCAGTGGGGAGATAGGGCGTGTGCTTCCCACACCTTCCGTCCAGAAGATTCCTCCTCGGATCACGTGCTCAGCACCCACCTCGGATCACGTGTCAGGTGCCAGCTTCGGGTCACGTGCTCAATGACAGCAATCTGACTTGCTGCGTTGACGCTGTCAAGCAATGGTGTTAACACAGTGAGGCATTCCAGTAAGCCATTAGCTTCATCTCTTTAGCTGTTGCGTCGACGCTGCTCAATTGTGGCGTTGACGTAGTGGAATAGCCCGTGAAAGTGAATGCTCCTTTAACTGCTGCGTCGACGCTGCTTGCTTGTGGCGTTGACGCAGTGGAAGATATCGTGAAGGCTTCGTCAACTGATGCGTGGACGCTTTAAGCTCCCAGCGTCGACCCTGTTCCCTTCAGCAACAAGAATGAAGTCATAAGATTTAAGTATGTACATTGTAGTGTATATACTTCGTTGTATAGACTTGTGAAGGCGAATGCAACGTACATACTTGC
Source organism: Amorphophallus konjac (assembly GCA_022559845.1). Taxonomy (NCBI): domain Eukaryota; kingdom Viridiplantae; phylum Streptophyta; class Magnoliopsida; order Alismatales; family Araceae; genus Amorphophallus; species Amorphophallus konjac. The sequence continues at coordinate 103,360,721 of CM040123.1, forward strand.
CCAATGTGTTGACTTCAACAAAGGAGACAACGGCTGTATAGACTTTAAATCCTAAAGGCAGTGTATAGACATTGAAGAACAACAACCAATGTATGGACTTTACAATGCAAACAACAATGTATAGACTTCATGTAAAAGCCCAATGTATAGACATTGAATTCGAAGACCAATGTGCAGACTTTGGATTTGAAGACCAGTGTGCAGACTTCAAGTTTAACTGTGGATGTACAGACTTCAGGTGTGAAGACCATTGTGCAGACTTTTGGAGAACAGCGGCCAATGTATAGACTTGATGGAGCGAAGCCAATGTACAGACTTTGAATCAAACCGATGTATAGACTTGAATGGGCATGGAGTGTATAGACTTGAGAGATTGAACTGAAGAGTCGACGCATCATCTTAAGGAGTTGACACACTGCTGTGGAGACAGAGACAAGTATGACTGAATTGAGTAGAGCATGTTATCTGACAGTCATATGAACTCCATTCACTTACATGATAAAACAGCATTATGATGAGAGAATGACTGAATAATAGCATGATGACACACACAGCAAGATGACTCACAGTGAATAACTCACTTCAAAGGCCAATCATCAAAACCACCATTAAAACCATCATCAAAACCACAGGAGCACAACACCACCCCATTAGAAAGAAGTCATGATACATTACACATAACGGTAAACCAAACAAGAGCGTAGTCGGACGTATACATGTGGAAGCGAAACTGAACATTACAAAAGTGTATGGTATCTTTCTATGCCGGTCACGGATCAACCACGTGGGATCAGAGGTAGGTGTAGAATGCACAAAACCACCCGGTATGTAATATAGAGTCAAGGATTCATGAATATAAATGACAGACCCAATCAATGCGAAAGGAAACCCTACAAAATAGATCATGCAGAATGAAAAAAGACTCTGTAACATAGTGAAAGGGGAAAAGGGTTTATGTTCATGGCGGTCACGGATCGACCATGTGTAGAATGAGGTAGGTACAGAATGCATCCAACCATCGGTTATGTAATATACCATCCATGGAAGGCGGAATAAACTAGACAGAGCCCAGAAATGTGAAAGAAAACCATAGAAAATAGAACATGTGCAATGGAAAAATGGTGATAAACAAACTGCACAAACTGACTGTAAGGAGATTGAAAGGGGAATAGGGTTTATCTGAATGGCGGTCACGGATCAACAATGAGGTAAAAGCAAAATGCCCAATACCAGTGAAAATGTGGCTTGTTTGAGGCCACCGACGACTCAATAGATGCCGTCGAACCCACTGGTGAAGGAGCTTGCACAGAGGAAGGATGGCAGGCAAATGAAGAGCCACGACTGGAAGCAACCATCGATTGCCTTCAAATAGACGAACCCTGGAGGTGGGATTCGATCTGCTTGCCGGCAACCATCAACCGGTCTCGTCTCGTCGAAGAACGCCTTGAAAGCTCTTCGTCGCGTCTCATCGGGAGCCTGCCTCCAGGGTGGCGTAGTTGTGCAGGGAGGCCGGCGTGTAGCTCTGGAGGTCGGGTCCTTTCACCTGCAACCCTAGCCGATGGGAGGCAACTGTGAGAGAGAGCACCCGATGAGCGCCACCCGTGAACCCTAGCCGCAGGGGAGACAGAGGACGATGCGAAAAGGGAAAAGAGATTCGAAGGGGACAAATGACTGCCTCTGCCCTTCTTCTCCTCTCCCAATCCGACCCCTATCCCCGTATTCGACCTCCCAGCGAGAACAGCTTGCTCGGGTCAAAATGGCGGCCATCCCGATTTTCTGTTGCGTATCCTAGCCCCATTGTCAAAGCAAACACGGGATGTGCCGCCAGGGTAAGAGGGGCTATTCGCCCCGAAATCGGTTATCAAAGGTGCCCTAAGTTAAAATGGGGTTAAATTGTTCTGAGTACGAGAGGTGGGTTAAAATGAGAGAGGTTAAGTGGATGTTATCTTTCGTTTCTTCCGGATTAGTTAACCCCCTCTGCTAAAATATGTTTTGTGTTAATCTAAAATTTTCCGTGAAACAAGTGAGGGATAACTATTCACCAAAGCGGTAGCAAGTCAACTGACCCACACTTTATGCTCTCCTATTGGTCTATTATGCAATCTTCTTTTCCTTTTTTTTCTTCTTTTTTTACTTCGTCAGCCTAATTAAACTAATGAAAAGGCAGGATGCAACAAATATTATTCTTAAGCCATCGACTCTCCGCGGAGGAATGGTACTCTCTGATGTGCAAACACTTTTAATTCTAAGGAAGTGTCGAGAGCTGCAGGAGGATGCATACATTATGCAAAGGACGGTAAACTGGTACGGGGATTTGACTGAAATCAAACGCCGTAAATATTTTAGCTATTATGCTAGGTAAGTTGCTAACATACTAACATCGAACCTTTCAAGTTCTCGGGGGGGGGGGGGGGGGAAATAAAAAGTCCTCAAAAAAGAGGTTCATTAATAAGTGAATACACGAAACCATGGGAGTTTAAAGATACATCTTGAAATTAAGAGGATTAATTAACGCCTAAATATCGTGGATGGTAGAAAATGATACCTTAAAAAAACAAAAACAAAATCTGTTCAGGAAGTCATCAAGACAGGTAATTAAAGTGATTAAATGGACACTTTGGTGCTAATGTACACTAGCTGCACTGTTAATTAAAGTGATTAAATGAACCGTGCAGGGATGGGATGGCCAGATTCAGGTACCGACCCTGTGACCCATCCATGATCCACACACCCCACCCCACCCCCCAACGCGAGAGAGAGAGAGAGAGAGAGAGAGTTTTTCTTTTGGGGGACAAAAAGGATTGATCGAAGGCTGTCAATTCTATAAAAAGAACTGTGGTGTTTACATAGGACTCTTTTATGTCAAAATGCTTGAGAGACCATGTAGCGGAATCATATGTAAAAACGATCAGATGGCTACGTCATAATCTGAGAAGAAAGAAGCTCAATCCACTTGATCCGGGGTTAGATGTGTTTAAGCCGTAACCAGGTTCAAATGACACCACGTTGGGTGCTTCAGCTAGTTGGTTCTTTTAATCAGAACTGTATATACCGTGCTGGTAATATTTAAATAATGACCGAAAGATAGGAAAGAGTTGACAGAAAGGTGGGTGGTGCCAAAATCATTGTCCGGAGTGTCAAGTATGATATTAATATCTTGAGTTAAAAATATCACAAGGCAATAGTCGAAGGAAAGTCTGTGGAGGGAGGGAGAGAGAGAGAGAGAGAGAGAGAATGAGAGAGTGTGTGTATGCGCGCGCGCGCGTCTCCTTGATATTATTAGAATTAAAATCGTACCATTCTTTTATGAGCTTTGACCGATACTAAGTTTGACATGGCCGTAGAGCTGTTTCTGATATATGAAGGTCGAAATCGATGAAGTAGAACCAAACTTGTCCATAAACCGAATCCACCAGCGAAAACCTTACTCGACGCTCGAACAAACGATCCACTTGGTACAGAGATTGCGATAAGCAATACAATTAAGTTTACCAGTAACATCGTATGGTTAGATGCAATTATATTAAACATATTACAGATTAGTGGGGTCTACGTCAAGTTATACGGGAGTAGTCGTCAATTCATCATCCAACGTGACATATATTTCAAATAAAAAATAATATATATATATATATTTTAAATTTATATTGTTTTAATTTTTTATTTAAACTATACGTTACGTCAGATGGTGATGTAATGACCATGTTCAAGTACTTTGACGTGAGTCCCCTTAAAAAGATAAAAAAGAATTGGTGCAAGTATGGCGGTGTACTTAACCCTTTCGACCGCGTTAAGTGGTCACGGTCGACCCGAGGGCCATGACCTGCAATGGACGCGGTGGGTCACGCGATCGTGTCCACGATCGCCTTACCCTGGTCTTCTCAAATGAACACGATGTCGGGGCACACCACGTTCGTCATCCAGAAGACAAACACGGTTGGGGAATCGGCCGCGATATCAGCTACGATCCGGACCTTCGCGAATCCATGCGAGATCGTCCGATCCAAGCCCCAATCACCCTGGGTGATGGAGAAAACATGGGAAAACTCTTCCCCAACCTCCTTACCACTGGGAGGTCCCATTCAAACACCAAAAACACCGCCAAATTGATGAATCCGTCGCTCAACTCGAAAACATGCATTTTAGGCTCAGCATGGCAAGAAATTCACTCTCGACCTCATCTCGGCCTATAAACCACGGGAAAAGGGAACACACGGGCTAGGGATCCGCCCCCCTACCTCCACCGATGATTTCCCACGCCGAGGACGCCGATTCCACGCCAAATCGCCACTTGAATCGCCGTCGAGGCCCCGAATCCGTGGATGAAGCCTCATCGCGCCACCGCCTCGTTCCTCGCTCCATCATCACCGACCGTCACCCCCACGTCGCCTCCCCCTCGCCCGCCTCTGCCTCCGTCCGCCGCTCGGAGAAGAGAGGGAGATAAAGAGAGAAACGAGAGGAGAGAGGGAGAGAATGTGAGAATGAGGGTGAGAGGGGGTGGTTAAAGATTTATATAGAAAAATAATTTGGGATTTAAAAATTTAAAAAATAAAAAAAATAAAAAAAATCACCTTAACGATCCTCGGAAAACGCACAATGCACCTGCAACGTCTCGAAGTCCGAAAACTCAACAGTTCACCCTACACGGGGATCCGAAGGCCCGACATCCAAAAATTTGATTTACTTACCAAACTCGATCCGGGACCTACGGAAGCGCTCCGAAACCCATGGATTCTGCTCTGAAAAATCCTGGGTGTTATAGGACTACTACTTTTTAAATGTCCCAAATGATATTAACGATGCAGGTGATGTCAATGTTAACCCCAACGTACCTATGACATCGTGTGACATCCATAAGGGCGAGTTCCTTAGAGACACCATTGCTACACAAGTATGGCATCTTAACTGAATAATTTGAAGCACATTATTTCCCATTTTGGTAAATGTCCCAAATGATATTAACGATGCAGGTGATGTCAATGTTAACCCCAACGTACTTATGACATCGTGTGACATCTATAAGGGCGAGTTCCTTAGAGACACCATTGCTACACAAGTATGGCATCTTAACTGAATAATTTGAAGCACATTATTTCCCATTTTGGATTTTGTAGTGGGTCTATTTGTTGTGTAATGCTGTGTTTTCATAGGCCATTTGTTTTCTTCCTACGTGCTTCATCCTTCTTTCCATATGTGCTAATTGTCATGCAGTTTAGAATGTGCTTTCTTTTCGCAATGCAAAGTGGTGTCTTAATTCAAGACTTTACTTGTCGTTCGTCTTTCTTTGTTATATGTGTTTGGTTGCAGGTCTTCTCCTAACACATCCCTACATAGATCTCTATGTTTGTCGCCCACCGTGTGTGCCCAATTGTCATTTACGTGTATTTGTGGGTGTTGTAGATGGCATAACAATACAACTCTATCACAAACATGCGTCTCATGATTTTTGGGTCATTATTTCGGACGAGGTGGCATCGTGTGTTGACCTAATAGGTTGTGGGGTAATGATGAGTGGATTTTATGACTTTCTTGATGGTTGGCTATCCACACGTGACAACCCCATCTTAAAAGATGATATCACATCGTGGTTGAATCTCGCCTGAGCCCACTCATACAAAAAATACGTCTAATAAATTAGATGATTAAATGTTGCGCGCTCTTACTTTGATAAATTATTATGACAACTATCTCTTGTTAAGGATCACGGGGATTTCAATTCCATTGACTCTGGAACTCTGCAAAGGTATGCCGTTATCCAATTAATATTCTCTTTAATCACATATTGTATGTTGATATTTTGGCAATTTATTATGACAATTGCATCTTATTCAGGGCGACGAGAATTTGAAGTTCATTGAATGTAAAGCTTTATAAAGGTTAGTCATTCTCTAATTGTATATCGTGCTTGTAAGTTGGCCATGAGATGCCATGGACAATATGACATTGTTTCCCCAACAAAGATTAAAAAATTATATGTGCACAGTCTTTCCAAACAAATTGTTTCTGAGTGAACAGAGAACTTTGTGACATTTTCATATCTATTACTTCTCTCAGATGATCAATTTTTTTTGTTATTTGGAGAGAAATCGACCTACACTGGCGCATTTTGTTCAACCGTCTATATAGCATGTTCTGCAGTATATTTTTATATACGTATCCATGGAAAGATGGCCACTATTATCTGTGTTGTCTTTCACGAATATTGCAGTGAAAGGAGGTAGCTTTGACTGCAAGGGAGGAGTAATTTTGATAAATCATGCATCAATTTATGCGGGCTAAATCAAAACCAGCTAAATTACATGGATTTATCGAGGGTTAACCCAGTTGCATTTTTACACCGACTCTCCATCAAAGCAAAATGGGATGGAAGTGTACTAAGTTACCTCACTTCTGGCCAACCTTAATAAAGTGGCACACAAAGCGGGGCCAAGGCCGTCTCGACCGATAATATATTGGGAGAATTACTTGTATACCCTTAACAAAATCACGAATTACCTGCATACCCTTACCTTTTTAAAAACTACCGCCATACCCTCAAAAATTCTTAACCAGTGTTAGCAACCCCCTCAGTTTACTTGCCGTCTTGATGCTACATATGGACGATTCTCTTAGACCGTTTTACCCCCCTACCTCATTTCTTTTCTCTCCACCTCCGCGATCGTAGATTGCGTCTGCCTCCTCCCCTCGCATGACCTTCTTGCCATTACGGTGGATGCCGCCCTAGCAACCGTTGCCCTCTCCTTTCGCTCCCCCTTTCTCGGAATCTTCTCTGCCGGAGGGGAGCTCGCCCTCACCCTCTCCCTCCACTCTCACTCACGGCCGCGCGTCCTCTCCCTCTCCCTCCGCTCTCCCTCAGCCGCTCGTCCTCTCCCTCTCCCTCAGCCGCTCGTCCTCTCCCTCTCCCTCCACTCTCACGGCCGCGCGTCCTCTCCCTCTCCCTCCACTCTCACGGCCGCACAGATCGACTGTAACGGCCTCTTCTCTGCCGGTGGGTAGCTGTCCCTAGCCCTCTCCCTCCAATCTCACGGCCGCTTGCCCTCTCCTTCTCCCCACGTCATTTCTTCTATGTGTGTTCATTTGGAAACTACATTCAAGTATTTCATCCATCCATTCAAGGCATATTGAATTGTCTTCTTTGCTCAGATCCACCGAAGTCTAGGGCATATCGTAATTCATCGTGAAAAAGTGTGGAAAAGATGGGGAACAAATAAACAGTAGGTTAACCGATTTATGCTTTATCTTACAGCGATCTAGGAAATTCCAACCTCTCTGGACACTTGGTACCAGAACTTGGAAATCTTGAACGTCTTCAATATCTGTAAGTATTCACTTCCCTTGAACTATTTTTTGTTGGCACTTTTCACTTTATTATGTGTCAGCTTCCCTTTTTCCTTGTGCTTTACCGGGAATAAAATGATACTCTGAACTGGGATAGGGTTTTTAGACTTTTAAAAGTGTCTAACAAGTGTTTTATATAGGCATGACTGGCAATATAAGACTAGTGCAACCACATTTGTCTGATGGCACCACCTTGTCTTGTCTCACACTCCTAAATTTAATGTTGCAACTAGTAGGATGTAGTTGCATTTTCTCTCTGAGTAAAAGGGATATGCTAGTTCAGTCATTGCAAAGAAAGAGAAGGAATAGCGAGATAAGATAGAAGTTCTAGATTTTAATATGTGCATAGAAATGTTCATGCACACACCATGCAGAATTTGATGAAGTTTGGCAATATCTTGCTGGTCACAAAATTTTTGTTGTGATTGACAATTACTTTTGTGAAAAGCAATAATAATGTTTCTATACCAGAGGAGGGTATTATGTCATTGCAATAACATTTCTATGTAGCATCTTTCTATCGGAGAGGTGACTGCATCTTCTGTATAGCCCGCTAGTTATCTTTATAAAAGAAAAGTTACTTTATCACACGCCTTTGTTTGTAATAGGTCTTTGGTCATAGTGGGTAACGATGAGTGAGGATACAACTGCACACTCTGTTAGTCGGTGTTCGATTGCTCCAGATTGCCATTGTAACAGGGCTTGTAAGACATATATCTCGTCTCAAGAATCAAGCAAGGGGAGACGATTCTATCAGTGTCCACGATGGATTGTAAGTATATTCGAAATGCATGTTACATGATTGATGTTATGTCTAAGAGATTGTAAGTATATTAATGATTATTTTTTTTGTAGGAAGATAATACTTGTGGGTACTTTGCATGGGTTGATGATGTGCATCATTCCACAGTAGACTTGAAGTATCAACTAATCAATATGGAGGCACTCTTGGAAAAGAAGTTTAAGGCATTGGAAAGGAAATTAGACAAGCTTGAGACAATTGAATTGAAGATGGATAAGTTGCAAGCATAGTTACCAAATAGAGCACTAACAGTTAGAAAAGTGATGGAAGAAGCAAGAAAAATCACTTTACACTTTGTCATTTTAGTTTCTATGTATATTGTGATGTACTATGTAATTTGATATGACAAGTGGGAGTTCACATGTCCCCATGTACTTGTAATTAATACATGTGTTGTGCCCCTGTGCTTTGATGTTAATGTGTTGCTGTTTTGATGATAGCAACTCAATGAGTCATGCAGACAATGATGATGATCCATGCTAACTATTATGGGGAGATTGTTAGGCCCAGGCCCCTTGTAGATTGATGATGTAATGATATCTTGAGTGCATCATGCTTGCGAACATACATAGTCGGTGCAGGTTTAACATGAGCATATATATATCTTAGCACACTTATAGTCTGTGCATGCATAACTCAAGTCGATGCAACTTTTGTTGCTGCACGCGACTAAGTCCGTGCAACTCTTGTTGCTGCATGAACACAAGACTGTGCAACTTTTGTTGATTTGAGCGTTTAAGTTCGTGCATCATTTCATCAGAGTCTGTTCATTATACATTCATCCTAAACTCTAGGGATAGCAAGCCAGTGCAGAACTCCATTTTGTGTAGAAAAGAGTCAGTGTACACTTGACGTGTGCGAGGCTGAACTTGGTGCAAAGGGATCTCAATGCATTAATGTTGTCGGTGCAACCTTTGTAGCTGGACGTAACCTAGTCGATGCAACTCATGTTGCTACACGCGATCGCGATTAAGTCCGTGCATTTGTGCATCTTTCAAAATAAAGTCTGTACATCCTTCAGAAGCAAGTTAATGCATCCTTTACTCCATGAAAATAAAGTCTGTACATTCTTCAGAAGCAAGTCGATGCATCCTTTACTCCATGAAAATAAAGTCTGCACATTCTTCAGTAGCAAGTTTTGCTTCATGCACACAAGGTCTGTATATTCTCTGGTGGTATGTCTGTTCATTCATCTTCATTGTACATACTTTCTTATATGCATACTGCATTATATGCATCAAGTCTGTACATGTCTCGATGCCATGTCCGTGCATTCATCCTCATTGTACATACTTTCCTATATGCACACTGCATTATGTGCATCAAGTATGTACATGCTTAGATCAAATTTTGAACTAACTCAGTGCATCCTTTACTCCATGAAAATAAAGTCTGCACATTCTTCAGTAGCAAGTCGATGCATCTTTTGCTTCATGCACAAAAGGTCTGTATATTCTCTGGTGGCATATCTGTGCATTCATCTTCATTGTACATACTTTCTTATATGCACACTGCATTATATGCATCTGTTGGGATCGGTGCGATGGATTCAGAGGGGGGTGAATGAATCTCCCCTTAAAAAATTACTCCCAATTAAAAACCATAACAATCAGAGATGCGGAATTAACATAAATAAGTGCCTTGTATGACACAGGTGCTCTTTTCGAACGAAATGGAAAGATCAGATAGACTTAACTTCTGATCTACTCTATATGCGCTAGTGTGCAAACCCAATTCCAATCAAATATGTGGTGTGCGAATAAACCACTCACTAGATGAAAGAACACATTGAACCTAAGCATGCATCTAGCGAAACATAATAGACAATCAAATCACTGCATAGAAGATTTTTAAGGTGGTTCGGTCCTCCAGACCTACGTCCACCCCACACTCCAACTAGAGTGTGGATTCCGCTGACTCATAGCTTGAACGGCTAGGCAACACAGCTTGCCTACATCAGCTGGGCCTCACAGCTTGCCATCTGCTGAGCATCACAGCTTGCTATCCCGCTGAGCATCACAGCTTGCTGTCCAAGGTAAGTACCTTGCCTGCTGAGCATCACAGCTTGCTCTGCTGACACACAGCTTGAAACAGAGGTAAAAGAAAAACAAAGTATGAAAGGAACACAGCAACAGAAAGCTGTATACGATAAAACATAAAATAGCTCTCAAAGAGCAAGTTGGTCTGGATCTGATCCAAGAGCCAACAGATAACACATCGTCAAAGAAGCTTCTCTTCTTCTTTTTCACGAACTCTCTATCTCTCTTTTCACTATCCTTTTTCTTCTTCTGCTAATCTCTCTCTCTCTTTTTCTTTCTCTTTCTCTTCTTCTGGATTGTGCAGGCTCTCTCTCTCTGCTTCTGCTATTTCAGATGGACTCCCCTACTTCGATCACTCTGATCATCATTTTCACCCATTTCACTCGAAGGAGACGCTTCCTTTTTATAGCAGCAGCAGGTAGGTGGGCGTGTGTCTTCCACGAATTCCCGCCCTAGCACCTTGACCGCGTGGCAGCATTTCAGCCTGCTGGATTACACGTGTCACGATCCTGAGCCATCTCCATTCTTGGATCACGTGTCCTTATTAATCTCCTCGAGCAGCAGTCCTGTTAGAACAGACTTGTTATCAGTGTGAATTAATTTGAAAGGAAAGAAAGGATGCATCGAGTAAATTTGATATTTGAACTGAGCATGTACAGACTTTATAGCGTGTAATGCAGTATGCATATAATAAAGTATGCACATTGATGATGAATGCACGGGCATGCCATAACGAATGTACAGACTTTGTGTGCAATGTACAACCAATGTGCAGACTTGCTATGCCTAGAGTTTAAGCATGAATGCATAATGCACAAACTATGCGTGTGCATGTGTGGACTTTGAGTGCATGACACTGCCTTACGTATGTATGCAACAGAATGTATAGACTTTGAATGCCGGGTGAAGAGTGTACAGACTTTATCTTGAAAGATGTACAAATGCATATAGGAAAGTATGTACAATGACAATGAGTGCTCAGGCATGCCATCAAAGAATGTACAGACTTTGAGTGCATGCGACAAGACGATGTACAGACTTGCTAAAATGACGCATGGACATAACAGCAAAGAATGTGCATACTTTGTATATGCATGAAACAACCGAATGCACTGACTATGCTCATGAATGTATAGACTTAGTGTGCAGACTTAGTGTATGTGCGAGACAAATCAATGCATAGACTATGTAAATGCATGAAGAGCACTGGCTGTGCTGACTTGGTCGAATGAAGCAATGGATAGCTACTAAAGAATGTACAGACTTGAGTTGATGCAGTCTAGGCAAAATCTGTACAGACTTTGTCCCTTGAACATGCATGAGTCTAGGCATTCACTAACTTATGGCCACAATGAAACATAGTTATGAAATGCACAAGCCTAGACAATTAACCCTGTACAGACTTAAGCAATGTACTGACTCTGTTGCATGCTTGCATCGACTTTATGTATGCATGTACAAGCTTAACGACATGTGAGCAACCTTGCACGGACTCAAGGTTTATGCAGCAAACATATTCACGTCTAGGCAAAACTCTGTACTGACTTAACCTGTGCATGGGCTTAATCAGAATAATGCATTCGAAACATCATTTTATCATCACACACACTATCATTATCATCATCATTCTTATGTGGTGACTCATTGAGTTGCTATCATCAAAACATCACAACAACACACACTATCATCAAAGCACAATGGGCACAACAATATCCCCCTTTTTGATGATGTCAACACAATGAGTCACACAGACTCATCAAACGATTCTCCCCCTTTGACACAATAAAAAAGGAAATGGTTTGCGAGTGGAATGAAAGACATGTATGAAATCTGATACCAATTCTCCTCCATAGAAACATGCAAAGAGAGTACTGAAGAATAACATATATGAACTCCCCCTATCAACATGAATGTTTGACTACTCTCCCCTTAAATGCAGATGACCCAGAACTCCCCCAGAAGTGCAGGAATGAACTCTGGTTATTTAATGAAGTAATATGAAATCTGCCATCACAAGGAATCCAAAACAATAATGGTTGTGGCACCTCACATATGTATGGACAGAATAAAGCAAGTGGAGTCCACATAACCAGAACTGGTTACAGAAACAAGATGGAAGATTCCAACATTGTGGACAAGAGTAGGGGTGAGAAACAGTCAAAGCACAGTACATCTCAAGGAGCAATCAATCAACCAATAAGAGATAATTGTCAACAAAGTTCATGTTGATCAAGTTGTCAGGAGTGAATCAGGCCATGAGGGATTGTCAGGCATGCACCACTACAATAAGTCTTAACATGAATAGACTCTCCTATCATAGAGGGTTATGAATTGGCAACTTGACCAACCTGATTTAATTATGATGTATACCAAATTTGTCAATTAAAATCAGTACTTATATCTGAATTCAAGTTTTAATAAAGGTGAACCAAATAAGCCGATAACACTCAGGACCAATCATCTTTATCTTACACCCAAGATCTCAATGACTCCTTTGAGAGTTACACAGAAAAGTATTGAGATTAAACACTTTTACAAGAGCATGAGTTGACAGAATTTGCAAGATATTTTCATTTGAAGCACTTTATACTTTTCTTGAGCAATTTAAGTCAATCAACACCTTTTTACGTGAGGCACAACACGTCTCAGGTGAAGTGACCCAGTTACTCAGTGTGATAACTGTCATTGCCTCTCAACATTGAGACCGGAGTTAGCAATAGAAATGTCTTTTTACGTGAGGAGACACCTTGATTAGAGGCCAGACTCCTCAGTTACTCAACACAAATATGCCATTGCTCTGTCAGGTTTTTTAATAAATTTTCACCAGAGATAACTATGGCACTTCATGACATAGGTTTACTTTATTTCATTGATAGAGAACCCAGTTTCTCAGTGACCAAGTCATTGCTCTGAATTCACATTTTTTCATTTAGTCAACATTTATCAAGTTAATGTTTAAAAATAATACTCACTCTATGTATCTCAACCAAAGATAGCTTTGATTTCAAATATTCAGATTTCAGATGAGTGAGTCTAAGGTTTTCATGACATATGTGGTTAAAATTTATTAAAGCTTACCATTCAGATATTTTCAAGTCATTTAAGTACAAATCTGAGAATACATTAAATTTATATCAGTCTGATTCAGTGGTCACTCTTAAACCTATATGATAGGAATTTCTTCATGATTCTTAGACTGAATTGCTTGGCATGCAACTAGAGTTCCTCAGATCAGATCAAAAATATAGCTGACCAACTAATCAACACTAGACACAGATCAGTCATACCCGCTAAGAAGAATGTGAAGAGTGTAAGCTGGTGGAAGAGTCAACAACAAGAGAGAAGAGCATCAGAAGAGAGTATATCAACAAGCAGTAGCTGAGTCTGGAATACAGACAGATCAGCTATTTTAAGATGAGAATAGCAGAACATTCAGGTTATATATTAGAGAGCAGTAGATTGATTCAAACAACTAAGCAAGAGGGATTTAGGAAGTGAGGAACAAATGAATCTGACAAATCTCCCCCTGTCTAGATGCAATGAGTCATTTCTTTTTAGATTTTTCAAATTTGATGATATGCAATACACTGCTCTACATGCATGCATATGCAATGACTCTCCTGGAGATATTTCCTGAACATGAATGTCATGAACATTATGCAGGGACAACCAAGCTCCCCCTGACTATATGCAATGTATGGAGATTTTAAATGCAACAAGTGTAATGACAGAATGCAGGAAGTTTTGACAAATTATGCATCATGAATGTGCAGACTATGCTCATGCGTTTCTAATCTTTTCCATGTGCACACATAGCTCAAAGTATGAACATCATGCGAAAGCAGTCAAACTCCCCCTGATTAAGTACATTTTATACAATGAATGCTGAGAACATGTTTTTGTGCATTTTGCTTAAGAAGCAGATATGTAGTGCACTCTAAGAGTCACTATCATAGGCATCATGTGCAATTATTATTTTCAGAAGACAGCGCAGACAGATTAGCATGAAATGCACTATTTAAAACACATAATGTCAGATGACAAAATTTAAAGAGAGTTTGTAGAACTGACCTGAATAGTGCAGGGTCCTGGGGGTTTCATTCTTGAGTGCCTTGGATTATTACCCCTTTTATTCCATTCCAAGGCACACCTGCAATAATTGGATTATTTTGATCCAGCAGGAACCCAAGCAGTCTTGGGTCCTATTTTACCCCCAACAGGCGTTTTAAATAATCTCTTGGCTAGATGATCATCAAATTCCATTAGAGAGCAGTCATTCATAAAATGTCCAAATTTTCCACAGTATTTACATGAAACAACAGAATTTTTAATCTTATTATGTACATTAGCATGAGCATGAAACCTATGTGCATGAGCATGAAATTTTCTGTTGTTAACATGAATAGTTTGTCTCTTATTTTCGGGTAACCAACAGTTTGCCGATTTATGACCTGGCTTACCACATTTGAAACATAAAAAGTTCATTCTTATGAAGCTCCTATCAAATGCATGTCCTTTTACAGGGAATTTAGCAAATTTGAGTTTAACAGAGTTTCCCTGAGCATGCCAACAGTCCTTGACTGTATGGCCATGCTTTCCACATTCGAAACACCCAATGTGCTTTCTCTTAGAATCTAAATTATTTCTTTCAAAAATATTTTTGTTATCATGAAAATTAACAAATTTAGAATGAAATTTCTTCCCCTGAATGTGTCAACATTGAGCAGCAATGTGGCCCAGCTTACCGTAATGAAAACATTGAATGTTCTTCTTATGATTTGCATGATTTTTAGCATGAACATTCTATCATGCAATTTTTTAGCATTGAGATCATCCTGTTTCTTTAGTCCACAATTATGCATAAGATGACCAATTCTGTGACAGTAAAAACACTGAATCCTTTTATTCTGAGTTAAAGAAGATTTCTTAATCTAAGAATTCCTAGCATGAATTCTGTTAAGTTTCAGATCATCCTTCTTCATCACAAAACAATCAGCCATCTCATGACCAAATTTTTCACAGTAGAAGCAATTAACATACTTAGCATGAGATTTATTGTTAACCTGAACTTTCTTAGTATGTTGATTGTTCTTTTTATTTTTCAGTGGTTTTTGATTCTCAGTCGCAGTAGATTGTTTTGGAGATTGTCTTGAAGTTCCTTCTACTTCAGAGTTTCGAATAAAAGTGGTACACAGCTGGTTTCTCTTGGCTTGTTTAATTTCAGAAATGTTGCATGTCCCTTTTCTTTGATCACTTACATTATCTTTCAGAGGCATTTTCATTTTGCCTTTATCCTTCACAGATTCAGACATGGAATTTTTTAGATCATGGATTTCATACTTTAGAGAAATGATGTCAACCTCATAACAAGCAATGTCAGATTCACAGCTGATAACCTGTTGACGTAAGGCATCATTCAGACTTTTGAGTGTATTAATTTCCTGTTTCAATCTTTCTTCAGAGTCATTTTCAACACACTTTCCCTTTTCAATAGTTAGCCATTTTTCTCCCATAACAGTATTTAAGACCATGAGCTTTTTGTTTTGATCCTTCAAAATTTTCATTTCTTCCATCATTCTTTCATTTTCTTTTATTAGTTCTTCATTCTGAACTCGCTTATTTAGTAAGATTTGATCACTGTTAATTGAGCTCAATTTTTCTTCCAATTCAGAGATCTTATCTGTGAGATCCTGATTTTTATTTTCTAAAACATAAATTTGTTCCTTACTCTTATCAACATCGGCTAAGCAGATTTCATGAGATTTTCTCAGTTCTTGACAGTTTTCACAAGGAGCATTCGAATTAATCTGATCACATTTCTTTTTCAACTTTTTATTTTCAGATTTTAATTTCCTACATCTATCAGTAAGTTCTTCATTTATATTCCATAAATCATCAAGCAAAATCTCTTCGGATCCAGAGCTTACCTTGGATGAAGTTTCCTCCTGTTGATCAGAATTGTGATCACCCCGGTTAGCCATCAAGCATTGATCCTCTTGCTCCCTATTTGTAGCAGTTATTCTATCCAATATTTCCTTTCCAGAAGCGCACCTGAGAACAAAAGGAAATCTATCAGTATTAACTACAGCTTTCAAAATATTGAGAACTGTGACATTATCACGGTTTTTTACTCTGTCCTCTCTAAACCACTTGGTCTCATCATGAGGTAATTGGTGTGGGCCTTTTGAAACCAAACTCCATAGATTAGGGTCAATGGAATTCATATAAACACATAGGCCGCCTAACCACTTACTGAAGTTAGAACCATCAAACGCAAAAGGACGAGCCATTAAGACAAATAGCAAACTGATTCAGCACACAAAGTAATCGATAGGAAATGCACCAACATAAGGATAGCACCGAAGACATCATGATCCTCTACAGATCGTTGGATCTGGTAGCACAGAGACCCGCTCTGATACCAATTGTTGGGATCGGTGCGATGGATTCAGAGGGGGGTGAATGAATCTCCCCTTAAAAAATTACCCCCAATTAAAAACTATAACAATCAGAGATGCGGAATTAACACAAATAAGTGCCTTGTATGACACAGGTGCTCTTTTCGAACGAAATGGAAAGATCAGATAGACTTAACTTCTGATCTACTCTATATGCGCTAGTGTGCAAACCCAATTACAATCAAATATGTGGTGTGCGAATAAACCACTCACTAGATGAAAGAACACATCGAACCTAAGCATGCATCTAGCGAAACATAATAGACAATCAAACCACTGCACAGAAGATTTTTAAGGTGGTTCGGTCCTCCAGACCTACGTCCACCCCACACTCCAACTAGAGTGTGGATTCCGCTGACTCACAGCTTGAACGGCTGGGCAACACAGCTTGCCTACATCAGTTGGGCCTCACAGCTTGCCATCCGCTGAGCATCACAGCTTGCTATCCCGCTGAGCATCACAGCTTGCTGTCCAAGATAACTACCTTGCCTGCTGAGCATCACAGCTTGCTCTGCTGACTCACAGTTTGAAACAGAGGTAAAAGAAAAATAAAGTATGAAAGGAACACAGCAACAGAAAGCTGTATACGATAAAACACAAAATATCTCTCAAAGAGCAAGTTGGTCTGGATCTGATCCAAGAGCCAACAAATAACACATCGTCAAAGAAGCTTCTCTTCTTCTTTTTCACGAACTCTCTATCTCTATTTTCACTCTCCTTTTTCTTCTTTTGCTAATCTCTCTCTCTCTTTTTCTCTCTTTCTCTTCTTCTGGATCGTGCAGGCTCTCTCTCTCTGCTTCTGCTCTTTCAGATGGGCTCCCCTACTTCGATCACTCTGATAATCATTTTCACCCATTTCACTCGAAGGAGACGCTTCCTTTTTATAGCAGCAGCAGGTAGGTGGGCGTGTGTCTTCCAGGAATTCCCGCCCTAGCACCTTGACCACGTGGCAGCATTTCAGCCTGCTGGATTACACGTGTCACGATCCTGAGCCATCTCCATTCTTGGATCATGTGTCCTTATTAATCTCCTCGAGCAGCAGTCCTGTTAGAACAGACTTGTTATCAGTGTGAATTAATCTGAAAGGAAAGAAAAGGATGCATCGAGTAAGTTTGATATTTGAACTGAGCATGTACAGACTTTATAGCGTGTAATGCAGTATGCATATAATAAAGTATGCACATTGATGATGAATGCACGGGCATGCCATTAATGAGTGTATAGACTTTGTGTGCAATGTACAACCAATGTGCAGACTTACTATGCCTAGAGTTTAAGCATGAATGCATAATGCACAAACTATGTGTGTGCATGTGTGGACTTTGAGTGCATGACACTGCCTTACGTATGTATGCAACAGAATGTATAGACTTTGAATGCCGGTGTAGACACGCCATAACTGACGTCTCCTGAGAAAGTCTCATATTACTATACAACGCCCCGCGACGGCTTACGCGTTTTGAATCACTTGAGTGCTTCATTTTCTTGAGTCTTCTTCCGCCCTTTTCGACATCCAGAATCGTCTCGTCACGGTATTCGGATGGCATCAACACCAGTCAGACGCATCAGGAGGTTCCGGAACCAAGAGGGGTGTCTGCCGGGCGGCCGCCATCGCCTGAACTGAGGAGCCGGGTGGGTCTTTATGGGGGCGTCCAGACCCCTGGACGCGCCCATTCTTTAAATTTTCTTTTAATTTATTTTTTAAATCCCAAAACAAAATAAAAAATAATATATTAATGGAGGCGTCCAGGCCCCTGGACGCCTCCATAAAAACAAATATAAAAATATATATGCCAGTTGGCATAAAAAGACAAAACAAAACAAAAAATAATATATTAATGGAGGCGTCCAGGCCCCTAGACGCCTCCATAAAAATAAATATAAAAAAATATATATGCCAGTTGGCATAAAAAAAATAAAACAAAAATAATAAAAAATATTAATGGAGGCGTCCAGGCCCCTGGACGCCTCCATCAACTCCCTCACGGGTGCCGGCCACCGAACGACGGTTTGTCGTGTGTGAAAAAACCCAAATTGTGGAGACGTCCAGGTCGCTGGACGCGCCCATTTCAAAATCACGAGGCGCCGCTCACAAAACCACGCGTTATGCCAAACTACGTGCGGCTGTCGGTGGTGTTCGGTGGACCTGTTGGAGGCGTCCGGGGCCCTGGACGCCTCCACAAAAATATTTGGAAAAAATGAATAAAAATAGAATAAAATATTAGTTCGGCCTTGATGGAGGTGTCCAGGGTCCTGGACGCCTCCACCCTCCGGAGCTCTATAAATAGAGGCCCACCCCCTCAGTTCGGGAGGAGCTTCTAAGAGATCCGATAGGCTGCCGGAGCCCAGAGGCTACCGGAGTCATTTTCTAACCCGTGGGGTCTTTTGTAGGTGGAGGTCCTGCCGGCTTCTCGGGTGCCCACGCTCGCGAGAGGAAGGTCGTCTTCATCCACCGCGCTTCCACGTCGTCCCTACGCTGCCGGAGCTCCGCCGGATCTCACCCTCGGCTCCTCCAATAAGCCTTTTCTTCCCCTTTTTCTCCATAGTTCTTTACATTCATCATACTGCATCCTCTATCTCCCTACATAAGGGCGCCGTCTCTTGCATACTTCTTACATTCATCATCGCATTTTCCTCTTACTCGAGTCCGAGAGAAGTTTAAAACCACACCAACCAGGTGTGTGTCAGGTCACGATCTCATTACTTTTATTGCAAGGAATTGTTACTACACTGCCATTTTCTAATTCCGTTCGTTTATTATCTACTGTTTTGCAAGGGTACCCAAGGAAAGCCCTCTCCGTCGGCCGGCCGAAGGGGGAGGAAGAAGCAACCCGCCGTCTCTCGCTCTTGAGGTAGGCGCTATCACTTTCTTTATTTTGGGGTCTTTTGGCCCCTGGCGATCACATCTTGTTCTCGAGGCCGCGGCGAGTCACTTCCCCAATGGCCGTTTAAATTACCGTTCTTATATGTTATATTCTTATCTATTCATGTTCTCGAGGCCGCGGCGAGTCACTTCCCCAATGGCCGTTTAAATTCCCATTCTTATATGTTATATTCTTATCTATTCATGTTCTCGAGGCCGCGGCGAGTCACTTCCCCAATGGCCGTTTAAATTCCCGCTCTTATATTCTCTTTATATTTTGTTATATTCTTATCTATTCATATTCTCGAGGCCGCGGCGAGTCACTTCCCCAATGACCGTTTAAATTCCCGCTCTTTATATTCTCTTTATATTCTGTTATCTTCTTATCTGCTCATATTCTCGAGGCCGCGGCGAGTCACTTCCCCAATGGCCGTTTCAATTCTTGCTATTTAATTTCTGCACCATTCCCGTCCCCCCGAGGTCGCGGCGAGTCACTTCCCGCTATGGCTGTTTAACCCCCATATATTGCTATATTACATTTATCCCGCTCGCCCCACCGGAGCAATCTCCCGTGGTGGCCCCTTCTCTCTTCTCTTATTTCTGTGTTGCAGCAAACAAAAAGAGGAGCCCGCGTGCTCCGCGTCTTCTCCGCTCCCCGAACCGCAGTGACGTCGCTCACAGATTGGCGATCACGGTGGGACCTCTACTGCTTCCTTTCGGCTACCCTTACAAGTTCGACACCATCCGTGCCTGTCCACCTTGGCGCCCGCGCGCGCCCCCCGTTGTGATCACGGCAGCACTGTCAGTTTTGATTCGTTGTTTGTTTATTATATGTCTGTTATTTCTGTTATTTTCCCACTCCATATCTCTGTCAGCATTTCATTGCATGCATCCATCCCTCTTTTCTATCCTTTTTTCATTTTTTTGAGGATCACCCTTTCCCGGTGAAGGAAGGACTCTCCGTTTGAGAATTCCTCTCAACGGACTAGAATCTCCTCCACTGGGACCTCCGTAAGTCCCCGACATCGAAGAATCTCCTCTTCGTTCACTGGGCTGGTTGTACTATTGAAGTTTCCCGGAGTTAGTCATTTCATTCGTGGTGAGACGAGAGACCCTAGCTGACACGGCGGTGAAACAAAAATAAACTAGGGTCCCTATTTTGTGTGAACTTCGGATCTCGCTAAAAACACAAAAAAAAATCATCAAAATCAAAACACAAAAAAGGCGTAAAGGCATCCACTTGTTTGATAATCTCTGCTACCTGCTTGCTAGTGTATGTTTTTGCGTTCTGGGAAAACTGTGAGCATGGCTCACGAGTCTTTTGAGGAGAACCACCCTAGTCGTGGTTTGTCAGCCGACCCGCGAGTCTATGCTATGGACTCGGGTCCTTCTCATGAGCCCTCGCATGAGGTGCAGGTTATTGCCGGGGACACATCCCCACCGCAGGATATCTCTTCCTTACTGGGCGTCCTCGCCAACACGGAGCTTACCTCTGAACAGCTCCGGGCCTTCCAGGCCATTCTGAAGGGGAAATCTGTTTCCCCCACGCCCCAAGAATCAACTCCGGCCATCGCACCTCTCCAAGAGTCCGTGCAGGCCATTCCATCTCCTTCATTGGCGCAAGCCATCCAGTCTCCCTCGCTTCAAGGACAAGCGAGCCAACAACCACCCTCATTCCAGTTCCCGTCACAATCTCAAACTCCCGTTGTTCCCCACACACCGCTTCAGCCAGGGCCAACTGTCGGCGGTCCGACAGCTCCCTCTCATTCCGGGTTCCCCCCTCAAGTCTCCGGGAGACAGTTTCTCCCCCAGTGGCAAGTGCCACCTTCACCTCAGAGGAGCTCGCCCAATCGCTCCTCAATAGGTTCAATCGTATGGACGAGCAGTTTCAAAATCTGAGAAGATGGTGGACGTGAAAGCCACCCCGGAGGTTGCTTTGCCAATCCTTCCCGTCATTCATCTTCCTCCCTCCGAAATGCCCACGTACCGCAGATACAATGGTACCGGCAACCCCTTCATTCACCTCAAGGATTTCATGTATGAATCCTCCTATTGGCAAAACGATCAGAGGTCCCTGGCATACCTCTTTCGGAGATCATTGGATGGTCCCGCGCTAGAGTGGTTCTATTCTTTGGAGCCCCGCGAGGCCGAGAATTTTGAAATAGTCCAGAGAAGGTTCTTGCAGAAATATAGGGATAGGGTCGGTCCCTCACTCTCCATTACCGACCTAGTGGCCGAAAAGATGAAGCCCGACGAGGATTTTGTCCGCTATGCTGATAGATGGAGGTCTCTGGCGGAAAGAATAAGGGATACCCTCTCCGAGCCCGAACAAGTGAAGATGATTGTGTCTAATGCAACCCCACAGTTCAGACACGTCCTGGCCATGAATAAACTTACTACAATGGAGGAACTCTATGAAAGGGCCCGGTACATCCAAACCCAGTTAAAAGACTCCCCCATTATGAACATGTTTGAGTCGCCGAAGCCCAAAGTGGTCAGAAAAATAGGCGCTGGTGTCCCGGGCGGAGCCACAGAAGGGGTCGTGACAAATGAGCAAGTGGGTGCGGTCAACAATGCCAACTATGCAGTCAACCCAAGGCCTCCACAAATGCCCCGACTTCCCCTCCAACCAGGTCCTTTCCCTCTTCGTCCTCCACCCCAAAATAATCCACCCCAGGATAATATGCCTCCATTACGTCAACCCCAGCAACAACAACCACAACCTCAGCAACAACAACCACCGCTTCAGTACAACCAAGTTCCACCCCCGGGGAACTATGGTCCCCAACAGCAACAAAGGAGGCCGCTCGGTCCCAAGAGAGCCTACTATCCACCATTGCCAGAAACCTTAGCAGACATTTTTAATGCCCTCATGGCATCAAACCAACTCGCCCTACCCAGAGAAAGGCCCGTGTGGCCCCCAAATGTTGATACCTCCAAATACTGCGTCTACCACAGGCAGCCAGGACACACAGTAGATTACTGCTTCCATTTCAAAGATTACATCCACGATATGAATGATGAACATCAAATAGATTGGGATGAAATGAGACGATACGTCGCCGCTCTTAAGGCTAGGAGACCTCCTCATAGGCCACAGCAGCAGTTACAACAGCAGCAGCAGCAGCAACCACAACAACAACAACAGCCTCAGCAGGCCCCACAACAACAGCCCGACATGGGCATAATCCAGAATCCATTACCGGAGCACCAACAGCCCAATCATCAGGTTAACCCCATCTCCTCCTTCCCGGAAGTCGGGAGAGAGCAGGTGTGGCACCAGGAAAGTACCTCCATTCTTTCTACCGCCAATCCTATCATCACGCAACACCCTTGCCTTGCCCGGGTAGCACCTCTCTCTCATCAACCCGCGTCAGTATCACCTTCACCATTTCCACTACCATTACGCCCTCTCATCCGTACCCCGATCCCCTATCAACCGACACTCTCCACTACGCCTTCACACCCTCTCATCTTCTCCCACTCCCCCACTTTACCATCCACCTCTACCACATTTACCCCTACGCCTTCTAAACCCCTTATCATCCGTCAACCATACATAACCCCGTCTTTCTCCACCGTATCACCACTAATGCCTTCAAAACCACTCATTAACCATCACCCACCTCAAAATCATTGCTCGCTTCAAGCCCTACCCACTTCTACTTCGTCTCCACCTCCACCTTCCAGACCCCTTATCCTTCATAATCCGCGCGATATCCCCTCTACCTCCACCATGCCTCCACCTAACAAACCCCTCATCAGAATCCCTGCTCCCGTCATCACCCCTGCTTCATCAACCATTCCTCCACCACTACCCCTCAAACCTCTGTTAAAACCCACTACTACCCCCACAGAGGTACAAAAGCCGCAGGCAATGGTGCTCCGGAGTGGAAGGATTTTCACAGGGTTTTCCCCCACAACAGTCAGAATCCTGAGCAATCTCAGCCAGAGAAGGATGATGGAGAACAACCAGAAAGAGCTATCCCTGGAACACAGTATGATCTATTGAAACACTTGGACAAGACACCTGCTCGGATCTCCATCCTGGAGCTACTTCAAAGATCCACATCCCACCAGGCGGCCTTGATGGAATATCTTCAAAAAGTCATGGTTAATGAAGACCTCCCCGTGGAGAAGATCTCTACCGTCCTGACCCCAACAGACACACAACCGGCCATCATGTTCCACAACTACGAGCTCGCTCCCAAGGAAGCTCGGAAATATGCATTGTGCATTTCAATAAAAATTAATGGGGTATCCATAAACCCGTGTCTTGTGGACACGGGTGCGTCCATAAATGTGATCTCCATGGACACCCTTCAGTTGTGTGGGGTCAACGAGGAACAAATAAGACCTTCCTCGATCACGGTCACGGCTTATGACAATAGCAAAAGGCCGCCGCAGGGGATGATTATTCTGAAGGCAGAACTAGGCCCCATGTCAATTCCCACAGAATTCCATGTCCTCGACATGGACCCCACATTCAAGGCTATACTGGGTCGCCCTTACATCGAAGCCATGGACGCTGTGCCTTCCACCAACCATCAGTGCCTGAAGTTTCCTTACAATGGGAGGATTATTAAAGTGGTCAGTACACCTGTCCTTCACACAGTGGATGCTATCAACACCTCTCTGCCCTCTGTTTGGCCATCTCATCGGCCCATATTGTCATTGCTGGACGTGCGTGATCTATCTCACGTTCCACTAGCACCAAAGGAGCCGGTCAGGACAACCGCAACATCATGTCTCCCTTTTCACTCCAAAGGTTGGGAGATTATGAGGAACATCGGCTATCAACAGGGTAAAGGTCTGGGCGCACAATTACAGGGTATGCTCAAACCGCCAAAGGAAATTAGGCCGAACCGTAGGTTTGGCCTAGGCTTCAAAGGACCGTTCAAGGCGGATTGGAAGCCCCTCACATGGACTCTATCAAACCACTTCAACAGAGGGCCCGTTGTTCAGATGGGAGATCACCCACGAGAAGCATATGGGGGATCACATGCTGTATATTTGGCTGAAAAATGTCCGAGGATCACCAAAAGAGGCAAGATCAAAGATCCGGAATGCGAGTGGAACAAATGGTTCGACATACGGGACATTTCCGTTGCACTGGAAAGGATGTTCTCGTCTCCGCAGCTTGAAGGACCACCATTGATCTCCGAAATACCAGAGAATATTACCACTCTTGCCAAGGTTCCAAACTATCCTCGTCCTCGCCAGAAGGACCCTGTCATCGACGGATCTTCATCCGTCCTCAACATTGCCGTCGACGGCTCATTAGCCGCCATCTTCTCCATCCACTCGTCTCAGCCTTTGCTGATATCTTCTTCCTGGGCCAGACAATTGTCTGATGATCTTCCCAGATCCCCTTCTCTGCTTACATACCTACGCGGGCTTTTCAACCCGCGCCAGGTCTTCAACCATGATCTGCTCTATGAGCCTCACAATCCTCTAGCCATAACCACTTTTCTCTCTCCTCCAATCTCTTTTCACTGCTTTGTCATTCAAAATGAAAACGAAAAAAAAACGTCAATTTTCAAACTCCCCAACAACACATCTTCGTTGAGGAAACCTCCTACATCTCCCACGGGTGCGTACCACCCTGCGGACCACCCGTCCAAGGTCCGATGAGCGACCTTTTCTACCCCTCCTCTGAGGGGTCTTCTCCTGTACATTCTACACCATCCTCTTCGTCTTCCTCTTCTTCTGTAAATATTGTCAGTCAATCTAGGAATGATAGGCCAAGGGTAGTACCTAGGAAGAAATCCAAGGGTAGGCAGATCCTCGTCGATTCCTTCTGGATTTGGCCGCCAGGTGTCAGGCCCTTCTTGCCATCCCCCAGTTGTTAGAAAATCCCATCCAGCTACCGGAAATAGAATGTGAGGGCGACTGTGCATTTGATGAAGGGTATGGAGTCTACGAGATCACGGATGAAGAATGCCCCACTGAAGATGAGGGTGAAGAATATGAGGATGCGGCGGGCGCATACGCTAGTGGAATGAGGAGATTCGACGAGCCGTCAACCGCCGTAGAAGAATCCACCAAAGAAGTCAACTTGGGAACTGAGGAAGACCCTAGGATCATCCTCATAAGTGACAACCTACCACCCTCTGAAGAAGAGGCATTAATTGAGGTTCTCAAGGAATATAAGGACACGTTTGCATGGAGCTACGAGGATATGCCGGGTCTGGATTCAACCTTGGTCGAACACCGTTTAACCCTAAAACCAGGGTCCGTCTCGGTAAAACAAAGGTTAAGGCGTTTCCACCCTCAGATGGCTTTGAAAATGAAAGAAGAGGTCGATAAGCTCCACAAAGCCAGGTTCATTAGAGTCGTCCTTTATCCTCAATGGGTGGCGAACATTGTCCCGGTCATGAAGAAAGATGGGAAAGTCAGGATTTGTATCGACTTCCGGGACCTTAACCGCGCGTGTCCAAAGGATGATTTTCCCTTGCCTCACATTGATGTGTTGATCGATAACACGGCAGGCTACGAAACCCTCTCATTCATGGATGGATTTTCAGGATACAATCAAATTCGTTTGGCAGAAGAGGATCAGGAAAAGACGTCATTCACTACCCCTTGGGGAACATATTGTTACGTGGTCATGCCGTTTGGGTTAAAGAATGCTGGAGCTACTTACCAAAGAGCTATGATGGCCATATTTCATGACATGATGCACATATATCTGGAAGTGTATGTGGATGACTTATTGGTGAAATCAAGGACCAGGATGGAACATCCAGAAGTTTTGGCTAAGGTCTTGCAGAGGTCAAGGGAGTTCCAATTGAAAATGAACCCGAAAAAGTGTGTGTTTGGTGTGTCGTCGGGTAAATTGCTGGGGTTCATTGTGAGTAAAGAGGGATCGAGATAGATCCCGACAAAGCCAAGGCTATCAGGGATATGCCACCTCCCAAGAATTTGAGGGAAGTCCGAGGTTTAATCGGGAGGTTGCAGTTTATTCGTCGGTTTGTGTCCCAACATTCACAAAGGTGTAGACCTCTCTACGAGTTGACCAAGCCAGGAGTAGAATTCCACTGGAATTCTAAATGTCAGAAAGCTTTTGAAGGGTTGAAGGAATATCTGGCTAGTCCACCCGTTCTCATTCCACCTAAACCAGAAAAACCTCTGATCCTTTACGTCTCAGTCTTGGATGACTCCGTGGGAGCCGTCCTCGCACAAGCTGATGAAGAAGGCAAGGAACGGGCAACCTATTACTTGTCCAAACTTCTCAATCCCTGTGAGCAGAAGTACACCGTCATGGAGAAAACTTGTGCTGCCCTCGTTTGGGTAGTGCAGAAATTGAAGCACTACTTCTTGGCTCATGAGGTCACTTGATTGCTCGAATGAATCCTATCAAATTCCTTCTGGAGAAATCCGTCCTTACGGATAGGCTAGCACGCTGGCAAAGTTTTCTCTCTCAGTTCGACATCACCTACATCCAGCAAAAGGCGATTAAATGCTATGCCATAGCCGAGCATCTCGCTCACCATCCTCTTCCCAAGTTCGATCCCGTCCAATCAGAGTTTCCAGATGAGGAACTAATGTCCGTCAACCAATCAGATGAGCCAATGTGGACACTATATTTTGATGGAGCTCTGAATTCTCAAGGGAGAGGAATCGGCGTGCCCTCCTGTCGCCTGAAGGCCTCACATTCCCATTGGCATACCAGCTCAAATTTCCAGTTACCAACAATATAGCCGAATATGAAGCTCTTCTAGCTGGCCTAGAACTCGCCCATTCTTTTCGTATCACTGAGTTGCGAGTCGTAGGTGATAGTCAACTCATCCTTCGCCAGGTGCTCACTAAATATCGCACTCGCGATCCCAAACTCAAGCCATACCAAGAACTCACTGCTGCCTTTGCCAAATTGTTCACCAAACTGATCTTTGTTCATGTCCCTCGTCATCAGAATATTCTCGCCGATGCCCTCGCCTCGTTGGCATCATCCATAAGGTTCCCTCTAGGAAGATGGTTTAAGTCCATTTCCATCTACAAACTTCACGCCCCTGCAATCGATGATGCTTCCTACGTAAACATCAAAGACAGGATAGCAAGAAGATCCTGCAGGAAGATATCCTTGAGAAGAGGGAGATCATGTTGGCAGAGGCTGAAGAAGAATTGGCTGATGAAGAGAAACCATGGTTCTATGAAATCGTCAAATACTGCCAAGATCAGTCTTATCCTGAAGGGGCCACCACAGAGGACAAGAAAGCCATAAGAAGGGTGGCTCAGAAATACACATTGGTTGGAGGTCTACTCTATAGAGGAGCCTTACTGGTATTCTGTTAAGATGTCTTGGTGACGATGAGGTTTGGAAATGTGTAGAGGAGACGCACTCGGGTGTGTGCGGTGGCCACGTGAATAGTCAGATGCTCGCTAAGAAGATCATTCGGCAAGGCTTTTACTGGCCCACTATGGAAGAGGATTGTGCTGTCTATGTCCGTAGGTGTGTCAAGTGTCAACTTCACGCCGATAAAATCCATTCACCATCTTCCTCACTTCACCCAATATCCTCCCCATGGCCTTTCTCCATGTGGGCATTCGACATCATTGGTCCCCTAGGTGATCCAATTCCCTCACCAAGCAGAAATCTTTCATCCTTACTGCGACGGAATACTTCACCAAATGGGCCGAAGCCGAAGCTTACGTGGAAATCAAGGCGTCAACAGTCTGCAAGTTCATCATGAAGAACATCCTCGCCAGATTCGGCGTCCCAAGCACGATCGTCACCGACAATGGGCCACATTTCATTTCTCAGGACCTACAGGACCTCTGCAAAAGGTACGTAATTACATTGCATCATTCATCACCTTATTACCCACAAGGTAACGGCCAAGCGGAGGCCACCAATAAAACATTGCTCAAAATCATCAAAAAAACCTGCGAGTCTAGTAAGTTTTCAGACTGGCCAGAAAAACTTATCGAAGCCCTATGGACCTATCGCACTTCAATCCGTACCCCCACCGGGCAGACTCCATTTGCCCTTAGTTAGGGTATGGAAGCGGTAGTCCCATACGAGACTCTAATCCCTTCTCTCAGGATACAATTGGACGAGGAATTTCCCCTCGACGATCGTCGTAATTCACTCCTCGCCCAGTTGGAACTCTTGGATGAGAAGCGACTGGCCGCTACCGAACACGCGCGTGTGTATCAAAATAGACTCGCTCGCTTTTACCAAAAGAAAGTCGTTGAGAGAAAATTCAAAGTTGGTGAGATGGTCGTAAAAAGAATTTTTGTCAAACCTGGAGGGCCGCGTTCTAAGCTCCAACCCAATTGGGAAGGACCATTTGTAATTCAAGCCGTGTACCCCGGCAACGCCTACAAGCTAATCAACGTCGAAGGGACCGAGTTATCCTACCCTTGGAATGGGCTTTATCTTAAGAAATACTACCCTTAGCACAAACAACAAAAAAAAATGATGAAAAGATAAAAAACATCAAAAACAAAGAAATACCGAAAACCACTAAAAATATGGAAAATTCAAAATGTCGATGCCTGGTAGTCACCATGTAGTTAAGTCCCTGCATCTAACCTTCATGTTAGAATAGGGCCCATTAAGGCTTGGTAGGCACCGGGTCTTGGTTTGCCAGAACCGTGGAGATCCCTGTCCGGCCACGTCGGCCTATGCTCGCTCGAAGGAAGCTAACATGTGCTCACTTATGTATTTTATTCAAAAAAAGTCGGTAGCATCACCTACGGTGGGGCCCCACCCAAAAGATCTCCGGAAGCTGTAATCTTTATTCCTTTCTCTTCGACCAAATGAGACAGTCGGCGTCCTTAAAACGCTGAGCATGAGAAACCGAAACTCAAACCCCAAAGGCAAGAGTAGGATCCATTTCCTCGAGCATCGATCAGAGCACGAGAAGAGGGCAGTGTCCCTGCAGGCATACAAAAAGGGAGCCA